>CM021100.1:423795053-424178721 GCA_007115665.2 Sequoiadendron giganteum
AACCCCCCATGATCCATGCATCTTATCTTTGACAATAATGACCCGGCCGTAGACGTATCTGCCAGGATGTACAAACCATAAAAAGAATTCAATATCACCATCCATGTGCTACTTTCAAAAAGTTTCATTAAGCTTTTAGTAGGAACACAATAAATTCCCTATTCATATAAAGTATGTCGGCGTGTGCTGGTGTCAGTGAAAATGAATGAATTAGTACGAATACAATTCGATTGGTTCAAAAGTAACAGTCATAGGACACGGCTTTCAGGATACATTTCTTTTCTGCTAAATAGTTTAAATAGTAAAACATCACAATCATTTTTACCTTTTCCAATGGGACATTCATAATTAGATAGAGTGCGTGTAAAAATCGAGGAGGTGAGATGGTGGATCAAGCCAACCAGCCCAAAACTCCATTTTTCCGTCGTTTAATCAATTTATTTACTTATTTTTAAATGTTCAAATTTCTTCAATTTCAGAATGATTGAGGTATCCACCACGTATGTCCAGACTCGTCGACTTATCCCGAGCCCGCCTACCAATAGTTTTAGAATGTGAGTTTTGGAATTTTAATTCAGATTTTTACCATTGGATGTATTGTAATGGTTTAGATTTTCTTGTGTGTATGAAGAGATACAGAACAAGCGGCATATAGTTTGTTTCTGTATTGTCACTCTGACATGGAGCGCACATTATTGGATGACATATCCCTCAAACATATAATTATATTACTTACCCTGTATTTTGATACAGGGTGCTCATTGCAATTACTCAGCAATAGGATTCAGACATCACGACTTTTCACTTGTCTAATGGTGAGATAACAGTCACACATGAGGATGCGTGAAGGATTCCGGGAATTCTTATAGAGGGCGGAGTGCTTGCAACATGACATGGCAAGAGGATTGAGAGATATCAGTGGTGCACGAGGAGACTAGGCTATTAGAAAAAGGTAATGATCAATTGTTGAATTGAAGAAAATTATGTTTAGTTTAGGTTTTTCTGACTTTTATGATAGTAATAGTGTGAAGATTGTAATTTTTACTGGTACGTTTGTCTAATGAATGTTTTTCTAATATATTTTCAGGGTTCTATTACATAAATTCATGTTTTGTTGAATGTGATTTGATTATTTTGTTTTATGTTGATCTTTTATTCACAATTAATTTGTTCTGCAATATTATATGATTTTGTGGGTTCAAATTTTGTCAATAGCATGAACTATAACATAATGGATAGCGTTCATGTCTCTTAAAATTGACTATCTCACATAATTTGTACCATTCATTTTAGTTAGAAAAATTAGTGTCTCAACCTTGCATGTTAAGATCGGTAAGACCCAAGAATAGATGTTTTTTGATAGGTGTAAAATAGCTACTTTGACAAGCACATTTCATGGAGACAGGAACAAATTCATACTCAAGATAATTATGATATTTATGATGAGTGTTATTATAATTTTAGTAGTTTTTCTAAAATGGAACAACACTTCTATAAGGTTCTCACATGTAACGTGTGTTTGTGTATATATACATATGCACTTTAAGATAGTTATTTTTATACGAAATTTTTGTTTGCAAGTATATATGATATTGCAATGTTATAAAAAATCTTCAAACATTTAGTTGTGGTAAATAATCTTATAGGAATTTGCATTCCAAGTGTGTTGTAATTTGTTTCAAGGCTTTATAACATATTTTGTAGGCTTTGGGGTGTGGGATTTTTCTCTTAAATATATTTTTTCCATGTAAAACATGTTGTTATGTTTTATTATTTTTTTATGTGTTTATTCAAATATCTATTGTAGTTAAATTGAAATTTGCATATTACTCCTATCAAGATTAGCATAGGAAATTTTTCTACATAATTTTTTTCCCTTACAATTCCAAACTATCAAATAGGTTTATCTCATACACATTGGATAGTTTTGATCATACTTTGGTCATATTAGTAATGTTATGATGGCATATAGAGTATCCTCTTTATAGTGAATCATTATAGTGAGAAAGTGACACTATAGTAATGGAGAGATAAAATGCTTGTGGTGATTAGATTTAGATGCTATCTGTATTGAGAGGAACTACGTGAGGGGTGAGATGAGATGATGTGCAAAGAGCCATGGATATATAGTCTCACTATAATATGTTCATGACTATTTATTTTGATATTTTATGTACACATTAAATCATTAGATAATTTATGCTTTCATGTGTTTGACTATTGTGATGATATATTTTAATTGATTCCATATGTTTTAATTCTTTTGGTTATATGTATGTGTTCAACAAGAATTTTATAATCAATATCACATATCTTAAGATCAAAAAAAAATGTTTTGAGAATAATTTTAATGTTTAGTTTGGCCACCATTTTTTCGTTTCCCAATGTGAGAAGAAAGACCATGTAATTAGGACAATTATTCATAAATTCAAGATGAGACATAAATAAGTGATCATTATAGTATTCCTAATCATATATGGGAAAATATAATTCATTCAATGAACATAAATTTATGAAAATCACATATAAAAAAAATACCATCAATAACTACACTAATATTATATATCATTAAATCATATGATAAAACTTTATTAAATATATAATTATTACTATTACAAAACATAAGATCGTCATAAAATATATAAACAAATAAACAAAATGTAATATATATTATTAAAACAACTTAAAATGTTTCTGAAGTTTTATTCACTGAAACTAATGGCTATTTGTAATACTTGAATACGCATAAGCCTATCCACATGTTCCATTTAAACAGACAAACAAACGAAAGTCCTACATATTAGACCTAATCGTTGTATCAGTGTCCACATTTTGAAAAAGAATTTGAAATCTAGCCATGTGGGAGGGCTCCAAACCAATGTAAATCTTTATGCCGGCCTTATCCTTTGGATCGGCCATAAACACCACAACATCCACTCTGCCAGACACCACAGGCCCTGCATACATGGACTTAACCCCGCCTCCAAATTCCACGCCTCCATATTCCAAGTGGGACCACGATGTAACCAAAAACCCATTCTCCATACGCATCACTCCGTCATGCAATTCAAGCCAGTCTATACTAGACCTCAAGTACTCATCAGTCAATCTATTTCCTGCTTCTTCTAATTTTTTCACAATCACTGAAAATGGTTGCTCTTGTAATTCTTTGGCTGTTGCCTTTGCATAGGCTGCCTTCGTTGCATTGCCTGCATATTCCCGCGGAAGAGGAGGTCTCATCCTTCACCTGATGCAAAACCATCCATAAACAAAGACTCAACATTATTGACATCAATTTAAGCAGTATACATTCACGTATGACGATTTTTTATTTTGCGAAGGAAAATACTAATAACATTCTACCTTATATCCACGGCATAGTGAACTTTTACTATATCGTTAGCATTGATGTTTGCCATTGCAGCAGTTCTTGCACGCCACAGGTGTGCCAGTGCTGCGATGAAACTTGAGCAATAACTAACTCCCCCTTCCTTAGCCCTTAACTTGAGGAGACCGAGCGTTTTTCCTGATAAGGAGAAGAGCTGAAAAACATGCTTCTCTGATTGATTGAGGAGGGCCACCTTATTGCGCAAGAGATTCATGTTTCGTTGCATGAACGGCGAGGAATGAACGCCCAGTTGAGAAGGCTTCACTAACTCTTCGTGCTGGTACTTTATCTGAAGAGGAAATCGTGCTTTCAAGCAGGTACGGTCAGTTGCAGGGAGGAAAGCCAAATCTCCCTTTCTAGCCACATGGGTGAGGTTCTTTGCAAACTCGTGCAATGCAAATCCATCCATAAGACCGTGATTTACAACAGTTCCCACAGCGAAGCCTCCGCATCTGAACTGAGTTGCCTGCATTACGTCAATGTTAAATTATAACTTTTTTTTCATTATTGTACTGAATCAGCATAATCAGTTTAGTGCAGTGTACTGATGAAGAAGATCACATAACGTGTAGAAAACAGCTTAAATGGCAAGCTGTGAGAGACAGAAGGAAGTTGGAGGAATTATGCTAAAAGTCAGCTACAGAGATCCATCGTTTTACTTCCCCTCGCTGTTAGATTACAGGTTCATCCTTATGATGGATGATCTTGTATTTTGACATGAAAACTTTCTATATCCTATCTTCTAAAAAAATATATCAATTTAGAATGAAGTGTGCATGGTAAAAGACTCCAATTTTAGTGCACATATTATTGATACATAACCTGGAACGACATGAGAGGCTCATCTTCTGGTAGTTGATTGGTAGATCCGGGCAGTAAACAAAGCTGAGTGAAAGCAGGATTTGGATATGTAATGTCTCCCATCTCTTCCAAAGTCAGTTCGCTTGTGCAAACGGCAAAGGGAACTCCTGCGGCATTACAGTTGATCTCAAACCGCCGTTCCTCTGAATTGAACGTGAGCCTCCCTGATATGAAGTCATAAACAACCAAAATCCTACTGAGCGCCTCCATGTGCAGATAAATTATGGAATCAAATGCTGTTTCCTCGTTACCAGAAAAAAAATGAACAAATTTTATGACGAAGCCCACTAGCTTTTGATCAAGATTGCTCAAGAATAGTGAGTATCTCTCTCTTGTCTTTTCAGGACGTATTACTGATAGACTCTTTCTTTTCACTCGAATATCAGAGACTAAGGAAACAGCGGGTGACTCCATCTGAGAAAATATCAGTTCAAAGCTTACAACTATCCCATGTTGCGTCGCATCTCGTTCTATAAAGGTCTAGCGCTAATAAATTTAATCTTGATTATTCACAAAACAAAATGGAAATCAGGTAAGATATTAAAGTAATATCCAACGACTAATCTGCGGCCATTTAAAAGTAGAACGTACTCGGAAGCCCAGCTAGTTTCCATGGGGCAGCAAATTACAATGCACGTGGACTTTATACATAAAAAACAATTTTGTAGAGGATAAATTGCTGATAGCTGCACAGAGCTTGCACTATAAAGATCATAAATGTTTACAGAAGTTACAGTTAACGTTATGGGAGCTTGTTATACGCTGTCCTGTTCTTTTTTCTTTTTCTTTCTCTTGTCATTTTATTTTGGACTGTTGATTAGTTATCTATGTAATCCAGGTTTGTTCAATAAAAATAAATAAAAAATGTTAAAATCTCATGAGTAATTTGAAAATATGAAAGGCATATAATGTAGAGATGATAAATGTTTTCTATTTTATTTTTTACAATTACCCTAATCAATCTTGATTTGACAAGTTCTAATAAAAAAACAGACATTATAATGTGTGGATTTTTTGCAAGATTCTTTGAGTGCATCTACGTTGGGTCAAAATATTTCTTATTGAAAGAACTCGTATATCAGCATTAATCATACTGGTACGAGTCATGTGCAACAAATTTTAGATCCCATAAAGTACATTTGCTATTTAACTAAACAAAAATCTCATGTTGATAGGTTAGTAGGTATGTTAGCTTAATCATAATAGTATGAGGTAAGTGCAACAAACTTTACATCCCATAAATACTTTTATTATTTAGCTAAACAAGAACTTTGTGTTGATAGGTTAGTAGGTATGCTACCATTACTCATAATGGTATGAGGTATGTGCAACAAACTTTACATTCCCTTATATACTTTCACTATTTCGCTAAAAAGAACCTCATATTGATAGGTTAGTAGGTATGCCAACATTAATCATAATGGTATGAGGTACATGCAACAAACTTTACATCCCATAAAATACTTGCACTATTTAACTAAATGAGAACTTCATGTTTATAGGTTAGTAGGTTTATTTTTATGGAGTAGAGGAGAGGGCTCAATGGTGGCGAGGGTTTTTATAGGGAAGAGGAGCTAATAGTTGGGAGGGTTGTATTGTTGGTATTTAATTTCTAATTTAAATGATTTAGTTTTCCAACATATTTATACTATATCTTGTGAATAATTAGTCTACATGTAAAAAAAAGAAAACAAAATATTGATCATGATGGACCCATACCTAAGCATATCACAACATGTGAATGTTATATTTGTTGGTGTCAATCATCGAGCCCAGGATCACAACTTGCAAATAGATCTTCACAAAAATGAGAGAAGCAACACAAAGCTATTTCACCAGAGAAAAACAATATTAATATGAGATAATAAATTATATAGTATACAAGCCTTTTAAAGGCGTGAAATATATGATGGGTGAGAAAACTACTTGATATGGGAAAAAACCACCAAACTAATTAACCCTATGTTAAACTTAACACACTAACAACCACCCTTAAGTGCAAACTTAGGGAGAATTATTACACGAAATGAAGATGCAATATGGGTCCCACCTACACAACCATGTTAGGTACCCATTTACAATTGAAAAATGCAAAAAATAAATCTCTCACAAATAGAGAAAATGAGAAAAACCCCTCTCCAAAAGAGAGAAAAGAAAAAAAAGAAAAAAGAAGAAGGATGCATGGATGGAGGACTCAATAACACCCCCAAGGACTACATACATCATGTATATACAATAAATAACTCCCCCATAAGAGGGAAAGAGATAGACTATATAGCCCCCCACAATGTGTAATCACTTGCAAAATTGGTAAGTTCCTAAAGACAAAACATGATCCAATGTCAACAAACAACTTGTCTCCCTTTTGGAAGAAACAAAACCAAGTACAAATGTAGGTATGCTTCTCATTCTAGATAGGAATTAGCAAGTAAACTCCAAAGGTAGGATGACAATGTCTCTAAAATATGCTAATGTGTCATGAAGACCTTGGAAGATGATGCCACATAAAAATCAAGAACATTCCCAATCACAATAGAAGGTGAAAAAAAAAGTCCCACTAGAAATTGATTTTGAAAATTCTCCAAAGAAAGAGATGGAGTGACAACAATTGTATCACAACTATCATCAAATAGGAAAATTAATCTCTCATACGTATCTTCCAAATCTAAAATGTGAGATTCCATGAACAAAGAACCAATATTCGGCAAACATGAATCCCAATAAAGAAGACAATGACAATCATGTTGCTCAGGAATGATGGAAGCACTTAATGAAGGTGGATCAACTATCTTTGAAAAAGAATCAAGAACCTATGAAGGAACTACAACCTCATCTAAAGTCTCAAAAACCTCCAAAGGATCACAAGCATGGTTTATATTCTCTAAAGAAAAAAGAGACACACTAGGATGGTAGTTATGGGAGGTTAAAAACTCAACTGAATCTAGAGTAGCCATGAAAACAAAAGGCAAAAATACACCAAACTGAAATCTCAAAAAGTTCAACCAATGCATCCTCTCAAGATTTATTTTTCAACATCCAATAAATATTACCTAGGAAATTAAAAAGGAATAAATCTAAAAAAATTGAGCAAAAGAATTGTACACCTTACTATCTATTTGTAGAAAAATCTTGCACCATATGAAAGCCAAATGAATATACAAGTCTCTACAACATGACAACCTCCTCACAATCTGTGAGACTTTCTCACACCAATCAAACACACTGCAATGCTACTTAAATAACAAAAAGCTACCCCACACTACCAATGTGAGATAAGTTTTCTAGCAACAACATCAAAAGAAAATGGGCCTACTTCCTCTGATGCACACATTGGAACCCTAAAATGATATATTTAGGGGAAAATTTACAAAATATAAAGTTTAAAAAAATGTATGCCACAAGAATGATTTGCCGCCTACAAATCAATGGCAACCTCCAACAAAAGAAATTGCAGCCTTGATTCAAATCGCAATAGGAAGAAATTAAGAAAATCCACTTGCATAAGTCACACTAATATAGGAAGACAAATCATGCTCACCAACAGATTCTTCACAACCTACACTCAAACATACACAAAATCTTCATGCAATGTAGATTTAATTTTAAAAAAAAAAAACCCATCTCCAATCAGGCCTCTAAAACTAAAATATCATTCCCTCTTGGAAATCGTTCTCTTCAACAAATAAAATCAGTCTCTTTCAACAGAGAAAAAATGCTCCAAAAATATGCCAAACCTTTTGAAACTTATCCTTAGTAGTATCAATTGTAGGAGTAACGACAACAAAAAAAAGTATCTTCAAATGAAGAAATTATCACTCATTTTCTTCAATGTAGTTCAAACAACCATCATTGGGAAAAAAATGTGGCAATTTTCTTAGAGTATATCTCACCCACTGTAAAGAGTGAAACTCTTTAACATAAAACATCGACAATACTTTAAATAAATTCATTTATATTGAAAAGAAAGTCGACACTTCATTCATTAGACTTCATAAAATCCAAACGATTTCAAAACAACGACTTAAAGTCGATAAATAGATTCATAATACTTCCAGTTAAATTCATACATGTGTCATCTTACACGACATTGATAATAAGACAAAAGAATTTGTAACATAAGTTTACAATTCGAGAATTAGGCATTATGTCACCTCAAGCTCTATAATACATAATTCAAGAAATAAATAATACATAAATGAAGAAATCATCCTTTGTTCTTCAATCCAATAGCTTATCTTCAAACATGAAGACGAGAACAAGAATCATGTGCTTTTTTTGCCCAACCTCAAAGCTTACGCTTCCCGAGAATTCCTTAGTCATTCAAAGGATACCTGACCCTACACGAATCGCTTAGCAAAAAGCAGTCGACAAGCAAGATGGAATCTAGTGCGTGTCTAGTATAACGACTAAAACCAAAAGCATTTTCATTTTTCAAATTCATTTAAGAAAGAAGCAAGTTTGATACTTAAATATATTCCATCTATTTCAATGGTCCTTAAGTTACTTGGCCAAGTAAAATGTCATGCACGACAAATAAAAGCGGTTTTGGAAAAGAAAAACTACACTCTCTATAAACCCATATTCGGCACCCGTTCCAGAAGGTAACTTTCCAAACACATGACATGCACATTCATTTATCAAGCATGCATGGTTTCATCCAAATAAATATAATCTTTCACAAACATCTTTAACGACAATCTTGTTTCAAGAAAAAAAGGTTTAAATGCAGTATTGTCATCATTTTAAAACATAAATAACATTAAATTAATATTTAAATCAAATAATAAAATAACAAAAATAAGGTGTATCGCAAGTATGTAATGTAAGTACATATTTAAACAGGCATAAATGAGCACACATTCTTTCGATTCCTTTACTCATTTAATTCGTGTTCACTTTGAAATAATCCTATTCTAATTCGTTTCGTTCCCAAGTAATTCATATTTTTAATTTACTTGATTTATTTTGTGTTATTTAAATTTCTAGAAAATAATATAATAACTTTTTAAAAACGTTGTTTAACAACTCATTTTTACTTCTGTTTCGTACTAATTTTCAGTTTCATTTTATAAAATCTCTGATTTTAACTCTCATTTTTCAAACACATTTAATATACAAAAAGTATTTTATCAAAATCATTATCTTTTTTGTTTTATTTGTTTTGAAAATTAAATCTATTTGACAGTTTTGGATTTTTGAAGCTTTTCCAAATCTAATTTAAATATACATTTTTTTGTGTGAATCTTTTCTAAATCAGAATAATAAATCAACTATCTTTGTTTGTTTTCTATTCAAATTTATTCTACAATTTTTTGTTTCTAATTGTTGAATGGTTTTTTGGTAAAATGATAGTTTGATGCTTGAAATTTCATTAGAATTTAATGGAGATACTCATAATTTTTAATAGATAATATAAAAATAAAATCCAGTGTTTGGTCTTTTCCTAAATTGATAAAAACAGTGATTTTCTTTCCAATTCAAAACTAAAATACAAGAATTGGAAAAGAATTTTAACTCATTATTAAATTGACTGTGAATTTATTTTCATTGATCCTACCTGGCAATTTCTTGAATCTGGGAATAATTATTTGTATATTTTCCTGTGAATTTCCTGCTGTGAATCCTATGGTGCTGCTCCTTTGTTCTACAATTTTCTTTCTCTCCCTATTGATCAATAGCATAAATAGAATCTAATAAAAGATTATTCCCCCTTCCTTCTGTGTGCGCATGGTGAATAGGGGAATGAATCTGCAATGAAGACTATAACTATTATCACCCTAATGTCTTTCCTTCTTTCCTTGTGTTTCCCCCTCCTTCACAAACCACGTACCTTACTGCTCCTTCTTCTTGTGTGTGGGGGTCAAGGATAGAGCTATGTTTATCCTCCCTGTTTCCACCTCTTGCCACACCTTCCTCCTCTCCTATCTTCCCTGGTGCGTATTAGTGAAGAGATATTTTATTCAACACAAAACATAAATGAAATCTCTTTTTTTTTCATTCTCCTCTGCTCTGGCCGCGTATCATGGAAGAGATACAACTAAAGTTGCTAAGTCTCCCTCTACTGGCTGTGTGGGGGATAAGGAGTGTGGAAGGTCTCTTTTTTTTTTAGAGGAATTCAACTCTCCTTCTAGCCATGCATGGGGAGTGTTAGCAACTCCAACAGTAAACAAATTACCAGACTCCTCTGGCCGAGCTTGGAGTATATGAGTAGTAAGAAAATTCTAAAGGAAAACTAACTCCCTCTGCCTCCCAAAATCAGATGAATCCCTTGCCAAATATCAATAATACTGTGTCTCTTTTTTTGTTCAAATATTAAAAACAGATTTTCACTCTCCTTTTTCCCATTCAAATTTTCCCGTCTGACTCCTTTATCACTTGCAAAAGATGGAGTTATTCACAAATCCAGACCCCCTTTCATAGCTTTGATCTCTAGTCTAAATTTATCAAACTCCATGTTCCATTTTCTGATTGCATTCACATTAATTGAAAGATATTTTCTTTTCAATATGTTAACTGTTGATTTGAATTCAATTCCAATTTTGATTGCAAACGTATTGCTTGTTTTGATTTGTTTTCAATAGGTTAGTTTGTTATATTTATTTATTTAAACATTTATATTTCCTTTCTTATTTATCAAATGAGAAAAATAACAATTACATCAAATAACACTATTTTACATTTTTTATATATTTTCACAATTAGAAGTCTATTCCATTAATTTAGAATAAAAGCATCATTATTTTTAAATAATAATAAAATATTGACACAAGGAAGTAATTCTTGAATAAAAATCAATTTCCTTACAAAAAAAATCCCATTCTTGCGTTCACTTGAACTCAATTTCTCATCAGCAATGACAATCCCCAAATTTCACAATAATAAATTCAAAATCATTTCATTTGCATTTAAATTTAAATTTCAATTTCAATCTTAATTTCAATTTCAATCTCAATTTGAATTTCAATCTGATCTAACATAAACATGAAAATATCATGATTTATATTTGCAATTAAATAATTGATAAAAATCAGTATGTGATATCCTTCCCCTCTTGGAAGAGACATCGTCTCGATGTCTTATTATTCAATCAATAAGCATAGTATCTCAATCAGTAAATCATAGTATCTCAATCATAATGAAATAATAACTAACATCATAGCTCTCAAAACATAAGCATAAGCAATTCATTGTAGCATCCACGCTATCCAAGTTCACAACATGTGAATCAAAAACCAGAGTATCAAGTATTTCATGCATTAAAAAAATACTACTCTAAGAAAGCAAATAAGGAAAATGATGGTCAATCATCTCAGAATCCTCCCATGTAGCACTATCCTCAGTATACTGGTCCCACTGGACCTTGTAATGAGTACTATCCTAGTTAATGCTAGTCTATAAGCAACTAGATTCATGACCTCCAGTACATCATAGGGTCCCACAAATATCGGAGCCAACATTGATGATTTCTCAAAATACGTAATATTTACAAAACATTCATCCTATCAGTAATATTATCCTTTGTAGACCTTGCTTCAAGTATCCTTACTATCACATAGGGAAATTTCATATGCTTCACACATACTTACTCTCCCAAAGATCTTTATTCCATAAATACATCCAATATATATAATAAATATACTTAGTGATCGGAATTCATTGGTCCATGAATTTATCCTTAGTATAACCCAAATGGAATGTTGATATATTGTACACTACATTGTGGGTCCAATCCTTTTCCTTTGTATTTATACCTTTAGACAACTCATAAACCGAGTCCATCCGCCACTTACAAATTAATTATCCTTACCATAAAGTACTTTACCTTGATTAATTGTCTATCTCGAGCATAACCTTGCTCCTAGACACTTGTCAATTTTGATACTGCTCCACACTTAAGCTTTGTTATCAATTAAGTTACATCGATCACTTCGATCTATTATTCCTTTTTGACATTTTATCAAGGGGTAAGTGCAAGAAGTTGGGTCCACGAAGAGGGGAAGTTTCGGCCAAAAAAAAATCTCACAGAAAACGCGTACATGTTATTAAAAAATGCGTATGCATTATGCATCGGGTACCTGAGCCTAAAAAAACACGTATGCACTAAAAAACGCGTGCGCATTATAAAACACGTATGCGTTATATAACGCATACGCATTTTTTAGTGCATACAAGTCATTTATTTTAAAAAAATGATTTTTAGAAACGAGTACCCATTTTAAAACGCGTATGTGTTTTGAAAAGAAAAATGGGTACCCATTTCTAAAAAGCATTTTTTTTAAAAATAATCAAACAAATAAAGAACACATATGCATTTTGTAATGCGTACGCATTTTTAAAAACACATACGCGTTATTAAAAATTTGAATCTCCAACCCACTTGCAACCTTGGTTTTAGGCTCGGGAAAGGCTTGGAAATCCGAGCCTTAGCCTTTGACCTGCAACTAAAAAACTAAGGCAGACTGAAGAAGAATGTCCAACTTTGACAATATGGTTGATGGACTTTTTTTGTGAATCAATCTATAAAATTAAAACCCATTACAGAACATGATTTCTAGTTTCCAAAAATATAATTTTTATTAATATTGGATTATATTTGTTATTTTAAAATTAATTTCAAAGGAAACTAGTTCTTAAACATGAAATATCAGACTATTTTTGTTTTTTAATTACTTTCTTTTGTGAAATTTCTTGTAAATTTTTTTATATAACATCAATATTTAGACAATTCTCTAAAGAATGAAAGAAAAAAGTTTCAAAAAATGTTTAGTTTAGGTCAAATTATGTTGTTCGTACACGTTGATTTTTAAAAACAACAATTAAGGCCAATAAAAATTTAATAAAGAAAAAATATTCAACAAAAAATTACACAAAAAATTCCTCATCAATCTTCATGTTGTTAGCTCTCTTTCCTCAAAAGGAATTAGCAAAATACTTTTATTTGGGTCAAAAAGTGGTGTCCGTACACGTGCATGGTATGGTAAAAAAATAGGGACTTTTAAAAAGTGGTTTTTATAGATCCCTATCAAAATTTAATTTCTACAAGAAGGTATTTGAATAATTTACATATTTAGAAACTAGATTCTAAATTCTAAATTTCATATTACTTATTTTAAAAAAAAATCATTGTGCAAGTGCCTCAAATTTTTAGTCCAAGTGTGACAAATTGTGAAAAATAACAAAAACACTTCCACTTTTTGAGCTTTTTGTGGACCCAACTTCTTGCATCAGCCCCAAGTCTATGGTTATATCCAAGCCTTTTTCAGCTTTAATAGAGTTTCCTTTCGTTCCATATAATGGTCCAAACTTCAATTTTAGAAGATTACAAATCATTCAAGATTTAGTACACCATTTTACTTATTTGACTAAAATAATATATTGCACATTTATTCAAATGAATGTCTCATGGTATGATTTTGGTTTACACAACCCTATCATTTTTTGCTAAACTGAAATAACCTTTCAGGTTTACTAAGCAACTACTTACCCACAATATATTATTTAGGACCAAAATCCTATAAGTAGAGTTTCCAAAAACGGTTGGTTTCTTTGATGAGTCTATCCACTAGAAAATTATGTTAATTCTGCTAACATAAACAGATTAATTTGTCTTGTGTTTTACCATTTTCCTTCTGTAATTTCAAGAGAGTTACACATCCTACCAATGATGACTTTTGGTCTTCATTTCCTAGCATACTAGACATTACCTTGCTACATTCCATGCATCTTCTTACTTTATCTTCTTCTAGATAATAATGGATCCTTATCTAACAATTCCCTTTGTTAATCCGATCTCCTAACTCTGACATTATTTTCCTCATTCCATTCTCAAATCTTCCAAATTTTGGACACATAGGTTCTTTTATATCCAACAATAGTCTATTCTTTGAGTAAGTGATAACCTATTTTGATCTTACGCCATTATTAATCTTCATGTAAATGGTTATGGGTTTTGCGGAGATAATTCTCATTTATCCCAGGACATCCATACTATGGATTTTCTTTTTTCCTTGGATTATTTTTAAAGATGCAATTAATCTTTTAATTCAATCTAATTTCCTTGATTTAATCTGGTACTAATTTTGAGTATTAATCCTCTTTCTATCAAGCTGATCTCTAGATAATAACAAATTTAATTACATACCTAATCATCAAGCATAAGCATTCAACTCCATGATTTCTTAATTATAGGAGAGTCTCAACTTCAATATTTCATTTTGAGAACAAGTAAGAATTCTGATGTTCTTCTCCGTAAGATTTTCAAGATTTCTTGCTAAGTGAAAATTCTCTGATGTTCTATCATGACAATAGATGCTTCCTTTTGAGAGTGTTTCTCTTTTAATATAAGAGCTACTTAAAGTAAAGTCTTGTCAATAATATGACTTCCTTTAAATTATTAGGCATCCCTCCTATGCTTCTATCCTTATAGAGTTTCATTAACTCCAATGGTATTCAATCGCATGGGAAAATCTTAACCCAATATTCCTTTCCAATTCTTAGGATGGAATCCTTAATTGTTGACTAGTTTGATTGTTTATAGATTTCTCCACTTTATATGGCTATAGTCAAGACACAATGTACAACTCATTCATGTTTAATAAATACTTATAGGTGTTAAAGATTAATTCCAATATGTAATTCAGCTTAATAGGTATAAGTCTCATCTTAAAGTCTCTCTCTTTATTGAATGAACTTCTTGTCCCAATTTGGTTATCTTTAACCCAAGATTTCATTCAAGAGTAAGGTAGTGATTAAGTGATTTAATCATTCTTATTAAGAGATTTTGGTGTGGTTCACATAATGTCACATCTTACTTTATTTTTCACTCCATCTCAATGGCTTAAATAGCCAACCTTTTTCTCGTCCATAGGTTTCTTAGCATAGTAAGCTTCAATGTCAAATCATTTCATGACATGGATATATTTCATATAGAATAACATCATTATTTAAATTATCTATATAAAGTATATAGGGGTATAGAGACACTTTCTTCCAATCACGAGTCTCTTAGGTCTTTCCTTGTCAATCCCATAGACAATGATCTTACTTATCATGATCAGGTTATCTGCCTATCCTTTTCTAAGGCATTGATAATAATACCCTTTGATCTTTAGATCAGATAATCATAAGGTATAAAGGTCATAGTTCTTAACCTTTCCATTTGTCCCTTTTCCCTTGTGGTCATAAAATGTATGACTTGATTGTCCTTATGACTTGCAAAGAATTCATAAGTATTTTTTCACTGGGTGGGGTACTTAGCTTGAGTCGATCCACTCTCTTCCTTCCCCCCCCTTAGTGTTTTGCAACTTTCATTCTTCTTACGTTGGACTTCTTAACAATTTACTTGCTTCTTTGGGAAAGGGTTTGTCATCCCTTCTTGTTGACTTTTCATTTCCATCTCCTTACCTCATGGCATACCTTTTTAATGGAGGAATATCCATACTCACAAACCTCTTTTTGTTGATGTACTTCTTAACTCAAAGTGTTTCTTTCCTTGCAACTTCTAGTGTCCTGACACATAGAGACATGTTGCATTCCTATTCCCTTTTGGAACCATTATTCATAAGTTGTTTGATTCCAAAAACTTCAATAACCTCATTGATTTTGGTTGGAGGAACCTTGCTCATGTCATTGATTGTTTCTTCTGACCATTCTGGTCTTTTCTCAATTCCTCGGTACTAACTCTTTTCTAACAAGATATTTATCTTTACACAAGAGTTTAAATCACAAGTTCCCCAACCCTTGATGATACTTCCTTCATTCATATCCTACTTTGAACAATCTAGTTTATGTTGACTTTGCATACATAGATTCATAGTGTTTACACTAATCCCGGAGTTCTTGACTCTTTTACAATTGTAGGATGCTACAATTCAATTTATCTCATTCCTACTCATTCTCTTTTTCTTAGAGTCATGTAAGCATAGGTTATTCTTCCTAACTTTCCTACATAACCTGATTGCATAATCTTTCGCAATCCTAGGTTTTATCATAAGTTAATGGTTTAGGAATTCTGATTCCAGGGATGAATCTTTAACTAGCCCAAATTTACACAAGTTACTAATGCTTACATCTTCCTTTTCACTTCCTTAAGTTATTTTCTCTTACCGATCTCGCACAAGAACTTTTCAACTTTTATCTTCTAATAAGGTTTACGCATTATTGCGTAATGAGCTCATAGGTTTTGGTGTAGAACTTGGTAGCTCTGATACCAAATGTAAAGAGCAAAACTCTTTAAAATAAAACATCGACAATAATTTAAATAAATTCATTTATATTCAAAATAAAGTCAAAAATTCATTCATTAGACTTCATAAAATCCAAACAATTTCAAAACAACGACTTAAAGTCGATAAATAGATTCATAATACTTCCAGTTAAATTCATACATGTGTCATCTTACACGACATTGATAATAATAAAAAAATATTTGTAACATAAGTTTACAATTCGAGACTTAGGCATTCTGTCGCCTTAAGCTCTATAATACATAACTCCAGAAATAAATAATACATAAATGAAGAAATCATCCTTTGTTCTTCAATCCAATAGCTTATCTTTAAACATGAAGACGAGAACAAGAATCAAGCACTTTTTTCACCCAACCTCGAATATTACGCTTCCCCGGAACTCCTTAGTCATTCAAAGAATACCCGACCCTACACGAATCGCTTAGCAAAAAGCAGTCGACAAGAAAGATGGAATCTAGTGTGTGCCTAGTATAACTAGTAAAACCACAAAAAATTGCATTTTTCTAATTCATTTAAGAAACAAGCAAGTTCGATACTAGGATATGGTAGAGAGTTAAATATATTTCATCTATTTCAATGGTCCTTAAGTTACTTGGCCAAGTAAAATGTCATGCGCGACAAATAAAAGCAGTTTTAGAAAAGAAAAACTACACTCTCTATAAACCCATATTCAGCACCTGTCCCGGAAGGTAACTTTCCAAACACATGACATGCACATTAATTTATCAAGCATGCATGGTTTCATTAAAATAAATATAATTTTTCACAAACATCTTTAACGACAATCTTGTTTCAAGAAAAAATGGTTTAAATGTAGTATTTTCATCATTTTAAAAACATAAATAACATTAAATTAATATTTAAATCAAATCATAAAATAACAAAAATAAGGTGTATCTCAAGTATGTAATCTAAGTACATATTTAAACGGGCATAAATGAGCACACATTCTTTCGGTTCATTTACTCATTTAATTTGTGTTCACTTTGAAATAATCCTATTCTAATTCATTTTGTTCCTAAGTAATTAATATATTTAATTTAATTGATTTATTTTTTGTTATTTACATTTTGAGAAAATAAAATAATAACTTTTCAAAAACGTTGTTTAACAACTCATTTTTACTTATGTTTCGTAGTAATTTTCAGTTTCATTCTATAAAATCTTCGATTTTAACTCTCATTTTTCAAACACATTTAATATACAAAAAGTATTTTATCAAAATCATTATCTTTTCTGTTTTATTCGTTTTGAAAATTAAATCTATCTGACAGTTTTGGATTTTTGAAGCTTTTCCAAATCTAATTTAAATATACGGTTTTCTGTGTGAATATTTTCTAAATCAGAATAATAAATCAACTGTCTTTGTTTGTTTTCTACTCAAATTTATTCTACAATTTTTTGTTTCTAATTATTCAATGGTTTTCTGGTAAAATCACAGTTTGATGTTTGAAATTTCATTAGAATTTAATGGAAATAGTGATAATTTTTAATAGATAATGTAAAAATAAAATCTGGTGTTTGGTCTTTTCCTAAATTGATAAAAACAGTGATTTTATTTCCAATTCAAAACTAAAATACAAGAATTGGAATTTTTTTTTAACTCATTATTAAATTGATTGTGAATTTGTTTTCATTGATCCTACCTTGCAATTTCCTGAATCTGGAAATAATTATTTGTATATTTTCCTGTGAATTTCCTATTATGAATCCTCTGTTGCTACTCCTCTGTTCTACAATTTTCTTCCTCTCCCCGCTGATCATTAGCATAAATATAATCTAATAAAAGTGTATTCCCCCTTCCTTCTGTACACGCATGGTGAATAAGGGAATTAATCTGCAATGAAGACTGAAATTATTATCACCCTGATGTCTTTCCTTCTTTCCTTGTGTTCCCCCTCCTTCATAAATTGCATACCTTACTGCTCCATCTTCTTGTGTGTGGGGGTCAAGGATAGAGCTATGTTTATCCTCCCTATTTCCACCTCTTGCCACACCTTCCTCCTCTCCTATCTTCCCTGGCGCGTATTAGTGAGGAGATCTTTTATTCAACACAAAACATAAATGAAATCTCTTTTTTTTCATTGTCCTCTGCTCTGGCCGTGTATCATGGAAGAGATGCAACTAAAGTTATTAAGTCTCCCTCTGTTGGCTGCGTGGGGGATAAGGAGTGTGGAAGGTCTCTTTTTTTTTTTAGAAGAATTCAGCTCTCCTTCTAGCCACGCATGGGGAGTGTTAGCAACTCCAATAGTAAAAAAATTACCAGACTCCTCTGGCCGCGCGTGGAGTATATGAGTAGTAAGTAAATTCCAAAGTAAAAATAACTCCCTCTCCCTCCCAAAATCAGATGAATCCCCTGCCAAATATTAATAATACTGTGTCTCTTTTTCTGTTCAAATATCAAAAATGGATTTTCACTCTCCTTTTTCCTATTCGAATTTTCCTGTTTGAGTCCTTTATCACTTGTAAAAGATGGATTTATTCACAAACCTAGATCCCCTTTCATAGCTTTGATCTCCAATCTAAATTTATCAAACTCCAAATTCCATTTTCTGATTGCATTCACATTAATTGAAAGATGTTTTCTTTTCAATTTGTTAACTGTTGATTTGAATTCAATCCCAATTTTGATTGCAAACGTATTGCTTGTTTTGATTTTTTTTCAATAACTTAGTTTTTTATATTTATTTATTTAAACATTTATATTTCCTTTCTTATTTATCAAATGAGAAAAATAACAATTACAACAAATAACACTATTTTACATATTTTTTATATTTTCACAATTAGAAGTCTATTCCATTAATTTAGAATAAATGCATCATTATTTTTAAATAATAATAAAATATTTACACAAGGAAGTAATTCTTGAATAAAAATCATTTTCCTCACAAAAATAATCAAATGTCCATTTAAAACAATTATCTTCTTTTTCACAATTATGTTCAAACAAAGCATAGCCATAATAACCATTTAATCATCACGTTCCATTTTAATTAATTAAGTGGTGTGTGAGATTCCATCATCGCCATTAACGTCTAATGGCTAAAATGACTCTACCCGATCAATGTTCTCACCTTCATTCTCGTTCACCTGTTCCTGCATTCACTTGCACTCAATTTCTCATCACCAATGACAATCCCCGAATTTCATAATAATAAATTCAAAATCATTTTAGTTGCATTTAAATTTAAATTTCAATTTCAATCTCATCTAACATAAACACGCAAATCTCATGATTTATATTTGCAATTAAATTATTGATAAAAATTAGTATGTGACACCCACCAAATAGAAAATAAATGATCTCAAAATTCTAATTAAAACTCTCACTGATGGAAGAAGGTGCAGGTTGAAGTCTCTGATACCATGTTGGTGTCAACCACCGAGCCCATGATTACAACCTGTAAATAGATCTTCACAAAAATGAGAGAAGCAACACAAGGCTATTTAACTAGAGAAAAAAATATTAAGATGAGATAATAAATTACATAGTATACAATCCTTTTAAATCCATGTAATATATGACAGGTGAGAAAACTACCCGATACGGGAAAAAATACCCAACTAATTAACCCTATGTTAAACTTAACACACTAACAATATTTTAAAATATATACATTCATTAACAAGTGAAATATATGCTAATGTTGGAGTTCCTACTAAAGAGGTAGTGGAACTTATGAATGTTCATCAAAAGATTAATGATAGTCTAGACACTCAAAATATCCTGATCGATATCATGCACTCGATCTTGATTTACTAACATTGATTCTTCCTTAATCATTTCCACACTAACCAATTAATTGAATAACTTCTATTTAATTAATTGAACTCATTAGGTTTCCTCCTTAAATTTGATAATGAACTTTTTCAGATTATTTCATCATCTCCTAATGATTGTTCCTTTAATTAAATAAATCAATTTTATTTAATTAAAATTCTAATGTCCAATATCCTCTCATTTGATTTAAATAAACCAAAAAATTTAAATTAAATGTCACAAATCAACTAATATCATCGAAGTTAATTAATCCTAAATTAAATAGCTTCTAACACTAATCCCCCATTCCTCTAGCTTTTAACTCCACCCTAGGGTAAGTCAACCTTGGTCAAATAACCAAGTGGCACATGTAAATCAATTTATTTGATTTATAAATTACCTTATTTTCTTTCAAAAGAGCGTATTCCTAGAATATTCCACTCATTTGGCTTTTCCCTCCCAAAGGAATTTTTTCCTCTTTTTTGAGCCACCTTGGCATTAAAGAGCTCTTACACACAAGCCACCTTGGCTTTAAATAGCTCTTACACAAGCCACCTTGGATTTAAATGGGTCTTACACCTCCTCTTACACAAGCCACCTTTACATTTATTCTTCTTACACATCCCATCTCCCAAAATGTTGTCACACATGTGCAAGCACATCTCCTCCAAGATTCATTATCATTTTGACAAGTGGCACTAGCCTATTGGTCCATTCTTTAATCCCACATTCTCCCCATTCTTCATTCTTCAATCCTTGCATTCTATAAATAGAGTCATTCTCATAATATCGATCCAACAACTAAGAGCATAATCACTATAGGCATTTTATTCCATAGTCTTCATCATTTTCAAGCAAATTTAGCTAGATTATAGACAATTTAATAGTTGTTCATCACAAATCCATCATCAAGTTTATCAAGGGGTTAGGAAAGGGCTTCTTTCCACATCAAAGAAGCACTAATCCCCTTATAGGATGCTGGTTTGAGTGTTAGAATAACATTTCATTAGTAGCTTATTTGACATTCTACTTTGTTTTCATGTTCTTATGCTTAGATGAATTTCATAGGGAATGCTTAGTTCTTACTTGTTTCTTGACTAATGATCACTTGTTTGTTCATGTTTGAGTAGGTCTAGGAAGAGCATTCACATTTTGGCACTAGAAGGAAAGCGAATTTCCCAAAATTAACATGCTTTTTTGGTCATTTCCATCAAATTTTTCCTTTTTCTATCTTCCCAAGACACAACAATGCTGAATAGAAAAATAATGATAAAATCATTTCAGTGTCACTATATGGCAACACTACCCCTTTAATCAAATCGCACCATTGGGTGAACTGGTCTAACGTTGACTGGCCAAATTCCAAAGAGCAATGCTTGGAGAAATAGCAACACATTTGTAGTCTCTATTTTCTCCACAAAGTGATGCTGGAAGCTCCAAATAGTGATGCCTTCGTGCGAAGCGATGTTGGGTCTAGATAAAAAATAGTTTTCAAATTTATTTTAACATGTGCTTTTATATTTTGATTTATTTTGAACTTTGACTTGTTTTGTGGCTCTATTTTCTGTAGGCTAACCAACTTTTGCATGTTGAGGTGATAAGAAAGAGGAGGAAACAAGGATAAATAGGCCTATTGCACTTTCCTTTTAATGGTTGTAAAAAAGTGTTTTTTAACACTTTGAGGACATTTATAATCCCATCTTTGGATATTGCTCTCTTTAGCTTTAGGACTCAACTACATTTTGTTTCGGTATTAAATAGAACATACAAAAGCCTTCTTTTTTCTCAAATTTGGTTAAAAAAACCATTAGAAACTCACTATATTTGAATTTGGGTTTTAAAATTTGAACAATCAACTTCACACTCAAATTTGGTTCTCTAGAAAGAATTCATTATTGCCTTTGAGGATTTAAAATGAACTTGTCTTTGTTTTGTTTCATAATCTTCTTTACAAACTCGTCATTAAAATTTGTATGTACTTCTCTCACGCTTCATGATGATCTTGAGAATCAAAATCATTTTAATGACATTAGGTTGTCTAAAAGATTACCTGCACATTTCAAATTTGGGTTTTTTAAAATTGAACAAAATATGCGAGTGTGAAGAAAAGACATTATGTGTTCTCCCTCCTAAATGCACTAGGTAGTAGAACTACAAATGCACTTCTTCACTATTGTTTACCTTTAGAGAGCCTACCTTGGTGAGAAAAAGTACTCACCCCAAGGGAATGACTCAAACTGATAACGAGATAAACATCAAGCTACTCCCAACCGGTATATAAATTTGAATGTTGAGGAAATCTCAACATTAGAGGAGCTCCTACAAATAAGCAAGTGATACTCTTTATATATGAGTTGATCTTGCCTCTTGTGTGGACTTCTAAATGGTTTCCTTGATTATGAACCAATTTGTGTAGAATCCAAAATCCCTATCTATTTGTTGGTGTCAGGAGGTCAAACCTTCGACGCTGTCCCATGTACTTGTGGTTCTTAGTAGAGATAAATTGTTTTTCATGGGAGATTCATGAGAAATCAAAGCTTGGACGACTTGAGAATTTTGTGCCAAGAAAGGGGGAGCTAGTGTGGTCAAGCTTCTAATCATCCACTTTGAATAAGCACAACTAGAGAAATCCAAGTGGGAATCCAAAAAATATTGCATCTTCTATCCTAGGGTTGTGCATTGTTTTAGAATCAAAGAACTTTTCTTGGATCTAGAACATTGGAAAACCAACATTCAACAAATCAGAATTTCAAACCCTTTGGGAAGAACAAATACTTATGAAAAGTCCACATGTTACTGCTTGTCCCTATGGGTTCTTATCCTAGAAGGCTTCTAAATATTCAGACCCACATCTTAATTTGTTTTCCCCCAAATTCAACATAGGTAACTATTTCCTTTATTCTCTTTATTTCCACATAATGGACCTTTTGGGATGAAAATAAATTGAGACATAGACATTTAGTTTGAAAAGCTAAACAAGAAAGTGCGAATGTGGTAAAAAGAATCAAATCTAAGCAAGATAAAAGACAATTGAACCTCAGATACGCTTGATCCCATGATTTCCGTCAAATTCAAAGTTCCCAAATCAAATCGTCATAAGAACCTTAGTCCAAAAGCTCTCCAAAAATGTCTTTCAATACTTTACGGAGTTAGAGAGAGATTAATCTATAATTTTTACAAACGTGCTTCAAAGGACAATCCCAATTTGTACTCATTCTATTATTGTCAAAATCCAAGTCTTTTTCAATGTTTTGAGTTTCTCACATAGGAAGTATAGCATGTTCTTTAATACTGAGGCATTGGAAAAACAAGTCTCTCTAAGTCCAATCTAGGATCAAAGTCAACACTCTCATCCATCCCCCAAGCAAAAATTCAAAATACCATCTCACAAACAACTCTTAGAATCTTGGAAAAAATTATCTATGCTAGACTCTTGGTAATACTTGAAATCAAAATAAAAAATGATCTTGTTTGACTAAGTGTGTGTGGATGAATCCTTCTTCATACACCTAGTTAAATTATCACCTTGTAGACAAGTTTTATTCCAAGATAACATCCAACATCTTGGGTTTTATGAGTTCATTATCCAAAATCTAATTCAAATCCAAATCAAATCCAAAATCCAAAATCCAAAATTCCAAAAGTCTAGTATCCTTCCAAGGTTATTATGATTTCAATCCTTCATACCATCCATCATTCATTTATCCCATCACCATCATTTGATCCTTAAATAAACTTAGGTTTTCTTCTTTGTACCTAAAGTTTAGACCAACCTAAGGGGGTAGAGGTTCACATCATATTCCTGAAGGTTGATCCTTATTTTATGGTCCAAACTAGATCTCAACACAAGAGAAACATGGATCAAAACAAAGAGATATCCACTTCAAGTGACTTGAGTCAAACCACACCAAAATTTAACCCCATCTAATCTAACAATACCCCACTCAATCTTCCTCAACAACCACAAGATCCTCAAGAGGGAGGTTGGCAAGTGGAGGATATCACCAAAAATACCCAAGGAATGACTCAAGATGAAATCATGGAGATAGTCCAAAATCTTGAAAATCACAAAATTGTTAATACAATGGTGAGACTCAAACCTTCACAATACATTCTAGATTAGCAAAGGAAGGGGCTATACTCCCTTTTTATTATGATATAATCACTATCATGGAACAACCTCTTGGGACTATGCCACCGGTATCATTCACATCATCCTTACAAAACATCATTCAACCCATCCCACCACCAATATCATCTCATGCTCCAAGCCACCCATAACTACCAAGGGGAGTTCATTGCTTGATTCTCTTCAAACACATCCCCTTGTAAATAATAAAAAATTGGACACAAATACCATCCCTCAAGATCCAAAGCATCCATACATTCCACTCATTTTCCATGACACCAACAATACATCCACCTTCTCTGCAACATCAACATATCGTCTTGGGACACAAGTCTCTCACCCCATGGTATCTCAAGGACAAATGGATTTATTTGGACAAGGGGGAATCTTTGATGATTCATGTCATAACTTTCTCAATGAAGCATACCATCTATCCCCCCACCATCTCCCCTGACTACATCAACATCCACATCAATCCAAGGTTTAGGGTAACCCTCTTTACCCAACATACCAATCCAAAGTCAATCAAATCAAAACAATCCTCTAATCATGAATCAAATCAACATACCAAATCCTCTAGACATGCCATTGATATCACAACACTAAGTGACACCAATCTAGACATCCCAATCAACCATTACACCATCTATAAATCCCCAAATTCTTCAAAACATTATCCCCCAAGGACCTAGCACATCAACTATATCCTCCACCACACAACCCATGGTCATCACTCAAATGCCTCAACAACCACCACAAAAATAATTCATCACACCATCTCACACCATTCCAAATCATCCACCTCCACCACCAAATCCAAACATCACCAATCAATAACACATTAGCTTGCAAGCAATTCAACAAGCATACCAAAAGGCACCCAAGCACAATCACACACACAAGTTACTCAAACTACTCAATCAGCCCAAGCCACCCAAGCACAAGCACACACACTACTACAACAACAAAAATCCCAACATGCCACACAAGTTGCACAAGCCTTATTGGAAAAATAAGGATAGAAAAATGAGAGGGTGGGGTGAATTAGTTGTTAAAAAATTTAAAACTTATCTTACTTTATCAAATTTTAATCTCTGATTAGATACATGAATCAACAATACATTAGAAACACACAACACCAATATTTTTGTGTGGAAACCCTCTTAGGGGAAAAACCACGGTGGAGGTTAATCCATAATTATACCTTGTTAAAATTATACTAAAAAATGATTAGGGAATGCACATGCATTCAGGCACACTGCCTAGAGCTCACTGCTTAGAAGGGAAGGATCACTGCCTTACATAAGACAATTAGATTAAATCCATTTGATGAGGTTGAACTGAGAAATTAGCTTCTTCAAAAGCTTGATGATAGTTCCGGTTAGGTACAAAAATACTTCTTCACACTTCACTCAAACTTATTCACACTCTGCTCTAGATTCAGATGATCTGATGTTTATTCACACATATATTGAATATACTTCACATACATTCACTGAGAATAAACCAAACAAAAAAAAAAATTGCTCTTATATATCCACTACATGAATTTTCATCAACAACTCTGTCAGCCACAAACAAAGAATAAATGAATTACAACTTGTCGACCTTAATACATGAAAAAATCTTAATGCACACCAACCTAAGTCGGTCACAATATAGTGAGGACCTAAATAAATGTTTTCAAACATGCCAAACAATACAATATTAATCTATAAGAATCCACAGCACGCTACCATCATCATGTCGGCCAAGAACATGAAAACTCGAACACACAAAGGAAAAATCTTTGATCACGAACACAACAATCAGGATAGACATACCACACTGATAGAGAATGATCTAGAAACATCACTGAACATATCAATAATGTACGTAACAACTCAATTCATCAGAATTGCATTTTCTTCTTCAAAAACACCTACTATAGTAAGTGAATAACTATAGGAACACAAAACTTCATACTTTCTCAATTATTGATGCGCAACTTTGAAAATTTTGGACAACATACTCGATAGGCTCAGCAACAAACCCATTAATGTGTGCCTTTTGAATATCAATGTACACAAATTTCCATCCTTTTGATCAGCTCAGCTTCAGAAACAACCTGCAATATAATTATTAAAAATTTCTCAACATCCTTGACATATACAACCTTTAGAATCATCAATGCTAATAGTGTTGACATCAATGACAACCACATATCAGGAACACAACCACAACATCCAAAAATCTCCCTCTTCTGCATTGATGGTGACAGATGATGTGAAAAATATCACCAACACAAATAAATCTTCACATAGTACTCTTCTCCCCCTTTGTTCTACACTTCTCCTCCTTAGATTTTACAAGGTTTTCCACATTACACTTCTCCCCCTTTGACATCAATGGAAATGGTACACATGCTCTGATCCACATATCATCTGAATTATCTAACTACTCCCTCTAAGTAGCAACCACCACAACATCAATCCGAAACAAGATCTGACTGTAAGTCCATAGATTGATGCAAAGACTTGCATCTTAGTTCAAATTAGGAGGGAAAATTACCCCTAACTTTTCTTTGAGATACTCAAAAGTATCCTTAGGCAAAATTTTGGTTAAGATTTCCATAATTTGTTCCTTTGTAGGCATATATTCCAATCTGACTTCTTTTTCACTCACTTTATCTCTCAAAAAGTGATACTTGATAGATATATTCTTTTTCTTTGAATGTAGCACCAGATTCTTGGAAATTTTTATGGCACTTGAATTCTCACAGAATATGGAAATAGGCTCATCATACTCAACATTAATATCTCTCAGCATTTGCTTCATCCACAACACTTGAGTTCAATTTTTTGCAGCAACAATATATTTTGCCTCAATAGTAGATAAGGAAATGGAATTCTACTTTTTACTTAGCCAAGATACAAGCTTCTTTCCTAAGAAGAATGCACCACCACTTGTACTTTTCCTATCATTAACATCGCCTACCCAATCTGCATCTATAAAGGCATTCAAAGTAAGATCATCTTCCTTAGGATACCAAAGACCAAAATTAAGTGTTCCTTTTAAGTATCCAAAAATTCTCTTTATTGTAGTCACATGTGATTCCTTGCATCAGCTTGATATCTAACAACCATGCACACAAAATTCATAATGTATGGTTTGGTCTGAGTTAAATATAGCAATACAATAATCATTGGCCTATATCTTGTTTGATTAGCCTCAGGAGAATTATCATTCTGTGTTAGCTTGCATTTGGTTACCATGGGTGTACCAATTGGCTTTGAGTCTTCCATGCCAAACTTTTTCAATAAATCTCTTACATATTTGAACTAAGATATGAAAATTACATCATTTAACTGAGTTATTTACAATCCTAAAAAGAAATTTAGTTCTCCTATCATTGAAATTTCAAATTCACTTTTCATTTCATCAGCAAATTGCATTCATAAGTCATCATCACCTTCAAAAATAATGTCATCAACAAAGACTTCAATTATCAATTCTTTATCCTAATCCAACTTGAAATAAAGATCATTGTCAACAATACCTTTATTGAATCCAAGCTTCAACAAGTATTTATCCAGTCTAGCATACCAGGCTCTAGGTGCTTTCTTGAGTCTATATAGAGCTTTCTTCAATAAAAAAACCATATCTTTTTCATCAGTTAGTTGAAATCCATTTAGTTGTTCAATATATACCTCATCTTCTAATTCACCATTCAAAAATGCTAACTTCGCATCCATTTGATAGACTTTGTAATTCTTGAAAGTAGCATAAGCAAGAAACAACCTTACAAATTCAATTCTAGCAACAAGGGCAAAGTTTTCTTCAAGATCAATACCTTACATCTATGAGTATCCTTTACATAACACTCTTGCTTTATTCCTGATTATTTCACCTTGTTCATTCAACTTATTCCGAAAGACCCATTTGGTTCCAATCACATTTTTGTCCTTAGGTCTAGGAACAAGAATCCATGTATCATTTTTCTCTATCTGCATCATTTCTACCTTCATTTCTTCCATTCAATATTCATCGTTACATGCTTCATTGACATTGCTAGGCTCAGTCTTGTATATCCAAAAATATTCTTTTGCAATTCTTCTTCTAGTTAGAACACCTTCTTTATTGTCTCCTATGATCTGACTTTCAGAATGACTTAACTTTACATACCTTAGAATTTTGGGCTCTTTTGTTCTTTCTTTTGCATTTCGATTTTCTTCATGTTCATGATTTTCTTGATTCACCAGAACAATTTGAACTTGATTATGTGTCTGCGCATTCTTTCCATTCTCACTATTATCTTGTTAGTCATCTGAATCATATCCATAATACCTGGATGATCTGACAGTGTCTTCATCAACTCTGATATTTGCACTTTCAACCATTTTCTTCAATATTGTATTGTAACACCGGTATGCCTTGCTCTTAGTAGAGTAACCCAAAAATATTCCTTCATCACTTCTAGCTTCAAACTTTCCTATATCTTCATCTATTTTTGGTATAACATCTACTTCCAAAGATTTTGAAATATTTGATAGTAGGATTATAACCAAACCACAACTCAAAAGGGGTCTTACTAGAATTACTATTGACATTCACCCAGTTGATAGTATACACAACAATTCTTACAACTTCTTTTCAATAGATATGAGGAACATTACCTTCCAACATCATAGTTTTGGAAGCATCTAAAATTGTTCTATTTTTTCTCTCAACAACTTTGTTTTGTTGTGAGGTTCGGGGAGCAGATAACTATCTTTTTATTCTATGCCCTTCACAAAATGAATCGAACTCCCGAGAAGTGAATTCACCACCTCTATATAATCTCAAACATTTGATCTTCAAACCTGTCTCATTCTCTACCATAGATTTGAAGCTTTTGAATTTATCTAATGCCTCATGTTTTTATCTTAAGAAGGAAATCCATACCATTCTGGAATAATCATCAATAAGAAACATAAAGTACCTTTCTCCTTGTAGAATTTTGATTTTGGATGGACCACATAGATCAGTATGTACCAAATCCAGTACTCCATTGGAATGATGTTTTTTTCTCTGAAATTAAATTCTTGTCTTCTTTCCCATCTAACATTCTCTACATATAGTGTTAGCAGGATTCACTAACTTAGGTAGATCTTTGATTTCTTGTGTGGAGGTTATTTTTAAATTTTTTTCAAAATTCACATGACACAACCTTCTATGCCATAACCAACTTACATCAACTTGAGAAATCAAACAAATTTCACTAGCAACATTTAAGTGAAAAATATTACCTCTTGTCTTTGTACCTGAAGCAATCACATTTCCCAAGCTTCCTAGTATCCTGCATTTACCATTTTTGAACTGAAGATTGTAACCTTTGTCAACCATCTATCCAACACTGAACAAATTGTGCTTCAAACCTTCAACATATAGGACATCATTTGTCTTGCATTGACCACCAAGAGAAATAGTACCTTCACCACAAATCTCATGAGCATTGTTATCTCCAAATCTTACAACACCACCATCATATTTTTCCAAGATTAGAAACTTTCTTTTGTCACTAGTCATATGATGTGAGCATCCACTATCAATCACCCACTCATCCTTCTCATCAATCTTGGCTGGAAGAGCTTACTCAATATTCTGATTACTAGTTGATTTAGTGGACACTTGACCATCTTCCTTGATAGCAATGAATACCCATTCATCTTCATTTCCAGTTTCTTTATCAGATTCATCATCAATAACACCTTCTTCAACATAATAACATTTCTTTTCAAATATAGACTTATCTAGTTTATACTTAGAAAATCTTTCAGGACACCTTGATGCAAAATGACCTATCTTACTACAAGAGAAACATATAATAGAAAACTTTCATTTATACTTACCTTGTCCTTTGGCTTCTCTTTTCACAATCAGTGCTTCTATTTCTTCTAGCTCTCTTTCTTCATCTTCAATTAGTTTCATTTCATCTTCATACTTGAATGTCTTCCTGGAACTCTCTCCTAGATCATATCTTTGTTGGATTTTTCTGGATACAGTAACTTTGAATGCAGACTCTGTCTTAGGAGAATATTCACCAAATTCACTCAACTCAAAGGCACCAAGTTTTCTAGCTCTTCAATAGCATGAGATTTTTTTTGTAAGAAGTAGGCACAAATCTAAGTATTTTAGCCACAATCTCATTTTCCTCTAAGATTCCACCGGTACATCTAATGCCCATCACTGGTTCATTTACCCTTTGTGTGAAAGAAAAAATGTTTTCATCTTCACTCATCTTGATGTTCTCCCACTTTCCTTTCAGACTTTGTAGCTTAGCAACTTTCACTAGTGCATATCCTTCATACAATGTTTCTAGCTTTTTCTAGATCTCATGTGCAGTCTTGAGACCTATTACATTTGTCATCTTTGAATCTGTCAAAGAACTTAGCAATGCTTCTATAGCCCTGGTATTAGTTTCTACTTCTTTGATCTTATCAGCAGTAGAGGGACACTTCTGAGGAATAGTATATGTATTCTTTGTAATCTTCTAGAAAGGCTCACCAATACACTTCAAATGACTCTCCATTCTGACTTTCCACAAAGAGTAGTTTGTACCATTGAATCTAGGACTATCCTTCTTATATGATTCCATCTCGGATCACTTCAATCTATTGAAATTATTCAGAGGAACTTTCTCTAATACCAATTGTTGTTAAAACAAGGATAGACAATTGAGAGGTGGGGGGTGAATCAGTTGTTACAAAATTTAAAAAATATCTTACTTTATCAACCTTTAATCTTTGATCAGATAATTAACAATGAAAGCATGAATCAACAATACATCATAAATGCACAACACCAATATTTTTGCGTGGAAAACCTATTAGGGGAAAAACCAAGGTGGAGGTTAATCCACAATTATACCCTAGGTATGTGCAGGATCATCATGGAAAAAACTAGCCCTTAAGTTGCAATGAAATTTTAAAAAATCAGAGTTAGGAAGCTTGACGTAAAAATTTGAATAAGTTATCTATATTATTTCAAAAATATATAAGAATATAATCTGCATAAAATTGAATGTAGTTTCTAAACTACTAGGTTTATTTAAAAAAAAAAATCTATTTGGTGAAAATTTGAAATTTCAATGCAGTAGTACTTAAATTTCAGGGAGAAAATAAGTAGTAGGTGTTTGTCTGACCACACTAACCACAATAAAATGATAATATGTTCTTATAAGACTTTAGATATAGGTAGAGGACTCATGTCCCGATGTCATGCATATTATTTTATAATTTTTTCCAAGTAAATAGTTAATTATGATTTTTTTATTACAACATTTAGAAAATATAAAAACTTGTATGTTTGAACACCTTAACTTGGTCAAAAATTCATGAAATTCATTTTTTTTTAAAATCCTTTAGTATGCAAAGCATAAAATGTGACACCATTTGAAAGTTATAGATATTTTTCAATCAACCTATCATTTAGAACTTTAGTCATAATTCAAATAGAAAATGAATAATAATAATTTATTAAATTCAAAGTAAAGCATTATTTATATTGGTGGAAAGCTAAGAATATCCTTTAAAAACCCTTTTCGTTTCATCAATTTTGGGTAAAAAAAAGTCCTCAGCCACATGGGCAATCATATCACTTACATATCGCCACTTTTTGGTCCATCAAAATCTTGCACATACCCCCTGTTAAAAGTATAATGAAAAATGAATAGGGAATCCACATGCATTCAAGCACACTACATAGAGCTCACTGCTTAAAAGCAAATGGTCATTGCCTTACATAAGACAATCTGATTAAATCCATCTGATGGGGTTGAGCTGAGAAATTAGCTTCTTCAAAAGCTTGATGATAGTTTTGATTAGGCACAAAAACACTTCTTCACACTTCACTCAAACTTCTTCACACTCTGCTCTCCATTCAGATGAGTTGATTTTTATTCACACATATCTTGCATATACTTTTCATACATTCACCGAGCATACACCACACACATAGAAAACAATCGCTCTTATATATCCACTACATGAATGTTCATAAACAACTCTGTTGGCCACAAATAAATAATAAATGAATTACAACTTGTCGGCCTCAACACATGAACAAATATTAATATGCACACCAACCTAAATTAGTTACAACATCGTCAGGACCTAAATCAATGTCCTCAAACATGCCAAACAATACAAGATTACTCCATAAGGATCTGCAACATGCTACCGTCATCATGTCAGCCAAGAACATGAAAAATTGAACACACAAAGGAAAAATATTTGATCATGAAAAAAAAAATAACGCAAACGTATGACACTGATAGAGCATGATCTCAAAACATCACTGAACATCTTAGGAATGCACACAACAACTCTATTCATTGGAATTTCATTTTCTTCTTGAAACACACTTGCTACAGTAATTGAATAATTGTAGGAACACAAAACTTCATAACTTTCTCATGTCTTGATGTGTAACTGAAATATTTGGACAACATGCTAGATAGGCTCAACAATAAACCCATTAACGTGCACCTTCTGAATATCAATGTACACAAATTTCCATCCTTCTGATCATCTCAGCTTCACAGACTGCCTACAATATATTTATTACAATTTTGTCAATATCCTCGACATATACAGCCTTCAGAATCATCAATACTAATAGTGTTGACATCAATGAAAACCACATATCAGAAATACAACCACAAAATCCAACAAGCCCAACAAGCCGCACAAGTGCACAAGCCACACAAGCTTCTCAAGCTGTACAAGCAAAAGAACAAGCCCAAGCACAAACACAAGCTGAATATCAAACACAACAAGCTCAAGAGGCTTTGTTACAACAACAGGCTTACCAACAAGCTTTGAGCAATACCAAGCACAACAAAAAGTATGCCAACAACAAGCCCAACAACAAGCATTGTTGGTGTAACATAGATGAAAAGTGTTGGAATCAAAGATGGTTAAATCTAATCTAAACATGCATTAATGTAAATCAAACAAAAAAGTATGAAGTAAATAAACTAAAATAGTAAATAAAACAAATATAAAACAATCTCAGTGAATATCAATCCATCTCTTCAAATTATCTTGATTGTCCTTCTCCATTTTGCCGTGATGGTATTCATGCTCTCAGATTTTCAGTATGTATGCAAGCATAGCCTTGACCTATGTGTTAAGAAAAATATCTAAGATTAAGAAGTTCTTCTAAAAGTATATAGATTTCAGGAGGAGGAATACTGGCAAAAGTTAGCCAATTTATAGAAAGCTGGTTTTTGAAGGATTGACTCAGATTCAAAAGAGAGATCAATGATCGAGATTGTTGAATGTTATGCGATGTGAGTTCTTTGTCATTTAGAAAGTGAGTTGGGAAATTCTCTAGGATAAAGATTAAATTAGAATACTAATTTAATCTAGAGTTAAGACTGTTCAAAAATAGTCTGAATAAGAGATCAAAATTAAATAAATGAATTAATCTTCTGTTGAAAGTCTTCAAAAATAAGAAGAATTAGAATTTGAATGAAAAGGATAAAGTTAGAACTTGACAATGATCTATTTGAATGCACACATGAATTAATTAATTAAATAAAGATATTTAATTAATAAAATGTGAATACATATGAGTCTTAACTAGTTAATTGACTGATTATCACAGAAAGTCTCTTCATAGAGGCGATCAGATGCTAAATCAAGAGAAAACTAACTGACTCAAATAGATCTCAAGTCAAAGTAAGAATGAACTATTAGATAACTAGGCGATAGAAGAATGTGACATAAACAATTATTTATGAATTAACTGCTAATTTAATTCAACATTTGAAATTGAAATGATTTAATTAATTAAATAATAATTTATTTATTTGATTGAAAAGGTTAATTGAATAATTAAATAATTCGAAAAGAATATTTAATTATAGTCGAAATATGATAAAGGGTAAATTAAATAATAAATTATTTAACTCATAAAGAGAATTAATTAATTAGAGACGTAATTAAATAAATAAGATTTATTTAATTAATCAAAGTTGAATAAGGTTCATAATGAATTAATTAAATAATTAAAAGGTTATTTAATTAATAGAAGAAAGATGTGTTTAGGAAATAATTAAATAAGTAAAATTATTTAATCATGACCATGGACATTAGAAAATTATGTCGAAAGTGGTACTCACGAGCCTAGACCAATTTTTAGTGTCTACAGTTTGTCCCTCTTTGATACAATGTTAGTTTAGATTTTGTGTCAAAGAAATTTTTTAAAAAGATGCCCCAGTTGTGCCACGGTATGAAATAGGTTAGGATATGCCCCCTCGGGAAAATTGACAAATTTTTGAAAATTTTCAAAAAAATAGGAAATGGTCCTGATAAGTCAATTTGATGCCCAAAAATGCTACGGAGTTGACAAAATTGAATTTGGAAGTGTTAGGGACGTGTACAGGTTGATTGAAGATGGAAGTTTAGATGACCAATAGACAAGGTTAGAAGAAATTCCACTTTTAACCCTAGGTATAAATAGAAATTAGGGTGAAATTCAAATCATTTGCACCCTATAGATTTGAAGAATTGGAGATTTTCTCTGAGCTCTCAGCGAAATGTCTCCTATTTACTACAACCATCACCGTGGATATTGGATCCGGACCTTCTCACCGCGAGCCGACGCGAGATCCCTAGTAAGTGCTTTTGAACGACCTCTTGAAATTTAATTTTTCATGTAGTTTTAGGAAGTCAAACTTTAATTTTCAAATGCATCATTTTTTCTTCAACGAATATGTATTCGTATTCGACGCATTTGCACGTGAAATGACGCATATGTTAAATCACGCCTAGGCATTTTTAGGTCATTTAGGGAAAATACACATTTGTTAATTTATGCACCGCATCAGATCTTATGCATCCCATATGAGATTAGTTTAGGCGCATGTAGGAATGTGAAACACATTTGCTAGAAATGAATCCCATTTGCATCTTAGATAGGTATTTAAAGTGCAATGCATTTGCAGTTATTTTGACACATTTTCCTGTGACTTTGGGTTGTTTGATTTTTTGATGCATTTGAAATATGAAATGCATATGCTTGTTTGTTCGATGCATGTATGTTCATGCACCAAATTTGAATTTTAGAATGATGCATATGATATGTGCATTGTATTTGTCTTTGAAATGACGCATTTGACTGCCAAATTTTGGAAAAAAAAAATTATGATTGAAAGATGAAATGATTTGACGTTGGACACCTTATTTGAATGCTATTTACAGGTTATACTAGATCTGATCTATACCCGGGAGTCACAGTCGAATACCTTTGAGCTAAGAGACGATTTGCAGAGTGCAGAGACACGATTTCTCTAGAGACTTGGATTACATCATGTTTGCACCATGCCCACTATTTGGGAAAACAAAGGTATGCTCACTGCCTTGTGTAAGAGATGGCATTATGAGATTTCCTCGTTTTACTTGCCTAGTAGAGAGGCAACTGTTACACTTGAGGATACATTAAGGATTCTTAGATTTCCTATTAGAGGTGAGCGAGTGATGTATGATACACAAAGTGGATACAGTGAGATTACTAGATATTATGTATATGATGATATTAGGAGATTAGGCATAGACCATTATGAGATTAGGTGGAAGATGTTAGAGGATAGGTATGAGAGGATTGATTGTATACTATGTACATTGATAGCTGGGATAGTTTCTTCCTGAGTGTCAAGGTCATGGATTTCTTGTTGGGTGGGGGAAGATGTTAGTTGGGATGCTTGAGAGGGAGGTTGTGTATGCTTGGGTACCTTGTCTATTAGCCATGCTTTATTTCCTTCTTCATGATATAGCTTATAGAGATGCGCAGTTGATGAGTTGCCATACTACTCTTCTTATTGTTTGGGCATGGGAACACATTGTTGTGTTCCATCCTCCTATTACTGTTGATCAAGAGGTGAGATCTCCTTATGTTTTCCGATATGTGGGAAACATCACACAAATTCATGTTGGAGACATAGGATTTTGGAGACATTCTTTGGATACATTGGTTTAGTTCACATGGAGACCGTACATGGATTGTGAGTGATGGTCAGATGAGGATTGTCATTTACCTTATTTTCGGTAGACACAATACCTGATTCAGAGGACTATTTCCAGTGTTCACATTATAGAGAGACATTTCCCAGACCATGTGCTGAGACAGTTCAATGAGGTTTAGGATAAGCCTAGAGGACAAGCAGAGTTTTCTTGATCATCTAGAAAGGTTCCTTGGTGGGGGCCTATGATACCAGTGGCTACTGCAGAGGAAAATATTCAGGAATTACAACCTTTACACTAGGGATGGATGTTAGGAATAAGGTGTCTCAACCTTGGATAATTCCTATTCTTATTATTTGTTTTGTAAAATGTATTTCTTGCAAATAATGTAATTAAGTGTGAGTGTACATGTCTAGTTTGCATGTTGATGTGTCACTCCACTTAATGTGTCGGCATCTTGAATTGTGTGTAAGGAGATCATGGCTGAAACGGTTATGACGGATTCCTATGACACGTAAGAGCTATGTCTGGAAGATTCAATGACAGGTGAAGACATGTGGCAACTGATAAAGTTGAGTACTGTACACTCTTCCACGATAGTGGGGTTCGGGGCATCGCCCCGAAAAAAATTTTCGGGTTCCTATTTTCTCGGAGAATGGTAAAACCCTAATACAGTTATCTTCGGAAGTTGCCCTAAAAAGGGAAGCGCATGATATAAGTGTTTTTTAGGGTTGCGAAGATGTGTGATGTGAGTGTATTGTTGGAACGTTTTGATGCTGCCGCATTTTGTCTTCAAGTGTTGGAAATCTCCTGAAAGAACTTGCATTGCAAGTGTGTTGTAACCGTTGTGTTGAAGATAATACATTGTGCAGGTTTTGGAGTGCTGGGGTTTTTTACCGAAAGGTTTTCCCGAGGGTAAATCATTGTGTCACTCATCATTTTCTGTATGTATGGTATATTGCTGCAATATCTTTGTTAAGTAGATTAACGAATCTGAAATTGTAAGGGTTTAAACGAATTTGCACCATAGTTTCCTTAAGAGATTAGTGTAGGAAGCTATTTCCGCACCTGAGTTTCCTTACAATGGAGGGGTGGAGCAGTGGATCCAGGGACTACAATTGCTTATGATACCTAGTGGGATACGCATCATCCTGTACCATACATAGATCTAGATCAGCTTGCACCAATAGAGAGACAAGGGAAAGGGCCAAGAGGGTGGCACAGAGGCAGAGGTGGTGGCAGATGTGGAGGCAAAGATGGTGGTGATGATGGGAGAGGTGATGGTGGTAGAGGCGGGAGACAAGGTCAGTGGGACAAAGAGGTGGTTGGGTTGGAGGATTGTCATCTATATGTGAGGTTGAGGCTGAGGTAGAGGACATATCGATGTTGGACCTCAGGGGTGGATTAGAGGCAAAGATTAGATGAGAGCATGCTGCCAAGGAGGCAGAAACAAAGGAGCATGTAGAGGCTGAGGTTGGTAGAGAGGAGCATGTAGAGGAGGAGGCCAAGAGAGATTACATGGATATTGATCCCCTTGGCATATTAGTAGGTTATGGAGAGGATGATGTTGAGGAGGAGATACCCATAGAGGAGTAGGAGAGATAGCTCCAAGATAGGATAGTAGAGGGGAGGCGGGATGAGGAGGATCCCTGAGATAGTGCTATGGAGTCATTGGAGGAGAGGCAGAGATTGGTTACCACAAAGCAATATGCCATGCAGATGGAGAGAGACAGTGCTCTCATGGAGAGGGATCAGGTAGTAGCCCAAAGGAAGGAGACAAAATAGTAGTTTACTGAGATCAAATGTCTCTGTAGTGGCACATCATCTGATGGTTTTTCTTGTGAGTTAGTCAGGGTAGTGGAGAGGGCTTCCTATTACAAGGATTTATATGAGTTAGTGGTGCCTCCTGAGAGATGATCTCCTAGTTTTTCTGAGGCATGTAGCCACAAATCACAGAGAAAGAGTTAGACGAGGACACAAAGCATAGAGGGTGTGGTAGGACCATCGAGGAAAAATCCATCTGACAGGCCTCCCAGTACACAGAGAGTACTGCCATGATATTTTCCTCCACATTCGCCACATGGGAGTAGCAGTAGTGGGACACATTTCCATTTTCCTATTTGTAGACATTTTATTTCGATCATAGATCCTGCGAGCTCATTTTTATTTATTGATACATTCTAATATTGTATTGTGACACATGTTATTTTGAGCGATATATATATGATTTTTGGCGGTGTTTCATATGATATGCAATTATATTTATGATGATAAGTTCTTTTCCTATATGATTATGTTTTCTATGAGATGTTTTTGTTTATCTAAAATGTACATGTTATGGATGATCATTTCTACATTATGATGTGTTTATGCAGCCTATGATGTTATAGTGATTCTATATGATGATGGATTAATGTAATTTATATTAATGGGATGAAATGTAATGTTTATATACACAATTCTATCTACATGTGATGCTATATGTTGACAATGGTTATGTACATGTTTTTACTATGTACCTTATGATGATTGAATGCCTATTATGCCATGATTTTCTTAGATATACGATGGAGATGCCTAATTTTCATACCTGTTTAAAATGCAACATAACTATATGATGTACTATATATATACATATGATATTTTTTACATAATTCTTGTGGAATGTATGCATATGCAGATTGTCTAATTTTTTTTGTTTTAATTTTGTGTCACAGGACTCTATCATTATGCCAGATAGAATAAAAGTTAGCATGGATAATTCAAAATGTTAGTATGAAATAAGAGAGGTTTTTTGAAGGACATATAATCTTTGATATTTTTCCATATATATACTAAGCTTTCCATTTTATCATCATTGGGTGGGACTGACACAAATGGATAGTACACACCATGATATAAGATAGACCATAGTGTACAAAGTCATCCACTTGTGAAAAACATACAGTCGCACACAAGGAGTGTCTTAACTCATACTAAGGGAAAGATTGCCACAGTCATTTTGTCTAGAAAAACCACATACAACAAACAAATAAAAATGGGTCATGAGACGTCATTGCTCCTCTAAATCCTTCATGGGACATTCTCGAGGAAACTAGTAACATGACTCAAAATCCAAAGTTAAAAAGATAGTTGATAGACAACAGTCAAAGAAAAAGAGTCTCGAGACATCCTTGAGAAAGCTAGTAACTAGACTCATGCACAAATCGATAAAAATATAAGACAAAATAAGATATAAAGTCAAAAAGCCAATAAAAGTATTTACCAAAACTTGATCTTGTGTAATTGTTCAAAGGATGTTTGACATAGCTCAATGTGAGGGATGATACATATCGTCTAATACGTTGAGTCTATTTTTGGCTTTGTAATCATCTATGTAAGGCATGACAAAACTTGTTTTTAGAATGAAACATGTTGTATAAAACGTCGAGCCTGATGTCGTTTATGCGAAAAGCTACATGATGCTATGATGATTGAAAATTCTTGTTGACAAGAAAGACATATCTTGCTTAAGACATAAGTTGATTGTTCTAACAATATTTTTGATTTTGACTTGATGACAGTTTTGACATGTTTGCCTTGTTGATGCATGACTTGTTTTGATGCCTTGACTATTATGAGTGTGTGCATGATGACTTATGTGGACTTGAGATGATGACCCTAAAAGAATGACCTAGTGCAGCCTCAGGGGCTCATCGACTGTTGGCCTTTCCTATGCTGTACACACAGAGACCTCGTAGTTTGACTTGACTTTGACTAACATGAATGATTGACATATATGAACTTAACTTGATATTAAGTGTGATAAACCCTAATGGACTGACCTAGTGTAGCCTTGGGGGCACATCAATTGATAGCCTTGCCTACATTATACACACATAGACCTCATAGTTCTACATGACCAATGACTTTGATATATACAAATAACAAGTCATGATTTATGTGTGTGATACATGACAAACCTGGACATACAAAGCTTATGCCTCGGGGGAACATCAACTAATGGCCTTGCCTACGTCCAGTCATAGAGGCAACGTAGTTTGACTATGTCCATGAATAACTTGACACAACTAACTCTGACTCTGTTTTTGGAGTTTTTTTTACATGTTTTGATTTTTTTTTCTATTTGGAGTTTTTTCTTTTTTTGATGTTTTTTGGATTTATTTTTTTCAGGACATTTTATGATGGTGAAATGCTATGTACAAGGGTCCAAATGACGCAGATCAAGGATATTCCCCAAGTTGAGAATAAGACATATGAGATAGAGTGGGGAGATGGAGTTGACTTGATGTCAATCGTTCCAAGTAATGGGTAAGAAAATCATTTATTATGAGTGATAGTGAAAAAGTCCAATTGGAATGATGGTAGATGAAGAACAAAAGTCGACTACACATGGAGCCTATTTACCAGTTTTTCACTATTGAACAAAGTTATTTGTGTTTACTATTTTATTGATTTTTCAATTTTTTTTAGTGTTACAGATGCCTGTTTGCCAGGTTTTCATCAAGGTAACATATATATATATTTTTTATAGTATTTTTCTCATTAAGACATAGTTCTCAGAAGCTACACATATAATCACTTTAGATGAAGGCTGTTGATTGGTGATAAAAGTGGTTTTCGTTCAAGGGTAGAGAGTTGATACACTCTTGATCCAAAGGCTTCTGTAAAAATATAGGGCCCTAACTAGTTAGGTTCAAACTTACTTAGTTTTTCTTGTTCACTTGATTCTTGGGGTTCTCCATTAAGACCAAGTCACCAATGTCAAAGTGTTGATTTAGAAATTTTTTATTATAGTTGCGACGAAGATGATTCTGATATGCTTGAAGATGAACTAATTCCTTTAGGCTTCATTCATCTAGGAATTCTAGGTCATGCAATCTGGATACACGATACTCGTCATCGTCAATATGACCTTTCAAGGATACCCTTAGGGAAGGAATTTAAACCTCAATAGGTAAGATAGCTTTAGAATTGAATACTAAGGAGTATGGAGTGGCACCGATGGGAGTATAGATGATTGTATGATAGGCCCATAAGGCAGGATTAAGTTGTAGGTTCCAGTCATGGCCAGTGTCATTAACAGTCTTTTTGAGGATTCTGATAATGGTTTTATTAGATTCCTTTGCTTGGCCATTACCTTGTGGGTAATATGGAATGAAAAAATGATGTTGGATATGGAATTCTTCACATAGATGGCAAACTTATTGGTTTTTGAATGGACAACCATTATCTGTGATGATTGATTGAGGGACACCATACCGACAAATTATATAGTTTAAGATAACTTGGATATTTGTGTGCCAGTGATGTAAGTCATAGGAATAGCCTCAATCCATGAGGGATAGAATCTCATATCTTGTTGTAAGGTCTACTATCATGTCAATGTTCAACAAAGGGAAGTCATCCCTAGGACATGCCTTATTGATATCTCTAAATTCTATACAAATACGGATGCCCCTAGTCAGTTTGGTCACTGGCACAAGATTTGAAATCCAATCTTCATAGTCTATGGATCTTATAAATCTAAAATCCAATACTTCCTTAATTTTTGCTTTGACTAGTAGAGCGATTTTTGGATGCATCTTCCTTAGCTTCTATTTGACGGGCTTAATACCTAGCTATAATGGTAGATGGTGCAATATAAGATCTGGATCTAGCCTAGGCATGTTAGCATATTACCATGCAAAGCTTATCTGTCTCTTTGTGAAGAAGTATCGAAATTCTGGTTGTTCTATCTTTGTCAAAGATGCTACTAAATATATGACCTGAGGGTTCTCTTTTGTGTTTGTGTTGACCTCAACAAACTCTTCTACTAACATTGGTGATATTTCCTGAGAAACTATGAGAATATTCAAACCTCCATCCTTGGGTGCCTCAGGGAGGTTTTCGCCCTTAGATACATCCTTTATTTTTACTATTTTATCGTCCAAAGGCACCTTTCGGTTTTCACCCAGGGACATGTCATTTTCATAATTTTCATAGTTTTTCTTCTTATTTTCACATTTGTGACTAGAGGTGTGAATAGACTCCTCAAAATATGCCTTTTCATCCAAGCCTATGGTAAAGCCAACTTTATGATCCCCTCTTGGTATACCTTCTCGAAGTCCTATGAACTCGGCTATCGCTTCGTCATTCTCGAATATGTCTAAGATGGGTGTACCTTGTTGATCCCAGTCAATAAGTTGGGGATAGACGAGGGGCATGTCATCATTGGAGTTATCAAATGTGGAGGCTGACAAGGTGAATATAGAGTGGTTAACATGGCCGCAAAATTTTTGGACTAACTCCTTTTTTTTTTTTTTCCTAGGGACAGGTAAACTTGGTTGTGGTACAATTGCAAGGGTTAGCTCATTAGAAGATGGTTCGGCAGGTGCCCAAGATGCAGGATCAATGGTTTCCAAATAGTAAATCTTAAGCCATTCTTCTTTTGACAAGGTCTTTTTAGGATGGGGGTTAGATGGAGTTGGTGTGGATTGTAGCATTTTATCAAGTTCACCACACAACTTGTCTAGGTCCATTATGCTGGTAGAGGGAAGGGAATCCCATTCATAGTCGCTTGAGTTAGGTGAGTCATCATAAACTGGGAAAAGTGGTCGTGAGACATCTTGATGTTTTCAGAAGCACTTACTTCCTCTTGTAATGGTGACGAAGTACTAGGAATGCCAATTCTAATCGGTTGAAACCCTAGCCCTAGTCCTTTTGGTCTCTATGAGATAATGATTGGTTCAATCTTTCCATTCTGATCTAGTCCTAACCAACTATGTCCGTCATAGCCTTTTTTTGCATTATCATGAAGCCTTTTCCATAATGATCCTTAGCTATTTGAATAGATGGCAGAGGGTTTCCATTGTCTTCATTGTACAACCAGGAGGTGACATCTTCCTGGTCCATAGCTTCTTTATTTAACTCTCCCCATTTTGTGAATGTCATTGTAGGAGGGATATGTATTGTGACAGCTGACCGCTTCCTATCTACTGGGGTAAACCATATGTCTTAGGTGGAACCAACTGACTGACACAATAGGATGTCTTCATGTGATATTATCCATAGCCCTTGTCTTGGATCTCAACCTTAGGAGTGGATGATGGTGGTTGCGATGTAATGGACTTGGTAAGAGTTGATGGATCAATGTATAGGGATAAATTAGATGATGAGGCTTCTTGATTAACTGGCACCTGTTGTTGGTGTATTTAATGTAGGCTTGTGTAATATTGAAAAGGACTTGGATCACCATCAATCATGATCTTGGTGCCATTATATGGGAATTTAAGACACTGGTGATACGTGGAAAGTACGACATTCATTGCATGTATCCAAGGTCTACCCAACATAAGGTTATATGGAAGGGTGAGATCCAAGACTTGGAAGCTAGTTTCCATAACTGTAGGGCCAATCTTGATAGGGAGAGTAACAAATCCTTTAGATGATCTTTCCTCATCGTCATATGCCTTAATGAATATACTCTTAGTGGTGTCCACCCATGATTTTGAGAATCCTATTGCCTTAACCAATTTCAAGGTATAAAGGTTCAACCCTACTCCTCCATCTACCAAGACTCATTTGACTTTGGTTTGATGGACAAGAATTTCTAGGTGTAATGGATTGTTATGATGGGTCTTTTCGATTGAATAATCTTGTTGGGAAAATATTGCGTGATGGGAATTAATTAAGTATCCTACCATTTCTTTGAAATGATTGACATCTAAGTTGGTAGGGATAGTAGTGATCTGTAAGGCTTTGTCGAGAATGACTTGATAATCTGGTGATATCGTCAATAGTTCCAAGATAGATATCTGTGTTGGGGTCTTTCCTAGTTGATCAAGCAAATTATACTTATGCTTGGAATACTGTGTGGGTGGATTTGAAGAAGGACCTAGAAGGGTTATCTTAGTTCTACATGTATGTACAACACATTCAGGATGCTTCTTTATGGTTATGGTGTGGACATTTTCATCAACAACTCGGATATGATGAATGGTGGTACTTGGTTTATAATCATACTTAGCATTGGTATAATTGGCTGAGGTATTATTGTTAGTTCCTGAATTGGAGGCCTTTCCTTTCCGATGGTCATGTAATGGATCCGTGAAGACCTTATGATCACTGTTCTTGCTATGTTTATGCCCATTGACTTCTATGGTTCTATCTAAAAGAAAATATTGTATGATGTTCTTTAGTTGTCAGCATTGTTGTAGGTTTTGTCCCTTTGTTTGATGGTATTCACAATAGGTGTTATCATCCCACCATGAAGGTTTGAACTATCCAGGATTATACTATTTAGTTTCCAAAGGCAATATGAGTTTATGTTTAATCAGTTCCTTGTAAACTGTTTCAATTGGTTCCCCTAAGGGTGTAAACTCACGTTTGGAAATTTCCTTTGCGGTCACTGTTGTTGTGAACTTTGGAAAAAAATGGCTATTTGATCTAGATTGCTCGTCATGTCTTGATTGGAGTTGTAACCTCTAAGTGTGATGAAAGGTCCCAAATGTAGGGTCTTAGCATCAACAATACCGTCATTTGTTACATTTTTGTTTCTAGACTAGAACTTGTTTCTATTGTTGGGAGCATTTTGATGTTGAATGATTGGGTTCCTGCCTAGTACCTTAATGCCACCTTTGTCAATAAGGCCTTTTTCAAGTATAATTCCCTTTTGTACCAAGTCTAGAAATGAGGTGTAACAATGTACCCTTAAGTCACTTCTCAGTTTTGGATGTAGATTTTCAAGGAATATCGTGACTTTTTGTTTTTCTAGTATCTCGACTAGACATCGACTAGCTAAAATTCTCCATCTCTGGAAGAAAGTGGTAAAAGTTTCACCGTCTTCTTGCATGGTGTGACACAAGGTATCTATCATTATTTCATTGTCTATGTTGAAGGCAAAGTGTTCGAAAAAATTCTCAGCTAATTCACCCCATGATCTTATGCCATATGGTAGTTTAGAGAACCATTCCAGTGCTATCCCGACAAGGGTTCACATAAATAGTCTCATTAAATACTTGGGGTCATGACGAGATGTCCATGTCTGTTGTCAAAAATTCTCTGATGTGTTCTAAAGGATTCCTCTTCCCATTATACTTAGGAAAATTTGGTATAATGTATCCATGTGGGAAGGGTGTCATTTATAGCGCTTTATCAAAAGTACATGGACATAAATCTTGTGGTGAGATAGTTCATTTGCTTGACATAGACATATTTTCCATCTGTTGTTGAAGGATTTGTATTTGATTTTGCAGAACATCTACCTGTGTCAATGTCATGTTGGTTGCGTTATTAGGATCGATGCAAGTGCTCTAAAATGCAATGGTATGTGACGGGTTGTGATTTGGCGAGGGTATATGTCCTATTTGAATGTTTTGATTTGATGTAGGGATATATCTTTTCTAAATGTATTGATTTGATATAGGAATATTCTTTGTTTGAATGTTTTGATCTGGTATAGGAATATGTCTTGTCTGTGTAGCCCCTATCTGTGAAATGACTGTAAGGGTATTGATATGAGGTATCAGTTGTGCTGTGTTTGTGCCAACTTTGGGTCTTTTACCAACGGTGTTTGTGCCAATAGGGTTTGATGAAGATGCTCCCATAGTGAATTGTAAACCTTATGTTATGTTGAATGGGGTTGTGTTTACAATTGACGATGTTTGAGTAGGTATGCCAATTGGTATTGTTGCGGTAATTTGAGGAATGGAGATACTTGATGTCACTATTTTCATTGGTTGAGTAGATGCTGTTTTCAAAGTATGAACGCCAAATCTTGGGGGTAGTGTGGAACCTGCTACTAGCAACTTTTCTAGATATCTTTGAGGATCATTTGCCAAGCACTAATCCATAAAGGATACAAATTTAGGATCTTGAATTGCAGTGTCTATGTCTTTTACATAAATTTTTCCATGTGTATCTCTAGTGACATGTTTATCAAGTAAAGATTTGTGTGGTTTCTCCTTTCCTGATGGTTGGTTTCCGAAAGGATTGACGAAATCATTGGGGTCTGACATTTCTCTTAGTTTCTTCTTAGACCTTGTTTCAACCATGAAAGTGTTGCTCAAAAAGGGAAATGCAAAACTATGTCTAAAATGATATGTTCTATTCTATGTTTTTGGGGATTTTTGGAATATATATAAAAGATGGCACTAAAATTAAGGATTTCTAAAATGATGTATGCTAGGATGGTGTTCGCTAAGATGGACAATATGATTTATTTTTTTAGTAGATTATGTCGCTAAATGATTTTAAGCGGGTATAACCTACCACCTATGGAATAATCCAAAGCTATGACTTAAATTTACTAATGAACCTGTTGTCAGAAAAAGACAACTAACAAGGTGAATTTCCCAAACTAAATTATTGAGCTAGAAGGATTCACTAATAAGACAATAGTGACTAGGTTCAATGATAATAACAAATCAGAGCATGAACGTATTCTATGATATGAAAATTCTTATTGGGTAACTAAGTTTTTGCAACTAAGATGACTATCTCTAAGATGTAAATGACACCTAAGTAATGCAATATTTTTGAGCAATTTTCCTGTTTTTGTCCAAGATTGATCGTATGAAATAAAAGTGAAAAAGACAGTTTTTTTTCCAAACTAAGATTGCAGTTTTCGATATTTTTGTCGACAGTTAATTGTGGTTCATGTTTCAGATTCATTTCTACAATTTAAAGATGTGTTTTAGTTTTCAGATGTGGCTTACTAACAAAACCTAGTCTCAAATGTTGACAGACAAATACAACTTTTATTGATAAATGCGGTTTAAACTATGATAGATGTGATTCAATAATTAGATGCGACTCAGTAAGCATATGTGACTTGGTACCTAAACTCTGTGAAAACTAATTTTGTTGACAAACACATGCATTTTTTTGTTTGACAATTGCGACTCGTAAAGACACATGTGTTTCTAAATTCAGTAATTGTGACTTAATTTATAGTTATGGTTTTCTGATGACAAAGTTATGAATAACTCAGTTTTATGATCAATTTTTGACAAATAAAGCAAAAAAAATCACATAATACATAGTGTTTTCAGTTTGACATGTATGAATCTATTAAAATAAGAAGACTAGTATAATCCTACGCTGTGTTGGACAATATTTACTGAGTTCTCAATTGGATTTCTCCATCTATGCATGTTCAAGGCAGATGTCTAGTAGCTTGACCCCACTGGCTCCCCTCCACAACACTCACTTATATGGGGTAGCCAATCTACTGTACCCATGAAACTCCCAAGGCATACATTTCATCTCTACACATGAACCGTAAGAATTTGAGATGGCTTCATAGGTTCGACCTACTGCTCTAGTAAATAGATGGGATTTTGGAAAAAACTACAACAAGTTGGCTTTTTGGTAAGGGCACCCATTCAAAAGAGCCTTGCTAGATGCAATATCATCCTAGTCTATAGAGGTTAGGCTATAGAGGTTTCAACACATCTCAAGGATATTGGGGAATCAATAGATTGTCTATTGGGATCCTCATAATACTGAGTTTTCCTCGAGTATTAAAATTTGTATACCAGTTGGGAGTGGCTAGAAAAAAATCCCATCACCGGTTTTGAGTCTTGCTGGTTACTCTTAACCACCAACATAGGCCCAAATTTCTAGAGTCAGTAACCAATTCTCTTACACCCAGGATCACATGAATGCGCAAGGAGAGAGGATACTATGGTATATTGAATCAAGGTTCTAAACTAAACATATACAGACATGAAGAAAACTGGTTAATTTTAATCTGAAATGACAATTATCTAACTACCAAACACAAAAGTTCATTTTAAATATTTACAGTCTTTGACAATAGGTCCTGCATGCAACTTGTTAGTAGTTTAGTTGGTCTTCATCATTCGTCTTGCAAGAAAATGGGTTTTTTTTTCAATATCTTCTATGCTTCATCCTACAAAAACTATGTTATCCACCTAGATCACACGCTACAAACCAAACATTAGCAAAAATTAAAGAATCACAATAAAAAAATAGAAAATTTAAAATCAAATTGCTTACTAGTCAAATGCGTCGTTTAATTCTATAGATGCAGTTCAGGTTTAATTAGTCAATTGCATTGTAGAAAGGTTCAAACGCATTAGGTTTCGTCAAATGCATCTCATGATTTTTTAGACATGGTTCATGAACTCAGATACATCGTTTTCTCAGGCAGATGTGGTTTTTCATATGATACCTGCAAAAAAAAAAATCGAGAAAGCAAAATGGATTCACGAAGATTGAAGTGTCTTCACGCTGGGTTCACCAAATGTAACATAGATAAAAAGTGTTGCAATGAAAGATGGTTAAATCTAATCTAAACATACATTAATCTAAATCAAACAACAAAGTACGAAGTAAATAAAATAAAACAGCAAATAAAGAAAATATGAAACAATCTCACTGAATATCAGTCCATCTCTTTGAATTATCTTGATTGTCCTTCCCCATTTTGTCATGATGGTATTCTTTCCATCATATTTTTTAGTATGTATGCAAGCATAGCCTTAACATATGTGTTGAAGAAAAATATCAAAGAGTAATAAGTTCTTCTAGAAGTATATAGATTTTGGGAGGAGGAATACTGGCAAAAGTCAACCAATTTATAGAAAGTTGGTTTTTGAATGATCGACTCATATTCAAAAGAGAGGTCAACGATCGAGATTATTGAATGTCATGCGATTTTTGTTCTATGTTAGTTAGAATGTGAGTTGGGAAATTCTGCGGGATAAATATTAAATTAGAATAATAATTTAATCTGGTGTTAAGACTGTTCAAAAATAGATTGAATAAGAGATCAAGATTAAACAAATGATTTAATATTCAGTTGAAAGTCTTCGAAAATAAGAAGAATTGGACTTTGAATGAAAAGGATAAAGTTAGAACTTGACAACGATCTGTTCGAATGCACACATGAATTAATTAATTAAATAAAGATATTTAATTAATAAAATGTGCATGTATATGAGTCTTAACTAGTTAATTGACTAATTATGACATAAAGTCTCTTCTTAGAGGTGATCAGATGTTAAATCAAGAAACAATTGACTGACTCAAATAGATCTCGAGTCAAAGTAAGAATGAACTATTAGATAACTAGGTGATAGAAGAATGTGACATAAACAATTATTTATGAATTAACTGTTAATTTAATTCAACATTCAAAATTGAAATGATTTAATTAAATAAATAATAATTTATTTAATTGACTGAAAAGGTTAATTGAATAATTAAATAATTCTAAAATAATATTTAATTATAGTCAAAATATGATAGAGGGTAAATCAAATAATAAATTATTTAATTCATAAAGAGAATTAATTAATTAGCGACGTAATTAAATAAATAAGATATATTTAATTAATCAAAGTTGAATAAGGGTCGTAATGAATTAATTAAATAATTAAAAGGTTATTTAATTAATAGAAGAAACATGTGTTTAGGAAATAATTAAATAATTAACATTATTTAATCATGACCATGGACATTAGAAATTTATGTCGAAAGGGGTACTCGTAGGCCTAGACAAATTTTCAGTGTCTATAGTTGGTGCAACAACAACAAGAAGACTGGAACAACAAGCATTGTTGGCACAACAACAACTACAAGCATATCAAAAAACATTACTTGCAGAACAACCTCCCACAAATTCACCACCAAGTCCACTAGTCACCCTACCCTTCATTCAAGCCACCACACCAACCCAAAACATGTTCATTCCATCACTTGATCTGCTAAATGATATGTTTACTCAAATCAAGAAGCTCTCGCAAGAGGTGTTGGATATATAATCAGGGAAAACTACATGATCACAAGGGAAAACAAAGCCCTTAACCATTCAACAAAAGCATTGTGATGAAGCCGTTCCCACAAGGTTTTGAGATACTGAAATTCAACAAGTACTATGGAACCATAAATCCTGAAGAACACATCAGGTAATTCCATGTGCACTACATGTAAGTTTCCTACAATGAATCTTATCTAATGAGCCAAAAGTTTGGCTGGCCCAACCATGGAATGGTTCTCCCATCTTCCTTTTGAAATCAAAAAGTTTTGAGAAGTTGTGGGCGCATTCATACAAAGTTACTCATTTAACATAAGCATGGATGTAATCTTGGAAGAGTTATCCAACCTAAAGAAAAATAAGGGAGAGACATTCACATCCTTCTTGCAATGATGGTGATCCAAGGCCAATAGGAGCAAGTGGGCTATGTCAAAAGAACAAAAAGTTAGAACCATCATCTCAAACCTTGAAGGGATCTTAGCCTTCCATCTCAAACTGCAGTGCATCACCACCTATGATCAACTCATTTCCAAATCTCTTAACATCGAAAGACCCCTCATTGCACAAGGGGGGACACCCAGTTATCAAGATAATCACCCATCAACAAGCTACAACAACAAACTTTGAACATGTACAAAAAATAAAAATGTTACCAATGATGGTGTTGTTGATGCCAAGGTTGTAATCACTTCTGCAAGGCCAAACACACAACAAAAAACATACCAAAAACCTCAAAATAATACCCAAAATGCCCCATGACCCAACACATCTCAACAACAAACCAACCCACAAACAATCAACAATGTTAATGACCAAGGTAGACCATCCCCAAGAAACAAATATCCCCCAGAGAAAAAGTACACACCACTTGGGGAATCAATCAAATTCATCATGCAATGACTCATTGAAGCCAACATCATCACACTCCCAATCATTGAAAATTACCAAGAGAATCAAGTTAAACCACCATGGTATAACAAGAAGTACCTCTATGATTTTCATATGATAAAGGGGCACACAACAACCAGTTTCATGAGGCTCAAAAACCTGATCCAAGATCTTATTGATGACAAGACTATGACCATTGAGAAACCTCTTGGAAATCATGACCTCAAAATATACACGAATCTGATGTTGGATCACAATAAATAGAATAAAAATGGAAAAAGAAAATAGTACACAACGTCAACCATGTTTATGAGCATGTTGTTGCATCTTTAGATGAATGGGTAGGCGTTATCCATATCACAGGGTCCAAATCTGAGTGTGGAGTCACCACACATAGTTGCAGAATCACTATCCCTGGACCATCCACGCAAGCTAGAGTACACCCTGCAAACTCAAAGTTAGTGGCCAATGGTTACAATGTCCTAGAATAGCTGAAGAAGACCCACACCTAGATCTCCATCATGGAGTTTCTAAAAATCTCACCTACCCATAAGGAGATTCTAGAAAAGGAACTAGTTGCATCTTCCATACCCATAAATCTTGACACAGGCTAGTTCCAAGCTATGGTCGAACACATCACCATGCCACATCTCCTTACATTCTATGAATAGGATCTTCCAACCCAACCATTTCATAACTGTGTGTTTCATCTCGAAGTCTTTATCCATAAGAATAAAGTCAAATGGATCTTGGTGGAAGGAGGTGTAGGTTTGAACATTTGTTCTCTTAAGCTAATAAATAATCTTGGATTCTCTAGAGACTTGATTGAAAAGGTAAAAGACATCACAATCTAGGATTATGATGATCAAGAAAGATTTTCTCAAGGCACCATTCAACTTCCTATCCAAATGGGACCAACCACCATGGAGACTACTTGCTAGGTCCTTGATTTGGACCTCCCTTATAATATCCTTCCAGGGCACCCATGGATACATGGGATGGAATTTGTTACATCCACCTTCCACCAATGTGTTAAATTACCATATGAAAACTAAGAGATCATGGTTCATGGTGACCTAGGGCCCTTTTCTTATTGTAGAAACCTAGAAGACAAATATTATAAGATCCCACAAGTTCCCAAGAATGATGAAGGCCCTACGACTTTGTATGTAGACCCATCTACCCTGGCCTCCACTTCCGAGACAAAGACACCTACCATTCCTAATATGTCTTATGTTAAATTCATTATCCAAGATAACAGATGTGGAGACTACAAGATGAAGAAGGGTGCCTTTGTAATAGGAGAGTTACCTCAATATCCTAGGTCCCATGGACAACCATAACCAGTCGACATAGTATCTCAAACATTCAAAGCAAACCCCTCCAGATTCAAAAGCTAGGGGGACCTAAGCCGAGAAGTGGTAGATGAAAAGGATATATCAAGCTTTCTATATCAAGACACAAGATCTGTATCGGCTCTTCCAATAAACGTTGATAACAAGGGGCTACAGTTAATGCTTAGCATGGGCTATAACAAGAACAAGAAACTCAAGAAAAATGACAATCAACTGTTAGAACCCATCATTGTTGAGAAGCACATAAAGAAGCTTGGCCTTATATGTAATCCTTCAAAGATAACCATACATGGAAGAGGTACTCCTATTAAAACAATCAAAGATCCTCCTCAGTTATCGGTATCCATGGGTCTACCCTTAGACAACTATACCTTCGATATAATTGATGTATGTAGTGACGAGGACCCACTCACTGAAATACCCATGTTATTTGAGGAATATTCTCTACTCATGATTTCTATTGTGTCTTTTGAGTCCAACAACCAACCCCACAATTTAAATCTAGTTTATCCCAACTTATAGACTATGACCTACAAGAACCACCTGTTTAGACACATTAAAAAATTATGAGGCTCTCTCAAAATTCATGGGATTACGAGAGACTTTGCCTTGTGGCAACCATAAAGAAATATTTGACATTGAGCTAGATACCCATGCATACTATGGTGAAACAATTGAATCCCTCAGTAACAAAAGTGAAAATCTAAGAGTAATCTCTAGGTATGTAAATGAAAACCACACTGTGGCACTTTATGACCAAAAATAGTAAAAAAGAAGGATGTATCCAAGGGTGAAAACCCATCTAAGGCACCCAAGGATGAGGGATTCAATATTCCCCTTAGTGCTATTCATCAGGAGAAGTTAGCAGTGTTTGCAATGAGGTGCAACCTCGTCAACTTAGGGATTAAATAAATACTGCACATAACCTTCTATGCATAATCACTTTTGGCTGAACAATAGGAACTTCTAGCTACATTTCTAAGAGAAAGAAAGGTAAAATTTTTATGGACCTACACTGACATGTCACGTGTTGATCTGAAATTTTTGGTTCATCATCTAGCTATATATTCAAAGGTGAAGCCAACAAATCAAAAAATAAGGAAGATGCATCCACAGATCTCACTGTTAGTCAAACTTGATTTACAAAAAATCTTGGATGTTGGCTTCATAAGGCCCATCGATTATCCTAAATGGGTTTCAAACTTGGTACCAGTCACTAAGCTCACTAGGGGCATATGGCTCTGCACTAACTTTACGGATCTAAATAAGGCATGCTCGAAGAATGATTTTACCCTTTCAAATATTGACATGATTGTAGATCAAACAACAGGGCATGAAATGTTGTCACTGATGGATGGGTTCTCAAGGTACAATCAGATAATGATAACGAAAGATGATTAGCATAAGACAAAATTTACCTATCCATGGGGTACATATTGCTAGAACATGATGTTTGGGTTGAAGAATGTTGGAGCCGCCTAACAAAGGGCCATCACTCTCATTTTTCACGACATGATCCACAAGTTTGTAGAAGACTATGTAGATGACATACTGGCTAAATCAAGGAAGCGTTGAGATCGCATTGCAGCACTAAGCTCCATCTTTGAAATATTGGAGGATTACAAGGTAAGGCTCAACCCTAAGAAATGTGTCTTCAGTGTACAATCAGGAAAGCTTCTAGGGTCTATAGTATCAATGAGAGAGATCGAGATAGACCCAACCAAAGTCAAAGCAATTCTCAAAATGGAGGAACCAAAAACATTGAAACAGTTAAGGGGTTTACAAGGAAGACTCCAGTCCAACTGTAGGTTCATTGCGTAGTTGGTAGACAATGTTGTCCCTTATTCCCATCTACTCCACAAGGGGGTAGAATACAAGTGGGACAAGAATTGCAATCAAGTATTCAAAAAAATTAAAGAATACTTGTTGAAACCACTAGTACTCATTCCACCAATCCAGAATAAGCCACTAATCTTATACATTTCAGCAACAACAATAGCACTTGGGGCTCCATTAGCTCGACATGACGAGATGAGAAAGGAGAGAGCCATATGCAATATCAGCTGAACCATAGTAGGGCATGAGTAAAATTATACATTCATTGAAAAGGCTTGCCTAGTAGTAGTGTTTTCCTCATAGAAATTCATGTATTACATGTTATCCCATCAAATTAAACTCATTGCCAAAATAGACCCCCTAAAGTATTTACTTTCCAAGGTAACACTTATGGGGCAGATGGCTAAGTGGGTCATGATCCTCTCAGAATACGACACTAAATATGTGGAAATAAAATATATCAAGGGACAAGTGATTGTTGATCAATTAGCAGAAGCACCCATTTATTCAAAGAACCCGCTTATATCATAGTTCCTAGATAAGTTTGTGTTCAACCTCATTTTTGCAGATCATTGGAAGGTTTATTGTGATGTGTTAAATTATAACACAACATGGATTAGGGGTAGGTGTTTTCTTCATCACATTGCAAGGGGATTGTATTCCTAAATCCTATAGGTTATTTTTCCTTTTCACTAACAACATTGCCGAATATGAAGCCCTTGTGATCAGACTCAGAATTGTAGTACAATGGAAGATCATGGAGCGTAAAGTTTATAGTGACTCAGATAATCATCAACCAAGTCAACAATGAGTACCAAATGAAGGATGAAAATTTGAACCCATAAACATCATGTTTGAGAAAATACCAAGGGAGAACACCAAAGTAGCAAAAACCATGGCAATGATCAGATCATTATTGGACATCCCACACAATGTCCTTAAACATGAATTCCTGGCAGAGAATTTTCTCGTACAAGCTCTCGAGGTACTAGAGTCTAAATTTATGTTTTAAATCGTTGGTCCCAGTAACCCATGGTATCATGACATATATACCTATCTAAGAATAGGAGTCCTCCCTACCGATATCACATTGAACCTTAAAAGAACCTTTGTCAAGAAGTCATCCCACTTTGTTATCTTAGGAACACCCTATATTGTAGGAGTATTGAGGGAACACTTTTATGATTCCTAAACACCGAGGAATCTTTGAGTTCCTTAACTGAGGTATAGGATGGTGTTTGTGGTTCACATTTGAGTTGTATGACCTTGGCCAAGAAGTTGCTGAGAACAGGGTAGTATTGGCCAAAAATGGGAAAGGAAGATCATGAATATGTCAAAAAGTTCTCACAATGTCAACAACATGGGGACCTCATCCATGCACCATCTCAAGAGCTCCACCCGATTGTAACATCTTGGCCCTTCTCACAGTGGGGGCTTGATCTCATTGGAAAAATCACCCCCACCTCAGCTAATGGACACAAGGTCATTATCACTATTAAAGATTACTTCACAAAGTGGGTAGAGGCAATTCCTATGACCTATATAACTAAAAGTAGATTTTTATGTTCATCCTGAATTACCTTATATGCTAGTATGGTGTCCCAAGGCCATCATATCAGATAGTTGGAAACCTTTCAAAAATTAGGATGTTCAAGACCTATGCCAAAATTTTAATATCCAACATCACTTTTCTACTCCATACTACCCCTAGGATAGCAACCAAGCTAAGGGTAAAAATAAAACCATCCTAAGAATCCTCAAAAAGAAAATAAATGAAGCTGGTCATGATTGGAACTTGTAGTTAAACCCCACCCTATGGGCCTACTGAACAAGTATCCACACACCGATGAGTGCAACCCCATTCTCCCTAGTCTACGAATAATAAGCCATTATCCCCATCAAGATCATGCTCCCATCCTTGAGGATATCATTATAAAACCTCATCACAAATGAAGAATATCAGGTGTCATGATTGAACGAGCTAGAACTATTGGATGAGTGGTGCATCGATGCTCTAAACCACTTGCAAGTCTACCAAATCCGTCTGAAGAGGATCTACAATAAGAAGATCCAGAATTAGTCCTTTCAAGTTAACAAGATCATGATGAAAGAAAATCAAAAAAATGTGTCGAATCTAGATGGCAAGGGAAAGTTTAAACCCGACTAGTTGGGACCTTTTATCATCACTGTAAGATATAAATGCAGGGCATATCAACTATGAACACTCGAGGGAAAGCCTCTGCAAGAGCCTATCAATAATTCCCATCTCAAAAAGTTTTATGCCTAAGTTTCAAGGTATAAATCCAAAAAACTAAAAATATAAAAAATATGAAATCCAAAAAAAAAAAAGGATTGAAAATGGTAAAGATAAAAATCATCCTCTAGTGAAAACCATTTCGGTGGCACTTTGGGGAAGTACCTTATTGAAAAATTGACAAACAAGCACCTTGTGTAAATAAGAAATTACCATCCACCATGATCTTGATAGTTGGTTCCGCATCATCCATCACATTCCATTGATCCTCCTACCATCCATCTACATCCACATCATAGCTTGATCATGCGTTCGTATCATGTTCCACCCTCGTACTACTTGGCACATTCCTAAGGTCAGTTTGTCTTGCCTATATTGAGGTAGTCTATCACATTACATTGGGGACATGTTCTTTTAACTTCATTGGATCAGATTCATGTATATTCTTGAGATCTTCCTAAAATAAAAAATTCTAAAAACATTAATAACATCCTTCAGAAAAATTTGAAAACATTCATAAAATAAAAAAATCCAAAAACATCCAAATTATACAAAAAATCCAAAAAAAGGTCAAAAGTTAGAAAAGTCAAAAATTGAGTGGTCTAGTAAAACTATGCCATCTTTGAGCTTGAAGGTCGGTAAGGCTAATAATTGATCAACCCCCAAGACATTAGGTTGGTCCTTTTAGTAGTCTGTCATAATAAAATAGCAATCCATTTTTCATATCTCATTAATAAATGTCTTTGTGTCATTCAAACTGTGTGGTCTCTATGTGTATAAGGTAGGCAAGGCTAATCTTTGATTAGTCCCCGAGGCCCCTAGGATAGGTCCTTAGGTTAGGTTCTTGGTCAAAATATCAAAAAAACCAAAACATTTGTAATTTTTTTTGAAAAATCCCAAAATAACCTCAGAATATTGCAAAATACCAAAAACATTCAAAAAACCCCCAAAAAGTGCATTTGTTTTGATAGAACCTCTCAAAAATTCTTGGTTCCATCTTGAAAAATTGTGAAAGGTCTATTTTGGTCCTTTGTGCCTAATTTTAGGTCATGTCCTCATCACGGTGATAGGGTTTTATTCTCATAAAATTTTCCAAAATTGGCTTGTAAATCGAATAAACCCTTGCTTGTTTTAAAATTACATTGACTTGTCTCTCCCATTCTTGGCCACTTAAGTTGTCACTTTTTCCATCATGCTCATTGTTTTATCGAACCTTGATCTTAGGCTTTTTGGTTGCATGGATCTTTTCGAGTGTCAAATTTCCCTGTGGTCGAAGGCTTAATCTTAAAGTTTTAAATCCAAGGCCTTCGTTATGGGTAAGTATCTCGTTTACCTAGGGATGCCCCCTTTTTATAAATAAATTTTGTGGAATGTGTAGAACTAAGATTTGTATGGGCCATTTAATTGAAGTAATCAATCTCATCCATTCCTTGTATGCATGTGTTGGTTTATTGCTTCCTATTTTATTCGCACGGGTTGGCGGGCTTCGGCCACGTGTCTCATATAATGGTGGACCCGATCTCCTTGGTAAGGATGGTTGGTTCTTCTCAAAGAGGATCGACGACTGATGGACTAAAGAAATGGCCAAATCTGTGTTGCTCCTCTTGAAACCATCTTGTTTTATTCCATATTATTTTAAGGATACGGGCTAGCGGGTGATGGCCACGTGGTACTACTTTAAAGTGGGACATGTTCCTTCATAGGGTAGTGGGTGTTGTTCAAGGTTTGATCAAATATATACAGTGCAAAATGTGTTGTCATTAGGGATTCTCCTCGTGCTCCCATCCATCTATAGTAGTAAGAAATTATAGTCATATGGGTTGGTGGGTGGTGTGACACCTATCATTGTGGTGGGACCCGTTGGGCTTCGAAGATGAAGTTTTGTTTTGAAAAGGATTGATTTTGATAGTCGATGACTAGTAATGTGGCTAAATCCTGGCCACTCCCTACCATCCCGTGTGGGCCCTTCCCATGTCCTGTATCTTTTGACGAGAAAGTAGGCATATGCTATGTGGAATTTCTAAAGGGCTTGGCTGATTTCTAATGAAGATGGAATACTTCCAAATTTGGCCGAAAAGATACTATTTCTAAACTGTGATATTCCCAACTTTGTTCTTTAAGGCGCATGCTTGAGATTTCAACCGTTAATATTGATAGCCATTGATATGTGTGGAAAAGGTGAAAATAAAGCTATGGTAGTGTACAAACCGATATTTTGAGATTGAATTAGGATCAATCCCCATTATTTTTTACAAGGAGAAATAAAAGTGAAATAATTCCTACAGGTGAGAAAGTAATTATGACAAGAAAGTTTTAATTGATGCTAAGTACAAATTAGATTTTTATGTACTCAGAGAGTTTTTGTTTTAAAAGGAGCATTAAAGCATAATTAAAATTTAATTATAAGTGGTTGCATGGTAATCTACTCGTTGATGCATCTTTTAAATCATGATCAATGGTCAAGACTAAAAGGATCAAGGCAAACTATTGTTAGCTCACAAACAAAATATTTCTTCGAAGAATTATTGGTTGGCACACTTGCATGGTTCATTATAAGAAGGACCGATTTCCATATTTCTTATTTTGAAATTACAGTGAGTTTGAGTCTGAGAACTAAATTGGTAGATATGTTCTGGGAGGATGAATAAGTCTGAAGAATCTGTTAAGCCAGTCTGGAGGTCTAAGTGATTAATTTTTCTTGGATCTAAAAATAATGCTCAAGTGGTTGAAGTTGATATGCACGGAGCTCTTGATACACCAAAGAATAGAAGAGGACAAAATCTTTTTTAAAAGTATGGTGTTAGGATCAACTATCACCTAAGGAACCGACTTGTTTCAGAAGAATTAGTCAAGTTCAAAGGCAAGGAGTTGGTGGAATATGAAAATAAGACAAAGAAAAGGTTAAAGTATTGTAAGGCTTGTCTAGGAGAACTTAATTCTTTTGGTGAGTTCTCAAATAGCCCTTCATACAATGAGGGTGACACTAATTATAAGGGGGATTATTATCCTCTCCTTGGTACCATCTGATGATTTTGTTGATGTGGTGGTGATGGTTCCTCTAGTTCCACCATGAGAAAGGCGTGGGCTAATATCGTCTAAGACTAATGACTCAAAGTGATTACTGTGCCCATTTTTGTTTTTGATGACACCATAGCCCTTTTGTTAGGATTGTCCTATTCAAATTTCATGTGATTTCTTGTTTCTAGTGCTGATGTGGAAACTTTTCGAGCTAGTGTATAAGAGAGGCATCATAATTCCTAGTGTTGGGTTATGCACTTTTTTTGTTGGGGTTGCGAGTTGAGAATCTTCTTTCATCAGCAAGGACGAGGATGTTGCTTCTACAATTGACTCCACCTCTTGAGGAGCTGGTGGGTCTACATGCAAGGGATGTGGAATGTTGTCATTTACTCTTCCATTTTTCTCAATGATTGCATGTAACCGAATAGGGATGTCTCAAATTTTGGTGTAGATTATATCAAAATGAAATGAAATGTAAATGTAATTGAGCCTGATGCTTGTTGCTCCCTTGTTCTATAAAAGGGATTTTTGGGCTCATTATAGTGGTCGTACTTTTGAGTTTCAATAGGGTTTTGGGTGAATGCTTATCTTTAAAAAGGAATTTTGAATAGGATAATGGTATATAGGCTAGTATATGGTCTTGGGGAACTATAATTCCATATGTAACAGTCTTAAATTAGTTTTATATAAACTACTAATGTAGAAATGAATTTTTGTCTGGAAACAAATACTCTCCTATGTATATTTCTTACAAGTTATGAGTGAAAATGCTAATGGTGTTATCATTTATCTTCAAATGGCTATATTTTAATGTACTATCATGTTCTCAGCTTTAACTCAAGGAGTTGATTAAAATACTTGAAGAGGGTATAAATTTCGTATGAAATTTCTTAGGATTGATAAGTAGTGAATGTTTCTCTTAGGATTTTTGATTTTTCAGTCTGCAAAGCAGTATGAGGGTAGTTCATCTACTTCTAATATTGAGTAGTTTCTATATTATAGATCCTTACATATTAGACTTTGTTGCTCCAATTGTTAAGACACTAGGCAGTTTATTAGAAAATCTACAATGAAGAATGCAAAAGTAGAACACCTAACCTTGAAATTAAAATAAGAACAATATTCATTTAAGGTCCTTGTTTAATCAATTGTGTGTGGGATGGAGATATTTTGATTCATAGCAAATATGTAGTAATTCACTTAAAAGATATGCCAAATCTTTAGTGGGATGGGTTTTATTTGCATTTAACCAGAAAATAATCTGTTATTAATTTGATATATTTCATGAAGATGTAATTTGGGATTACTCTCCCTAGTTTAAGAGAGCCAAAAGTGAAGGAGTAAGTATCATAAAATCCTAGGCTCATTGTGTTGGCCACTAACCTTACAATTTCTTCATTATAAGAGTTGGATTTTTTTTAGAGAATTGTTAGGTTATGTTGGAAAAATAATCAACAAAAATGGCAACTCTTTTGGGGACAATTTTGATATCTCTAGTTCGAGACTTTGAATCATAGAGTCAAGAATTTGGTGAATTTGAACATTTTGTTCAGATATTAAAATTTTAAACCTGGAATTGAGTTTGTTGTAGCAAATATTCAAAGAATTTGTGTGACTCTGTTGTGGGATAATACCCGAATAGGAATTCAGTCTTAATAGAACTTCATAATGCTTGAAGTTCAGCCCTCTGTGAAGAGAGGTGGCAACTCTATCCCAAGAACCCGATGAAGATGTGATGAACATCTCAAATATATAAAGAATTCCAGTCACGAAGAAGAGTTTGTAGCAACTGCAACATATCTAGGTATTTTTCATATTTTGGTTTTCAAAAAGGCATAAATCTATATATGAAAACCCTATTTGAAAGTCTTGAAAAAATTTTGAGTCTCTATTAAGTGAAAATAAGCACTAAAGAAAAGGGAATAGTGGAAATTCGCTTACATACTTCTGTATAACTATCTTGTAACCTCTATTATGAAGTGAAGTATACAATATTTTTGAAGAAAATCATTTATAAGGTTTTAAGCAAGTTGAGATAAGCTAATGCATTATGAAGGCTTATGATCATGTTGTAAAAGAAGTTTGACTTGCCCTGTGTAACTGCAAGGTTAGTTTGAAAACACTTGTAAAGGCTTAAGAAAATGTATCATCAACCTATGCATCCTAGTGTCCAACCCCTATCATGTAATAAAATAAGTTTCAGCATTAAAAGGTACATGGCCATAATTTTTTTTGGCATTAATGGTTACCCAAATGTTATTCCATCTAACATCAGAGATAAGTTACCAAAATTCAATGGTACAAAGTGTGAATCAACAAGTAAGAATTTACAACAATTCAATAATTTAATAGACGAATTTGAGGTAGATCATGAAGATGTAACCATAAGGTTGTTTGTGTAGTCTCTAAAAGCAAATTCAAGAGATTGGTTCTTTGATTTACCAACATTCTCTATGATAGATCTTTTGAAATTGCTACAAATCTTGGCTAATTCTATGATTTTGTCAAGTTGTTACTCTTGTGTTTTAGGGGTTTATTTCCCTTGCTTCAAATTTTCTTATCTTTTGAACCCTCACATTATGTTTTCATGTTTACCTATTACTTTTGGTTTTCGGTCACTTAATTCATTGATGGAGCCTCTTATGTCGTCCATGCCACCGACCCCTTTACCTAGCCCATCAATATTTTTCCATGTTGGGGATTAATATAAATTTTGCCTAATGTCGGGCTGACAATTGTTTAAATTTTAGACTTATGTCTAAAATTTATGCCTTAAGGGTTTCCCCCCCATCTGCCTAGGTTGGCCCACTTTTATATATAAATTTGTTTCATGTGTAGGCTTGTGGACTGTCAGATCGATGGTCTTAATCTCGGTCATTCCTTGCTAACCTCCCAGGGTTTTCTGATGATGTCACTAATGTGTGGCAAGGTGTACGAGATGTCATCACTTGTCTTGTACATGAATGGGGCTTGGCCCAAATTCTCCAACTGTATTAATAGGGGCTTTCAAATTGATGAGTGTCTTGTGATAATGAGGATTAATTGTGGTCGTTCCTCACCAACCACACGAGATTAAAATAATCATTTTAAAATTGTTGCAAGGTGTGCAGATAAGTGACACATGGCCTCGCTTGGTGGCACAAGGTGGTTGGTTGGGGCTCATGGTTTATGTGCTCATTTTTTGACTGGGAGATATGTTATTGTTTGCTAGACTTGGCATGTGATGACATGGATTTTCAAATATGGTTGACTCAATCTGAGTCATTCAATATGCCAGCTCATTGTTGCATCAACGACCCAAATTCAAAACATTGAATCATCCATGTGATGGTTGTTTGAGTTTTGCAAATGACATATATTAATGGAGCAAGCTTTTTGATGGATATCATCCTAATTTCCATACGTGTGAGTGGTTATCTCTTGGAAATCATGATGGATTGTATGTCATTTCCCATAAACCTAGAATCTAATAGTGGTGAAATTGACATCAGCCACTAATTGTTCACCCGCTCATACTACAATTGATCATTAATGGTTACTACATTAGTTTTCTAATTAAATGCTTGTTGTTTGTTCATTTGCACCATAGCAATTTAGAGTCTTAATTCATCTTTGCTACTGCATTGAGTGGTTGTTTTTTTAGCAAGGCTCTAGGTTTGAGTGTAGGATGAGCAAGCCAATTGCTTCTAGTTTGCCAATGCACCAGTCTGCTAGGATGGGTACAAGAAAGTCTCAAGAGGAGATGAGGCAACATGAATAGAGCACCATTCTTGACACTTATGGGTCCAGGGAAGAAGGTGCATGGTCCCTCCCGGGTCTTGTTAGGAGTAATCCTCGACTCAAAGGTCAAGTTACACGGGTGAAGGTAATGGGTTGTGGAGAAGAAAAGAGTTTTGTTGAGAAAGGTGAAGGATTTGTGGCTGAGCTAAAGTTTGGTCAAGGTTGTTTGGGGCAATGTGATTCACCCATTGAGATCAATTTTGGCTCAGATAGCGCTATTTTTGACACTAATTTCGACTATCGCAGTTACCTCATAGCTCTAACTAAGTTCACTAGTGTGGATGAAAAGGTCCCTGCAGTAACTCCAATTTCCACGATGCCACTGTGTGATGGTTTTGTTCCTAATGTTAGGAGGAAGGTTAACAAAGATAAGGTGATGTTTTTTCCCCTCATTAAGGTGAAAACATGAAGCAATCGTTTGTATCATGGTCATGGTGTTGGTTTCAGTTCTAGGAGTTGATGTGGTTTGTTGGGTTCTCTTTTTTTTTTGGTGTTGATGTTGTCCCTTTTTGGTTCGATGTGGACAAATACGACATAACCTTGCTATCATTTTGATGCAGTTATGGTGGTTCCAACTGGTTAGAGAAGGTCATAACTATTTCGATTCCCTTGTTCACCAAATGATTACATCCATTTGTGTGGGAATTATGAAATGAAAATGAAATCCAACGTTTAAAATAAAATTCTGCTAAAATGTAAATGGTAATGAGCCCAAAGCTTGTCACTCTCATGTTCTATAAAGGAGATCTCAAGGCTCATTGTAATGGTCTAATTTTTTGAGTCCCTAAGGTATAGGTGGTATATGCTGAATGTGTATAATGTAGGGTTTGGGAGTAACTAGCTGGTTAGTTATCTTGGGTAAGAATTGTATATGGGACAGTCTTAATATGTTGTATGTAATTACTGATATCGAAACAAATCTAAAAAAATTAAGGAAATTTCTCTCCTATGTGTGTTGTGGCAGATTATGAATGAAATTATCAACGGTTCTTTCATTTGTCTTCAATAATTTAGTTGAATGTATGATTCTCTTTCTTTCCTTAACTTAATGAGTTAATCAAATTCTTGAGAAAGGATTGTAGGTCTTTGATAATGTGCTAAGGATCTATTAAGAAGTGATGTTTTAAATACTGTGAAGTTTCATGATGTAATGCATTGTGAGAATTTTCCACTAATGTTAGGGTTCAATTTATGTATGACCAAATGTTTGATGTATGAATCCTACCCAATTTGATGAGGCACTGGCTAGTTCTTTTCAAATTCCTTCATGTACTTAAAATCAGAAATCACCTACATGTGGATTCAAGGTCAAAATATTAAATAATTCAGATACTTTCTGTTTTGAGATGCAAATCTCACATAATGCCCTTATTCATAGCAAATATACAATCATTTTTCTCAAGGGTAAGGAAAAACCTTGGTGAATCCTATGTATTTGCACTTGGTAGGAATTCATATGTGTGTGAAATGTTCTTGTATCAATGGATACCCAATGAACACAAATAGGAAAACCCTCCTTGGCTTCACACAGCCTAAAGAGTAAAGATAAAGCCCTGAGAATCTTTATCTACTATTTGTCTACTAGCCTTCATGATGCTTAAACATAGAGATTTGATATATCTTAGAGAATAATGAATCCTAGTTGGGAAAATAAAAACAACCAAAAAAATTGTGACTCTGCTAGGGAGAACTTCTAAGAAATTTAAATAAATAGGAATCCTAGGCGCAAAAGGTAGTATCACAAAGTCAATAATTTGGAGAGTCGAAACCTTAAGTTTAGATGTTGGAAATTTTTGAACATGGAAAAGATTTGGTTGCAGCATGATCTTAATGAATTTAAGTGTGACTCCGTTGTTCGAGAAGATCCAAAACAAGATTTACTCTTAAAAGGACATCATATTCCTTTGAAGTCTAGTCCTCTATAAAAGAGGTGGTGACTCTATCTAAGAACCAATTGAACTATAAAGAAGACTTTCAAACATGAAAAATTTGGAGTTGAGGAAAAAGGATTAATGGTTGCGACAAAATACCAGGTATTTTCATAAACTTATGAAGAACATTATATTGTTTGAAATAAGTTTATGAGAAATATTCAAGACTTGAGATGATAAATGGTTCCCTATTAGATGAATTTTAATTAAGAAAGGGAACAATAGTATTTATTTTCATACTTTTGATATGTAACATGTAATATCTATTATGATTTGAGAAGTATGCTTATTTTGAATTATGCCTCTAAGAAAACTTTAAGGCATAAGTATTCAATCTATGTTTTAGAATCATGGTTGAATTAATAGATGATATAATTAATAACCATGTATGAAGATTCATAATGATTGAATATGAATACAATACGATTTCCTTGTGAAACATCAAGTAAAAGTATGTAGGGAAAACACATTTTGCAAAGACCTCAAAGGGATTTTGTTATTGAAAGGTATATGCCATTGGTTTTTAGTGGTATTACAGTTTTCCCAAACTTGATTGCTAAGAATGTTAGGAAGTATTTACCAGAATTCATAGGGAAAAGTTCAGAATTGGCCTCTAAACACCTACAAAACTTCATAGATGTGATGGGGGATTATGAAGTGAATCATGAGGACGTTGTCATGAAGCTCTTTGTTCAATCCTTGAAGGATGATGCCAAGGATTGGTTCTCATATTTACCAACATGTTCTATTTTTTCATGGAATCAGTTTATGACAGCCTTTGTTGAGCAATTTGGTGAAAGGGTAAATCCAAGTGTGGTGAGAAATGTTTTATGGAAATCCACATAAGAGGAGATGAATTAGCCCATGTTTTCAATCTTCAATTTGTAAAGGAAATCAATGAAATTCTACAAGATAGAAGACCAAATGAGGCTGAGTGTTTGGTTGTGTATCTTGGTGTATTTGACAAAAAGATGAGTTTCTTGTTAAGAGATAAGGAGGCTAAAACATTGCATTAGGAATATCAAAATTCCATGGATATTGAGAAAAAACTGAAATACTCAATGGTGAAAGGGTATCTAGCTGCAAGTATTGATTATCGTAACATGCCTCATGCAAATAGAATTCAATGATCAAATAATGGAAATGATTGTTAGGATGACAATGCTTTTTCTGTTGTGATTTCTCCATCATCACAGTATGAAGATCATAGTGAGCTTCAAGCTGAACATCAATGGAATTTGAGCAATGTTGCTCAAAACTCTTTTGTGCAAGAATTGTATGAAATAAAGAGACAAGAGGGAGAATCATCATATAAGCTATTTTTGAGATTTATGGATGTTTTGATAGAAGTCCCCAAATATTTCAGACCTTTTTATTTTGTGTGCATTGATTTATTTTATGAGATTTATGAATGTGGCTTGAGTACTTTGTTGGAGGCATTAAAGCCTCATAGCTTTGACCAAGTTCCTGATTGGATAAAGATCGTAGAATCAACCAAGTTTGGTTATACACAAAATGTGGTTTCTCCAAGTGGAGACAAAAACTATCCTCTGGAGGAAAATTAGACAACAATGCAAATAAGTGAAAAGAGTGTCAGATGATGAACATTATCATCAGATCACAATCAACACATATGCAAATACTTGTAGTAGTGAGGAATATGAAGACACATGGGATGATGAAAAAGTAAATATGCAAGAATGCTTCTCTAGTGATGTCTCAGATGATGGAGAAGTGAATGAGATACAAGATTGTGATTTTTTTTCTGAGGATGGTATGGAAACATATTCCTCACTTGAAGAATGTAATGATGCAGAAGCTCATGATGTCACTTGTCCACAAGTGAAGGAAAAAATTACATGTCGTGAATACCTGGAGTGTACTCCAAGTTTTCTATCAATGTAGCATGTTCATTGTGTGAGCGAGGTACAGTTTGAAGACAAATATGTGTATGATTAGTATGTTGATTCAGAAAATAATGTTGAATATGATGAAGATGTTGATGTGTGTGCTTATGCTCCTTCTCTTCATCATTGTTTATATGAAGAAAATATGGAAATGTTTGTGATGCATGAAGAGCATGATGATGAAATATTGGATTCATTTTGGAATGATCAAGTGGTACATTATGACATATATATGGATGTTGAATCAACATCATTACCCATTTGTGATATTAAAAAGTGTGTTGATTCATATGACAATAAAGTTACACAGTGTGTTGATACTACAGAGATTCTTGATCCATGTATAGAGCAACCAAGAAATGAGAATAATGGTGAATCTCATGTTAGTGAGTGCAAATTTAGTACAATTGCTTCTTGTTTGGTGTTCCTAATTTTCTAAGTGTGCGCATGGACATGTTGTAACCAAATGTGAGAAGCATTGATCTAAAATAAAATGAAGATTCTAGTTCTATTGCTAATAAGGAGTTTTTAGCTAGCAAAGAGTCTTTCACTTTAGGATCAACACACTTATCAATTGATATGTCACATGAATTTCCCAATGCACATGGGTGTCTTTTTGCTGCCTTTGTTGATTTTGATTTGCTTGAACCTACCTTCGAGGTATTTTGCATTGAGTTGAATGATAATGAGGAAAATGCATCAAAATATGTTCTCAAACCCGAGATGAGTGCATTTACTCATTCCCTAGATGTAACTGTCGCATTTGATCCCTATTTCTATGATACCAAGATGTGTTCTGATATACTTGAACATAATTGTAGAAAACTATGCCCATGTTGTAGTGATCAATATAAGGATGCTCCAGAGTATGCATCTTTTGTATGTGATATATTCAAACCCGATTTCCATGAATCACCACAAGTTGTTTATGAGAACTTTCAGTTTGATGTGCAAACTGATTTCAATGTTAAAATTTGTGATGTCAAAGATCAAATGGATTGTGAAGGTTTCTATCTCTCATCTCAAGTTAGTGAGCAACTTGCGAAGGAAAAATTTCACAATGATTATGAATTTTAATTAGTATCTAAATGTGGATTATAGATTGACAGAATTGGTGGTGACATTGGGAAACACAGTGATATGGTGGGACATGTTTGTGACCAAGCTAGTTTGTGGGCACTCGGTCGCAGTATTTTTAGACTTGGCTTACTTTAGACAACAAAGAAAATTTTTTGGACACAGGTAAATACTTGTTTTTATTTGTTGGGGGCCTGGGGCCACCAAGTGAGGTTTGAAAATAAGTTCTAGTGTATCATAATGGAGTAGTTTTTAGGGAACCCTAAGTGACTCAGTGTCTGGTATGCTCCCCAGAGATCTAGATTCTTGCTATGCCCACAGGGGGCATACATCCCCAATTGGAGCCACTGATAGAGCTTTCTAAATTGCTAGAAATCTTGGCTGATTCTTTGATTATGTCAAGTTGTTACCCTTGTGTTTTGGGGTTCAAATGTTAGGGTTTATTTCCCTTGCTTCAAATTTTCTTACCTTTTGAACCCTCACATTATGTTTTCATGTTGACCTGTTACTTTGGGTTGCTGGTCATTTAAGCCATTGATGGAGCCTCTTATGTCATCCATGCCACTAAACCCTTTACCTAGCCCATTGGTATTTCTCCATGTTGGGGATTAATATAAATTTAACCTAATGTCGGGTTGATAATTGTTTAAATTTTATAATTTGTCTAAAATTTATGCCTTAAGGATTTCTCCCTTGTCTTCCTAGGTCAGCCCCCTTTTATAAATTACTTTGTTCATGTGCAGGCTTGTGGACCGTCAGATTGATGGTCTTAATTTTGGCAATTCCCCATTGACCTCGAGGGGTTTTCTGATGATGTCACTAAAGTGTGGCAAGGTGTACGAGATGTCACCACTTGTCTTGTACGAGAATGGGGCCTGACCCGAATTCGCCAACTGTATTAATAGGGGCTTTCAAATCGACGATTGTCTTGTGATAATGAGGATTAATTGTGGTTGTTCCTCACCAATCATGCATGATTAAAATAATCATTTTAAAATTGTTTTGAGGTGTGCGGAATGGTGACACATGGCCTCGCTTGGATGAATAAGTTGGTTGGCTGGGACCCACAGTTAATGTGCTCATTTTCTGACTGGGAGGCATGTCATTGGCCACCAGACTTTTCATGTGATAATATGTAATTTTCAATGATGTTTGACTCGATCTAATTCATTCAATATGCCAAATTTTTGTTGCATCAATGACTCGAATTCAAAACATTGAATCACCCATGTGATGGTTGTTTGAGTTCTACAAATGATATATATTAATGGCACAAGCTTTTTGATGGATATCATCTTGATTTCCATGTATGCAAGTGGTTATCTCCTGGAAATCGTGATGGATTCTACAACATTTTCCATAAACCTAGAAACTAACAGTGGTGAAATTGACGTCAGCCACTAAACACCCACTTTCTTGTACTGTAATTGGAGCATTAATGGTTACTGCATCATCTTGCTCAATAAATTCTTGTTGGTTGTTCATTTGCAACATAGCAATTTTGAGTCTGAATTCATCTTTGCTATTGCATTGAGTGGTTGCTATATTTTCAAGGCTCAGGGTTCGAGTGTAGGATGAGAAATCCAATTGCTTCTCATTTGCCAATGCGTCTCTCTACTAGGATAGTTATGAGAAATTCTCAGGAGGAGACGAGGGAAAATGAATACAGCACCATTCCTGACACTTTTTGGTCCAGTGAAGAAGGTGCAAGGTCCCTCCCGGGTCTTGTTAGAGGCAATCCTCCACTCAAAGGTCAAGTTACATGGGTGGAGGTAATGGGTTGTGGAGAAGAAAAGAGGTCTGTTGAGCAAGGTGAAGGATTTGTGGCTGATCCAAAGTTTGGTCAAGGTTCTCTCGGGCAACATGATTCACCTATTGAGATCATTGTTGGCTCTGATAGCACTAGTTCTGAAACTAATTCTGACTACCGCAGTTACCTCACAACTCTGATTGAGTTGGCTGGTGTGGATGAAGAGATCCTTGCGGTAACTCCAATTGTCGCCATAGCACCATGTGTTGGTTTTCTTCCTAATGTTAGGATTGAGGTTAACAAAGATAAGGTGGTGTTTTCGCCTCTCACTTAGGTGAAAACATGAAGTGGCTATTTCTATCGTGGTTGTGGTGTTAGTTCCACTTTTGGGAGTTGATGTGGTTTCTTGGGTTCTCCTTTTTGTTTTGGCGCTGATGTTGTCTCTTTTTGGTTTGACGTGGATGAATACGACATAACCTTGGTATCATTTTGATGTAGTTATGGTGGTGTCGACTAGTGAAGGTCATAAATTTTTTGATTCACTTGTTCACTGAATGATTGCATCCATTTGTGTGGGAATTATGAAATACAAATCAAATCCAACTTTTGAAACAAAATTATGCTCAAATGTAAATGGCAATGAGCCTGAAGCTTGTTGCTTTCATGTTCTATGGAGGAGATCTCAAGGCTCATTGCAACGGTCAGATTTTTTGCATCATAAAGGTATAGGTGGTATATATTGAATGTGTATAATGTAGGGTTTGGGATTAGCAAGCTAGTTAGTTTTCTTGGGTAAGAATTATATATGGGACAGTCTTAATATGTTGTATTTAATTACTAATATTGAAACAAATCTAAAAAATTTAAGGTAATTTCTCTCTTGTGTGTGTTCTGGTAGATTATGAATGAAACTATGAAGGGTTCTTTCATTTGTCTTCAATAATTTAGTTCAATGCATGATTCTCTTTTCTTTCCTTAACTTAATGAGTTAATCAAATGGTTGAGAAATTATTGTAGGTCTGTGATAATGTGCTAAGGATATAGTAAGGAGTGATGTTTTAAATACTCTTGGTTTCATGATGTAATGCATTGTGAGAATTGTCCACTAATGTCAGGCTTGAATTTATGTATGACCAAATGTTTGAAGTATGAATTTTTCCCATTTTGATGAGGCACTAACTAGTTGTTTTCAAATTCTTTCATGTAGTTAAAATCGAGAATCACCTACATGTGCATTCAAGGTGAGAACATTAAGTAATTCAAATACCTTTTGTCTTGAGATGCAAATCTCACATAATTCCCTTATTCCTAGCAAATATAGGGTCATTTTTCTCAAGCGTAAGCAAAACCCTTGGTGAATCCTATGTATTTGCACTTGGTAGGAATTAGTATGTTTGTGAAGTGTTCTTGCATCAATGGATACCCAATGAACACAAATAGGAACACCCACCTTGGCTTCACACAACCTAAAGAGTAGAGATAAAGCTCTGAGAATCTTTATCTATTAGTTGGCCACTAGCCTTCGTGATGCTTAAACATAGAGATTGGCTATCTCTTAGAGAATTATGAAGCCTAGTTGGGAAAATAAAAACAACCAACACTCTATCTACTCTTGGGAGGAGTTCAAAATAGTGCTCATAGAGAAATTTGGTGAAAGAATCAGTGCTAGTTCTTTTCTCAATAAATTCATGAACATCGAAAAAGAGAAGGACGAGCTGGTTCCAACATTCAATCTAAGATTTGCTAAGAAATTGATGGATATTCCTGAGATCTTAAAGTTAAGTTATGCGATGTATGTACCTATGGATTGTGTTCATGAAGTTTCAAATGCACTACATAACACAAGTGATAAAGAGATGGAAACAGTTTCAGATAGATGGCATATCACACAATGTAATGGAACTATTAGTTATTGTAGTGATGAGATCATAGAGAGGGTCCATCTGTAGTCTTATGGTTTAGACGAATTTGGTAATTTTTTTGAAGATAAGAGTGATAATGAGATAATGTATTCATCATTCAGTGTGCCAGAACCATGTAGTAATGATTACAATATTGCCAAGGTTGAAAGCTTTGTCAATACTAAGCTTAGTATCATGGGGCCTGTTAATGCACATTGAACTCATAAGGTTGATCATGCTAATTGTTATTATGCTAGTCATACTACCTTGAATGAAGTCGACTTGGAAAGTTTTATATCAGATGCATAAAACATTAGCATGCAAGATGTGGATCACACGATTTCACTCTCAGGTAATCATATTTTGTATTATGATGAAAATTTGAGTAATAGGATGCCACCAGTTTTGGGTAATATTGCTATAGAGCTTGAAGATATTTTTGACCATGATATCCCAAATTATTTGGACATGGTAGAAGTTTCATATATGTGTACTGAACAATCTAAGGATGGGAATGAAGTTGAAAACATGTGTCTATCTTCTTTTTTAGTGATTATAGTGATTTTGAGTGCAATGATGACTTGAAGGATTTGGACCTTCATGCTGAGGAGGTTGAGGCTCTTATGTCAGAATTAAATATAATTGAAAATCCATTGTTTGATGATCCGCCATTTTCATTAGTTGATAAAAATGGTGATTCTTATTGGTGCAGAGATAATCCACTCTTTGTTGAGAGTTCTAATGGTGCATTTCACACATGGTTAGAATGTGATCTTGAGTTAAAAAAGGAACACATTGATGAACCCCTCGAGGGAATTTCCTATGACTATTTTACATTTGAAATAGGTTTTCTAGGTAAGGTTTAATATCATGATGCTAACTGCTTGGAGGAGTATGAGTACTTTTTGTTTCCAACTTAGTTGGAAGATATTTTTATGGAGCATGACAATGAGATGAATAACAATAAATGCAATTTTCAATATGAACATATGTCATATGATGAATATAACACATATGTGTCATGTAATGATGAAAGCTTGCAGTTTATGACTAATTATACAATGAATAATGAGGGTGATCCCACAATACTGGTTTACAATTTTATGGCAAAATGGATATTGAAATAATTTTTTTAAACTAAATATTCACTTTTGGGCTCCTATAGCAGCTAAACCATGAGGAATTTGAAGATGACGCAGAGAGTGATTTCTTATGTTTTGTCTATAGATTCTAAATATATTTTTTTGAAATTTTTTTAAATCAGATTGCACTTCTTTTCCCATCTCCTTCAAAAACTAGCTTTTAAAAAAAAAACAACATTTTTAAGGAGTGACACTCACTGTATACAACATAAATTTTTTTGAATGAAGGATAAATTTCTATTTTTCTTGAATTTAGATTTGTAACTATGATATCTAGCACTTTCATTTGGTTTCATAGTGTTTTATTAAATATTTTTTCCTCAATCATGTTTCAAAGTCAAACAAATTACAATTGAAATATAGGCAGACTGTATAGTACATAAAGTTTTCTATATGTATCGAAATTCAAATTTTTTTAATCGATTGAGGACATCAATACCCAACCTGAACATATTTTTAAATATTTTATTTTGATAATATGCTATTTTTCCACATGTGCAGAATAGAGAGCTTGATTTTTGGTGAAAAACCTATGTTTAATAAAACTAAAAAAACACATACATAATAAAACCAAAACATATTAAAAATATATTCATTGGATAGCTCGTTCAGAGGAATACCATGATAATTTGAAATAAATTTTAAATGAATTCATATGATTCCTCAAGAGGTAAAGCAAAAGTGATTTTTTATCAACATTTTGATAGGTGTAAAGGAGACGCTGTTGTAGGTATGGTTTAAAACTAGTGGGGTTCTATCCAAGGGGGTTTGATCTAAGGTGGTTTGATCAAACCCTCTTCAATTGAAATCCTTACAATGGAACTTTTTAAGGCTTAAATCATTATATTTTCTAAAAATATGTGATTTCAGCAAAAATCAGAATCTCCTAGAAATTGTAAACCAACTTTGTGGGATCACCCATGATAAAGATTATATTGGTAGTGGTATGGTCTGAAATTTTTTGAGAGATGTTAGCAACGGTATTGGTAATTAGGAAGGTTTTAGTGGTGATAATTTCTTACATATAAGAGTAAGGTTGTACTTGTTGTAGTGGTATGGAAGAGGTACATATGGATTGAATGAAATTAGTTTCTTCAATAGGTTGATTTTTGATAGGGTTAGGAATTGGCTCTAAGTTTTAGTGGTGTAGTGCCACTAATAGGGAGATGAAACCTATATTATATTGAAGGGTGCCTAATAGAATCTACATCTCACAAGAAGGTTTCTGGAAAAGTGGAGATTGGATCTCCTGTTTCTGGCCTTTTGGGCCTTTGTATGATTTTGTAAATAGTTTGTTTCTTTTTGGTTTCCTTTTGTTTGTTTTGTTTTTGCCTTTTTGCCTAGTCTTCTTCACCAATTGATTCTAGGATCTCACCATGCCTATGAAAGGCATGTGTCCCCAACAGGTTTCACTGATGGAACCTCTTAAAAATTCTTGGTTCCATCCTAAAAAATCATGAAAGGTCTATTTTGGTCTGTTGTGCCTGATTTTAGGTCATGTCCTCATCACTATGATAGGGTTTTATTATCATAAAAAATTCCAAAATTGGCTTTTAAATTGAATAAACCCTTAGACATTTAAAATTACATTGACCTATCTTTCCCATTCCTGGTCACTTAAGCTATCACTTGTGCCATCATTGTCCTTTTTTTAGTAGCCCCTGATCTTAGGTTTGTCGGTCGCAGGGACCTTTTTGAGTGTCAAATTTCCCTATGGTCAAAGGCTTAATCTTAAAGGTTTAAATACGGGGCCTTTGTTATGGATCAGTATCTCTTTACCCTAGGGATACCCCCCTTTTAAAAATAAATTTTGTGGAAATTGCAAAATTAAGCTTCATATGGGATGTCTGATTGAAGGGATCAATCTCATCCATTTCTCATATGCCCATGTTGGTTTATTACTTCTTATTTTATTCACACGGGTTGGCCGGCTTTGGCCACATGACTCAGATAATGGTCAACCTTGTCTCTTTGGTAAGGATGACTGACTCTTCTCAAGGAGGATCGATGGCTGATGGACTAAAGATGTGGTCAAATATGTGTCGCTCCCCGCGAAATCATCTTATTTTATTTCATATTATTTTAAGGATACGGGTTAGTGGGTGATGGCCACGTAGTACTATTTTAAAGTGGGACATGTTCCTTCATAGGGTGGTGGGTGTTGTTTAAGGTTTGATCAATGGTATACAATGCGACACGTTTTATCATTAGGGCTTCTCCCTACGCTCTTGTCCATCTACGGTAGTAAGAAATGATAGTCAAATAGGTTGGTGGGCAGTATGACACTTGTCATTGTTGTGGGACCCATTAGACTTTGAAGATGAAGTGTTTTTTGGAAAGCATTGATTTCGATGGTGGATGACTAGTGATGTGGCTAAATCTTTACCACTCCTCGCCATCCCATGTGGGCCCCACCCATATCCCATATCTTTTGACAGGAAAGTGGGCATATTCCATGAGGAATTTCTAAAGGACTTGGCTGATTTCTAATGAAGATGGAATACTTCCGAATTTGGGCAAAAATATACTGTTTCTAAACTATGATATTTCTAGCTTTCTTCTTTAAGGTGCATTCTTGAGATTTCAGTCGTCAGTCCTGACAACGATTGATACATGTGGAAAAGGTGAAAACAAAGCATGGTAGTGTATGAATCGATATTTTGAGATTAGATCAGGATCAATCCCCACTTTTTTTCACAAGGAGAAATACATGTGAAATAATTCATATGAGTGAGCAGAATCTATTTTTAAAGCAGAATCAAAGCACAATTAAAACTTAATTATAAGTGGTTGCATGGTAATGTACCCCTTGATGCATCTTTTAAATCATGATCAACGATCAAGATTAAAAGGATCAAGGAAAACTATTGTCATCTTGCATGAACAATCTTTCTTTGAAGAATTAATGGTTGGAACACTTGCATGGCTCATTATAAGGACTGATTGCCATATTTCTCATTTGGAAATTACATTGAGTTTGAGTATGAGAATAGAATTGGTAGATCTCTTCTATGAGGATGAATAAGTTTGAAGAGTTTATTAAGCCTATTCGAAGGTCTAGGAGCTTATGTTTACTTGGATATGAGAAGAATGCTCAAGTGGATGAAATTGATATGCAAGGAGATCCTGATACACCAAAAAATAGAAGAGGACATAGAAAATTTAAGTATGGTGTTAGGAGCAACTACCGCCTAGGGAGCTGAACTGTTTCAAAAGAATTAGCTGAGTTCAAAGGTAAGGTGTTGGTGGAATATGAAAAGAAGACAAAGAAAATGTGCAAGTATCGTAAAGCTTGTCTGGGAGAACTTAATTCTTCTGATGAGTTCTTAAATAGCCCTTCATACAATGAGGGTGACATTAATTCTGAGGGGGGCTATTATCCTCTCTCCCTGGTACCATCTGATTATTCTAGCAAGGTGATGGTGACGGTTCCTCCAGTTCCATCATGAACAAGGCATTGGGTAGTATCCTTTGAGACTAATAACTTAGAATGATGACTGAACCCCATTTTTCTTTTCGATGACACCATAGCCCTTTTTTTAGGATTGTCCTATTCAACATTCATGTGATTTCTTGTTTCTAGTGCTGATGTGGAAACTTTTCAAGCTAGTCTATAGGAGAGGTGTCAGAATTTCTAGCATTGGGTTATGTGCATGGTTTTGCTGGGGTTATAAGAGGAGAATCTTATTTGGTCGACAAGGATGAGGATGTTGTTGCTCTGACTGACACTACCTCTTGAGGAGCTGGCGGGTCTACATGCAGGGGAAGTGGAATGTTGTCTTTTACTCTTCCATTTTCCTTAATGATTGCATGTAACTGACTAGGGATGTCTCAAATTCTTTTGTAGATGATCTCAAAATGAAATGAAATGTAAATGCAATTGAGCCTGATGCTTTTCGCCCCCTTTTTCTATAAAAGGGACTTCTGGGCTCATTACAGTGGCCAAAATTTTGAGTTTCAATAGGCTTTCGGGTGAATGTTTATCTCAAAAGAGGCATTTTGAATAGGATAAGGGTAAACAAGCTAGTATATGCTCTTGGGGAATGATGTTCTATATGTAACATCCTTAAATTAGTGTTATATTAACTACTAATCTAGAAATGATTTTTTCCCCAGAAACAAATACTCTCTTATGTATATTTCTTACAAATTATGAATGAAAATGCTAATGGTGTTATCATTTATCTTCAAATGGTTATATTTGAATGTACTATCCTATTCTCAGTTTTAACTCGAAGAGTTAAGTAAAATTCTTGAAGAGGGTATAAACTTTGTACGAAATCGCAAAGGATTGATAAGTAGGGAATGTTTCTTTTAGACATTTTGAGTTTTCATTGTATGAAAAGAAGTATGAGGGAAGCTCATCTACTTCTAAAATTGAGTAGTTTGTATATTACAGATCCTTGCATATTAGACTCTATTGCTCCAATTGTTAAGACACTATCCAGTTTATCAGAAAATCTAGCATGAAGAATGAGAAAGTAGCACACCTAGCCTGAACTTAAAATAAGAACAATATTCATTTAAGGACCTTGTTCAATGAATTGTGTTTGGGATGGAGATATTCTGATTCATGGAGAATAAGTAGTCATTCACTTAAGATATATGCCAAATCTTTAGTGGGATGGGTTTTATTTGAATTTAACTAGGAATCAATCTATTATTAATTTGATATATTTCATGAATATGTAATTGGGATTACCCTCCCTTGTTTAACAGAGCGAAAAGTGAAGGAGTAAGGATGAAAAAATCCTAGGCTTGTTGTGTTGGCCACTAACCTTACAATTTCTTCATTATAAGAGTTGGAAACTTTTTACAGAATTGTTAGGTTCTACTGAAAAATCACCAACACATCCCATTTCAACATTCACTTGCAATAAGAATCCACTCATAATAAATCAATCATCTCTTTCATCCTTTAGTAAAACAATTGGAAGCAAGCATAGTAGTTGAAAGTGTGCACTCAAACATTAGGGTCTTAAGTCTAGGTTAGTAGGTCAACAAGTTGGTCAACTTTGGGTATCAATATCATATCATCCAGCCAATCTCACCATCATTTGATAACATTATTTCCTAGGATGCATCCTTCTTGCAATGGCTATCAAAATCAAGCATCACCGTAGTTTAGTCTTGGCTAGTGGTATGAAGGACATTATCTTGATTGTTTACTTTATCTTCTCTTTTGATTTAGATTATTGCACTCATTCCAATGACCTCTCGATGATGTCTAATGAAAAGATTTAGAGAGAAAGGAATGACGCATTGATCTTTATCTTTTTTTTGTTGTGCTTGTTGGATATTTTTGTAATATAACCTTGGTGAATACTTTCTTTATTAGGTATCTATGGAAGGTGTTTTGGATAGCTTGCTGACTATTACATTGTTAGGTTTTTCCTTTCTATCTTTTGGCCTAAGATGTTCAAAATATCTAAAGTATATCCTAGTAAGGTTTCCATATGTTAGGTGTGAAGAGGAATACACCTATCTAATTTTTGAGTGAATGTGCATCACACTAAGTACAACTCCATCATGGTTATTTATACCTTGATGCATCGTATCTATGTGTGTGATCAAACATAAGGAAAGTAAGCTCTTTACATCCCTAATCTCTGATAAGAGAAACATCATCATCTCTCATCATTATCTTTAATAGAGTCTCGACAGATCATAGACTTGTTGGATCCTCTTTGCATCATCTTATTTCTTTCTTCTTCTTAGCGTGCTAACATGGTATCATGTCAGACATTCAAAACATCACCAATTCATTCATTTTTCATCCACACATCATTAACATACATACATCTCATATTCAAAAGGTAAAGAATCCATTCACATCGTCACTACATATCACATCATGCATTTTATATTATCATTTAAGTTACAAAGAATAATATAGATTTGTTATTGTGAGTATATTAAATTTTTACATATCATAAACACTCACATCCATATATTCATACATTGTCATCAAAAAACATGAATGAAAAATATATAAAACATTGCAATGCATCCATGATATTTTCATATCATAACATCACATGCATCTCATAATCATAACGTATCACGTAATTTATTTTGCATTATCATTTAGGACATAATAGAGATTTTTTATTCTAAGCATCTTAGAAATAATTTGCATACCATTAAAAATTTCATCCATACATCCATAATGCATACATCATCATGAAATTGCATAGAAAACATATAGAAAATAAATGCATCATAACATTTATGTCCTTAGACATTTGCATGTCATAAACATCCATCACATAATATCTCATGAAAATAAAATACATCACATCTATAAAGAATCACATTGCATATACGTAAAACATCAAATGCATCCATACATGAGGCATCAGTGAAGTGAACACATCACATCATAAATTGATCGAGCATATATATATATATCAAAAAATAATAACTATGATGATACAAAATCTGGCTCAAGTGTATGTACATCAATCATGATATAAGGCTCATGAGTCTAACGAAAACAAAGCCTATGAGTGTATATCCAAACGTTGCTAGCCCTGATGGTTGTTCCCCTCACTTGCCTGTCACTTTGGCTAATCATCTGTCTGCCAAAGCACAATCTACTGATAATAGTTTGGTTGTCAAAATGCTACCAGCACAACCTGATAGTAGTGAAATCTATAATACTCTACCTCCATAATAGCCTCATAGTACATCCTTGCCGATACTATCCTCCCTTGGGATGAGGTGACCATGCTCTCTAGTTGTTGTCTACGGTCTACCTCCTGACCTAAGTGTAGCTTTGTGGCCTATCTCTATTGCTGCTCATGATCCCTCTCTAGAATAAGGGCCTGGACCTACTACCTGGCTTGATCCCTATGTAATGTGATAGCCTTAATCTACTGGCAAGCCTGGTCCTGTTGATGCAGAGTGGTGGTAACCCAAGATACAAATTGAAATAACTTCTTTCAAATATGCAAACCAAGACATCAACCTTCAATTCACTCAACAAACAACTTAACTACCCAACACAATTTGATCACTCTCAAATAAATGAATTTGTCCTTGAACACAAACACCTGACAAGTACTCAATCCCTCACCAATTGGATCCTAGTATTCAAAATTCATAGAAAGGAAAATATATCTTTAGAGAAAGCCACAAAAGACCATGTCAACATCATTTAGGCATCCACTCAGATTTGAAGACCATATTCCAACCAGATTTCACAAGTTTATTTGCAGCATTATAGAGAATCATCAGACTGCCCTAGAAAAAGGCTATAAGATTTAGCCCTATTTTATAAACAAAGTGTCTTTCAAACTTCTCCTAACCTCTCAATCTCTTGTATAGTCATCAAAAATGTCTCAAAACACCTAAATTCATAGGACTTTGCCAATTTCAAACTCTATAGGCCATCATTCTTCAAAACTGTCAATTTACTCACAAATGCCTAGGGTTTTCTATATTTCACAATCCAAGGGCCTTCCAAGCCTCACCAAAACATCAAAAAAGTTTAATTTGGTCTGCAAAAATATTTTACACCATTACAAAATCGTTTCCATAAATGAATCACAAAAAACACTCTTGAAACCACCATTTTTCATACAAAATCACTATTACCAGCTAGGGTGCTCTTCAAAGATCAAACAAATTACTCACTCTTTCCTTCCTACGACACACAAACTCCTATTCTACGTTTTTATAGTCCATTTCTTTGAGACATAGGATCAGACAGTAAGAGAAATGGCCATCTTCATTATTAAATTACAAAACAACAATTCGTTGGTTTTCATAGGCAACCACAGGAAAACAGTGAGAACTTCGACAAACTCAAATGAAATTAACTCAAAGCTGTCCCAAATGAAATTTAAAACATGCCACCACATAATAAAAATGTTCTCAAAGCATTTATTAGACTGTACATGCCGTATAGGGAAGAGAAAGTTCCAGAAATAAAAAAAAACTATGATGTAGCAACAAAATGCATGTTGTTTGTTTTATGAAATCCTTCAAAAATTATTGAACAACCATTGTTTTGAGCCTTTTATGGCTTTAAATAAAGTTTTGAATCAACATCTAACTTTCTAACTCCTTTTAAATGTCTTTTAAAATCCTAACTCCTAATTACCCCTAAAACTATGTTTTGACAACTTGATTGTGCACTTAATAACATTATTTTGCAACCATAAAATATATAAAATATTGTTAAAAAGTTTGACAATCATTTAAAGTTGAATATAAGTTGTATTTTAAATAAAATTGTCTTCTTTTTTTATATAATGAATAGTTTTCTCATGTTCAACCATTGATCCCTTTATGTTGCATATAAAGGTTAAATATAATATGATATTGAGATCATTTTGGTTTCATATAAGTTATATTTTAAATAAGAGTTACTAGGAATGTCTCAACCTTTGTAATTTTCTAGCATTTATTTATTTAATTATATTTATTTATTATCCTATAATGTAATATTGTATGCACATATTGATTTTTCATCTTATGACACTTGGCATGGTGAATTGTAATCCTATTGGGAAAGTGAAATGTATAATTTTGTCCTTACATGAGGAGGTGGACATTCTACTTGAGGTGGCATCATTTTAGCAACGTGTTAGAATTTTGTGTAGTGTGTAAGAGATTATGATAGTTACGATGAATGGTGTATTCTATCACATGTAAGAGCCAACATTTGAAAGGAATATTATGACACATACACCAAGTGTCATGAAGCATCTCTTTCTAGGGAGTTTTAAGTTCCCATGTTGGGTTATGACATGCTATAATAGAATCAACTATTTTTTTCTAGTTATGATATATTCTCTTATAACTATATGTGTTGTAAATTATTACATATTCTATGATAGTTGTAAAATGTGTAAGAGAATCTATCATAGCCTAGTTTTAGTCAATTTTAGGAATCCAAGCTTGAGAGGGAAAATTTTATTGTTATGACAATTGTAAGTGGTGTAAATCAAGATTGTACAAGTGTCTCTTTCCTTGTAAAGGCATGGGAAAGTGTGTAATGTGGATTTGGATGCCCATCCCTTGTTCCTTCCTCTAGAATATTCCCAAGAGTGTAAAATATCTATAAATAAGGAACTGTAGGAGTAGTATTCATAGGTTGATTTTATGGGTATTGTTATGCTACTAACATTGGTCTAGAATTGTCAAAGGGGTGAAATTTTGAAAGTGTAACTTTCAAAGTTTTTTTTAATATTCATTATTTATCAGCAATCTAACATGAAGTGGCCATGTAGAATTTAGATCTTGATCTTGAATTAGATATAGGACAATGCTTAACCTTGGATCATGAATGCTACATAACAACACTAGTTCAACAACATGCTTGATGCTTGATGACTTTGACATGATGATGGATCTTGAATTACTACAACAAATGATGCAGAAATCTTCCCTTAAATGCTTTAGAAATGCTCTTGAATATCCTTGAATACTCTTGAAATCACAAAATTTCTATTATGAATGCTCTCTTGAAAGTCTTAGGTGATTTAATGAGTGAAATAACCTTGTATTTATACTTATTTATGTTGAATTTCCTGAAATTAAAATAGTACAAGTGGACATCGGATTTAGGAAGATAAAATCTCACCAAAAATTGTATTTAAATTAGGTCCTAATTAGAGTAGGACTTGATGGGACTTTTAAAATTTGTCAAACTTATGCCTGGTTCTGGGCATGTCTATTCATCCTTCATGGTTGTGGGTCTAATGTTTAGGGTTTAGGGTTTTCTTACCCATGTTGAAGCTGGTTCTTATCAAACAAACCCTCATGTTATAATTGAATTCTATGTTGACCTATTATTGTGGGTTGCCGGTCTTTTAAGTCATTCAGCTGAGCCTTTTCTATCATGTTGTTACTAGCCCCCTTACCTAACCTGTTGGTTTTATCCACATTCGGGTTTTAATATTGCCTAAATTTTTGTGCCTCTGAGGGTCTTTTCCCCATTTCCTAGTCAGCCCCATTATTATGAATAACCTTTTTTTATCTGTGCAGATTGGCTGACCGTTGGATCAAAGAGCTTAAATCTAGACCGTTCCTCATGGACCTCGTAAGGTTTCTTGCTGACGTCACTAAAGTGGTGAGAGGTCTACGAGATGCTACCACCTATCACATATAGTGGGGTGGATCCTATCCCAGTGTGCCAACAGTGATGTCAAATCAACGATAGCTTTTAATGACGAGAATTAATCATGACCGTCCATCGCCAACCTCACACGATTGAATTAATATTTTAAAAAATTTTGTGAGGCGTGCAAGCTGATGACACGTTGTCTGGCTCTATGGTACAAGGTGGATGGATGGGGCCTGCTACTCGTTAGCATGTCTCTGGCTGCGAGGTATGTGATTGGACACAGAGTTTTCCAAGTGGTGACATGGGTTTTCAATGATCTTTGACTCGATCTGAGTCATCTGACATGCCAAGTCCCTGTCTCATCGATGGTCTAAATTCAAAATTTTAATCCACCCATGTGATGACTATTTTCACTCTACAAGTTACATTCATTAATGGTGCAATTTTTTCAATGGACCTCATCCTAATTTCCTTGTGTGTGAGCGGTTTTAACCTTGTAATCATGATAGGTTGTACACAATTTTCTATGAGCTTAGAGATATTATGTGGTGGAAATGTTAGCCGCTAATCATTCACTCACTTGTACTAAAATTAGGAGAAATTAGTGTTTTCTACACCGACTTGCTCGATAAATGCTTACTAATTGCTCATTAGCATCGTTGCATATTTGAGTCTGTGTTTGTTTGCAGGTGATTATTGTTCTTGCTGAGTTTTGAACCTATGAATAGGATGGCTAATTCATTGGTTCTTTTTTCCCCATTATGAAGAAGCGCAAGGATGGGCACGAAGAGTTTACAGTGGGAGGAGAAGCAAATTGAATAGAGTACTATTCCTGGTGCTTCTGGAGCAGCTGTTGAAGGTGTTGTGTTTGTCCTGACTCAAGCCAAAAGGAGTCCCCACCTCAAGGGACTAGTCACATAGGCTAAGGTGGTAGATTGTCTAGTGATGAGGGAATTCGATGAGGACTACAAATTGGTTGGGGTCAGGATGATGTCTGGATGATATGAGTCACCAATTGAGCTCTCTACTGGCTCTAATAATGAAAGTTCTGATATTGATTAAGACTACCATGATTGCCTCATGGCCTTAACTGAGCTAGTAGGTGCAGATGAGGAGGTCCTCACAACATCTCCTATTGTTGCGGTGGTACCGTGTGTTGTTTTTGGGTCCGGTGTTGGTGCTGAAAAAGGTGAAGTGATGCTCTCACTTCATACTGAAGTGGGGAAAAGGAGCAGTCACCTGTATTGGGGTCATGTGGTTGTTTGTGGTGCGAAGTGATGGTGTGATCACTGGGGTTGTGCAATTCTATTTCTACTATTGTTGTTGTTATTCAGGTCAGATGTGGATGTGTGTGTGGGTGATGTGGTGGTTTTTTGTTCTGTTCGACTGGTTATAGGGTTGTAACCATTTTGATTCCTTTGTTCATGATATGATTATTTCTGTTGATGGGGAATTTTGAAATGCTATCAGAATTTCAATTGTTTAGAATGAAGTTCAGTTGAAACCAAAAAGTGAGCCTGGTGGCTATTGCTCTCCCGGTCTATAAAGGATATTTCAAGGCTCTTTGTTGTGGTCATATTTTTGGAGTCTTAAGTTTAGGTGGTCTGTAGTTGGAAAATATAATGCAGTATGTGGAATGTTTTTATCTAGCAAGTAATTCTAGGTTAGGTAGGTACATGAGATACGTGACTATGCATTTTATAATTATTGATATTGAAAGAAATCTCAAAATTTAAGACAATTGCTCTCCTGTGTTTGTTATGATGGATTGCGAATGAAGTTATCAATTCTTTTTTCATTCATCTTCAATGGTATATTTGAATGTGCGATTAATTTTATTTCTTTAACTTAATGAGTTAATCAAATACTTGAAAAGGAATTACTGATCTGTGGTAATATGCTTAGGATATGCTAAGGATTATTGTTTTGAATGCTGGAAAATCTTATAGTGTAAGGAATTATGAAGATAGTTCAAGGATATTAGGGTTGTATCTCATGTGACTCCCGACCAATTGAATGAGGTATTGGTTAATTCATTCAAGGTATTTTGAGGATTCAAAGCCATCACCCTAAATATGTGGGCTAAAAGTTAGAACATCTTACAATTATATTATATCTCTCTTGAGATGCAAATCTCACATTAAATCCATTTTCTTAGCTTTAGATAGTTGTTCTTACTCGGTGGTTTTCCAAAACCATGATAGAAGGTATCTATTAGCACTAGTAGGAATGTATCTATGCATTGAAGTGTTCTTGAGGCATGAAGCATTTTTGTGAACATAATATAGGAACACCCTCCTTGGTTTCACAAAGCAAAAAGTGTAGGAGATCTCATTCTTTGACTGAATCTTGTCAGTTGGCCACTAACTTTGTGAATTCTTGAATATAGAGGCTGGCAACCTCTGAGAGAATTACGAAGCCTAGCTAGAAAATTTAAAGCACCAACATGAATCATATGCCCAAGGTGGCATATCATTCCCAATGGCTCATAACTAGGGCACAATCTCCAATACAAATCTTGTTTAATGTGAAATTCAAAATCAGGTCCCAAGACCTAGGTGTGACTCATACACCCAAGGTGGTGTATGAGTCCCATAACACTAAATCTAGGACACAAGATCCAAGACACTAAATTTTGATTGGAAATTTGATAAGTGTTGATATTATCTCTAGAAAAATTCATTTAATAATGCTTAGAATGCAAAATAGGGCCAGTTAAGTTATAGATAAGCCCAATCAATTAATAAAACACTAGATTAGTGTGAAAGTGTTAGGATACAGTTTACAACACCTTAAATAAATCGCCATTAATTTTATTTAGTTTACAAGGGCCCTAAACTTAATATGAAGGTGTAAATAAATACACTTTACAACACTAAATTAAGGAAAAATTAGGTTTATTTAGCTTTAAAGGATCCTAAACCTAATGTGAATGCATAAAACACATTACAACACTAGATCAAGGAAAAATTAGGTTCATTTTAACATTAATTATTCCTAAAGTGTGAAAATGTAAAGGGATACAGTTTTTGTCACTACACAATCCAAAATTCTTAATTCATCATGGGTCTTTACATATATGTTGGGATTATCTATAGAGAGATGCATTAAGTAAGGCTTGTGGATGCAAAATAGGACAAAATAAGGCATAAAGAAGCCCAATCTTGGCAAGGAGGGCCCAAACAAGTGTGAAAATGTAGAGGGATACATTTTCCTACACTACATGCCTTAATAAGCCCCTTTTTTACATGTACAAACCTAATAAATTGCTTTTTTTGAAGGGGAAACCTAACCACAATTAATTCCAACACATAATTAATTACCTTGATAAATGTGTCTTCCAGGAATAGGGACCTAGGACTCATTTTTCCATGGGCGAATGGGTCCTCCCTAGGCCTTTGAACCCAAATTTAAGATATATTTTTGGTAGCATTTGAATATACCCAAATTCAAATTTCAATGTCGATTTGTAATGTTTAATTTTTTGGAAATAAAGGATATATACCTATAAATACAAGGTTATTTTATTAAATCAGATCCTAAAAATTTAAGTGAGAAAAAGTATAGAAAAGGTTATGATTAAGGGCACTCAAGAGTAGATTTATTAGTGATTTATGGGTATATGCAAGATCATGATGGGCCAAAACGTCGCGATATATAAGTGATATGATGGCCCATGTGGATGATGACTTTTTTTTTACCAAAAAATGATTGATAGGCTGATTGAAAAAAATCTATAGCTTTCAAACGATATCACTTTTTTGAATCTAAAACATGTGTCGCATTCTATGGTTCGCATAATATAGGATTAAAAAATATGAATTTCATGAAGTTTTAACCAAGTTAAGGTGGTTAGACATACGACTTTTTATAATTTTTAAAATTTGTAATAAAAAAATCATAATTAATTATTTAGTTGGAAAAAAATTACAAAAAAATATGCATCACATCGATACATAAGTCCTCTAATTATATGTAAAATATTACAAAAAAATATTATCATTTTATTATGGTTAGGGTGGTTAGACAAACACGTACTTCGTATTTTTTCCCTGAAATTTAAGTACTACTGCATTGAAATTTCAAATTTTCACCAAATAGATTTTAAAAAATAAAAATAAACCTATTAGTTTAGAAACTAGATTGAATTTTCTACAGATTCTATTCTTACATACTTTTGAAATAATATAGGTAACTTATTCAAATTTTTATGTCAAGTTGTCTAACTCTGATTTTCTGAATTTTCATTGCCACTTAAGGGCATGTTTTTTCCATGATGATCCTACACATACCCTTATTGCAACAATCAAGATCTCATGCATCATGTTAAGGTATTTTGAAATCATTTGTGCTTTTGGAGCTAACACTGTGATGTACGCTTCAAGATCCAAGTCAATATTCAGGTATCAAAATCCACATACATTGAAGCCATTTCATGCAAGATGAAGATCAAGATTTCAGTCCTCCAAAGGTTCATTCAAGGGTTTGTTGAGTTGCAACATTGTATTGTTCATTCTTCAATCCTTTCATGTTTAATTATTTCAATTTAATGTTTAGTTACCAAAATGTGGTTTGACCAAGGAAAATCCCATCCACAAAAATAAATATTTTTTCTCCTCATTGTGAGTGTGGAAGTTTATAGGTTGAAGATGTTGGATGTTGTGGTTGTCATTGATGTCAACACTATTCACATTAATATCTTTAAGACAACATATGTCGAGGATATTGAGAAAATTGTAATAAATATGTTACAGGTTGTCTATGAAGCAATGAATATCAGTGTGTTGAAAAGTTCAGTATGCTAATGATGAGAAGTTGTGTATTAAAGAGTTTGTTATCAAGCCTATCTAGTTTCTACTTCATAAGTTTCAAACATTTGGATGAAGATTTAAGCAAGTTATAAGCTTTTGTGTTAAAATAGCTACTGTGTTACTGAAAATGGTGTTCACAGAAGAAGATAATGGGTTTTTGCTAATCTGAAGCGTTGCGTATGTTCATAAAGTGTTTTTAGATGTTTCTAGATCATGTTAAATCTATGTTGCATGTCTACATTGATCATTTTGTTTGCGATACAAGATTTTCTCTTGCATGTTCATGTTTTTCATGTTCATGGCTAACAAGGTGTTGTAGTTTGTTGTAGATCTTCGAGGAAGAATATTTCAAGGTGTTTTGTGTTTGAGGAAATTGTTTTGGGTCTCTACTATGTTGTGGCTAACCTTGGTTGATGCGCATTGATAATATTTTTTTTTTTGGGCCAACAATTTGCATTCATTTTATTATTATGTTGAAGCCGGCATGAAGCAATGTAATTTCTTGTTGTAGATATATATAAGTGGTCATTTTCTCATTTGAGATAGATGAGAGAGTGAAGTGTGTGTGTGCTATGTGAAAACAAGTTTCAGATCATTTGAAAGCAGAGAAGAGTGTGAAGAAGAGTGAAAAGAGTGAAGAAGTGTTCATGTACTTAACTGGAACTGTACTAAAGCATTAGCAGATGCTACTTTCTCAGTTCAATTTTTTCATATGGATTTAATCTGAAAGTTTTATGTAGGACAATGAGTCTTCCTTTGAGCAATGAGCTCTAGGCAGTGTGCTTGAATGCATGTGCATTCCTTATTTATTCTTCTTATACTTTTAATAGGGTATAACTTGTGGATTAACCTCCACCATGGTTTTTCCACTAACAGGGTTTCCATACAAAAAATATTGGTGTTATGTGTGTTTCTTATGTGTTGTTGATTCATGCTTTCATTATTATTAATCAGATCTGAGAATAGAGTTCAATAATCTTAATAAGTTTGAAATTCTATGACAACTGATTCACACCCCTCTCAATTGTCTACCCTTGTGTTGCCAACAATTGGTATCAGAGAAGGTTCTTTGGAAGAATTTTAACAACTTGAGGTGATCCGGGATGGAAATATACAAGAAATATAGTGTGAAATTTGATGGAACTAACTACACTCTATGGAAGGCTAGAATGGAGTGTCATTTGAAGTGCATTGGTGAATCCTACTAGAATATTACAAGTAATAGGTATGTTTTTCCTCAGAATGGTCCTACTACTACTACTACTACTAAGATTAGGGATGTTGAATATAATATTAGAGCTAAGGAAGCATTGTTGAGTGCTTTGACTGATTATGAGATGACAAATGTTATGGAGCTGAGGACTTCTTATGAGATCTGGAAAAAGTTCAAAAACTTGTATGAAGGAGATGCAAATGTAAAGATCTCTAAGCTACAAAGTATGAAAGGGAAATATGAAATGTTGAAAATGAGTGATGATGAAAATATTGCTACTTACATGCAAAGAGTGAATGAAATTTCATGTGGCATCAAATGTTGGTGGATAGTTAGATAGATCATAGATTGTTGCTAAAGTACTTAGATCCGTACCTGTTGCATACAAAGTTAAAGCTAGAGGTATTGAAGAGCTCTGGACTGTGGTAAATGTAACCAGAGATATGTTGGTGGTAAACTTATTTCTTTTGAGCTGAGTGAATTCAATGATGCCCTTCCCAAGACAAAATCTGCATTTAAAGCTACTACTTTCAGGAGAGACAAATAAAGATATGATCCAGGTGAAATTTCTTCTAGAAAGGTATTCAGGGAAGAAATGAGATAGATTGAAGAAGAAGAAAGAGAACTAAATGATCTTGAATCACTTATTGTCAAAAGGGAAGCCAAAGGAGAAGGTAAGTACAAAGGAAAATTTCCTATAAAATGTTTTTCTTGTAATAAGATAGGTCATTTTACATCAAGGTGTTTAGAAAGATTTCCTAAGCCAAGACCTTACATGCCTAAATTTCAAAAGAAGTGTTATTATGCTACTAATGAAGGTATGACAGATGATGAATCTGAAAAAGGAGATGAGTTTGTGTTTATTACTATCAAGGAAAATAATCTCGTGTCTACTGAATCTGCTATTTGTGCAAAAGTGGAGAAAGCCCTAGCTACTCAAGTTGAAGAAAAATATGAATGGGTAATTGATAGTGGATGTTGACATCACATGACGTGATAAAAGAAAATTTGTAAGTCTGGAAAATTATGAAGGTGGTGTTTTAAGATTTGGTGATAACAATGGTAGTATAATCAGTGGCAGAGGATGCATTTATTTTGATGGTAAGCATAATACTAATGATGTTCTTTATGTTGAAGATTTGAAGAATAATATTTAGAGAGTTGGAAATATGGTTGATAAGGGATAAAATCTTCAATTCAAAGATGGAAAGTGTAGCATATTGGGAAGTTCTGTAAATGGGTATGTGTAGGATCATCATGGAAAAAATAGGCCCTTAAGTGGCAATAAAATTAAAAAATCAGAGTTAGGCAACTTGACGTAAAAATTTAAATAAGTTATCTATATTATTTCAAAAATATGTAAGAATAGATTCTGTAGAAAATTGAATATAGTCTCTAAACTACTAGGTTTATTTATTTTTTGTAAAAATCTATTTGGTGAAAATTTGAAATTTCAATGCAGTAGTAATTAAATCTCAAGGAAAAAATAAGAAGTAGGTGTATGTTTGACCACCCTAACCACAATAAAATGATAATATTTTTTTATAATATTTTAGATATAAGTAGGGGGCTCATGTCCCGATGTGATGCATATTTTTTTATAATTTTTTCCCAAGTAAATAATTAATTTTGAATTTTTTATTACAACTTTAAAAAAATATAAAAACTCGTATGTCTGACCACCTTAACTTGGTCAAAACTTCATGAAATTAAATTCTTCTTTTTTTAATCCTATAGTATGTGAAGCATAAAATATGATGCATGTTTTGGATTGAAAAAATGTGATACCATTTGAAGGCTATGGATTTATTTCAATTAGCCTATCAATCAAGACTTTAGTCGTAATTCAAATAGAAAATGAATAATAATAATTTTTTAAATTCAAAGGAAAGCATAATTTATATTGGTGGAAAGCTGAGAGTATCCTTTAAAAACCCTTTTTGTTTCATCATTTTTGGGTAAAAACAAAGTCATCAGCCACATGGGCCATCATATCACTTAGATATCACCACTTTTTGGCCCATCATGATCCTGCACATACCCAAATGTGATTGCTTTTGGTACTAAAACAAAAGGTAACATATTTCATTTGAATGTTGCTAGTAAAAGTTGTCTGATTGCTCAAATTGATGAGAGTTGGTTGTGGCATAGAAGAATGCATCATGTAAACATTGACAATATTATCAACATAAGTTCCTCAAAAGTTGTGAGAGATCTTCCTAAGTTGGTGAATCTTACTAATGTCATATGCAAGGAATTCCAATTAGGAAAGTAAACTAGAATTTCATTTCGAAGAAAAAAACATTGTTCAAATGAATTGTTGGAGCTTGTGTGTATTGACTTGTGTGGTCCTGCTAGAATCAAAAGTTTGCAAGGTTATATAGGTATTCCATGTTGGTTATTGATGATTACTCTAGGATGATGTGAGTTACTTTCTTAAAGGATAAATTTGAAGCTCTAGAAGAGTTCAAAATATTTAAGGTTATGGTTGAGATAGAGACATGTCTGAAGATTAAATTTCTAAGATCAAATAGAGGTGGTGAATTCCCTTCAAGTGAGTTTGATTCTTTTTGTGAAGAACATGGAATAAAGAGACAGTTATCTGCACTGCGTACCCCTCAATAAAATGGAGTTGTGGAAAGGAATAACATGACACTTCAAGATGCTTCTAGAACTATGATGCTAGAAGGAAATGCCCCTCATGTTTATTGGAGAAGCTATGAGTACTAATATTTATATCCGCAACTGGGTCCAAATCAAAAGTAGTACTGGTAAGACTCCTTTTGAGCTATGGTTTGGTCACAAGCCTACTATTAAATACTTCAAAGTCTTTGGGAGTAAATGGTATATCAGAAGAGATGAAGATATAAGAAAGTTTTATGCTAGAAGTCATGAAGGAATCTTTCTTGGTTATTCTACTAAGAGTAAGGCATACCGGTGCTACAACAAGAGATTGAAGAAAATGGTTGAAAGTTAAAATTTTAAGGTTGATGAAGACATTACTAAACCCTCCAGAACCTATGGATATGATTTTGATGACCAAAATGATAGTACCAACAAGAGTTGGACCTCAAATGAAGTTCAGATCATTCCAATGAATCAAGAAGATCAAGAAGAAGGAGAGACTAGTGAAAGCACATAAGAGAGACCACAAGAGCCTCAAATTAAAGAAAACTCTAAGACTCCAAGGTATGTGAGATTAAATCATTTAGGAAATCAAATTATAGGAGATAAGAACCAAGGTGTCTAGACTAGGAGAAGAATTTAAGAAGAATACTATTTAATTTTAAAGATTGATCCAAGTAATGTCAATGAAGCTTGCCATGATGAACATTTGATTGATGCAATGAAAGAAGAACTACGTCAAATTGAGAAGAATAATACACAAATTCTTGTTCCTAGACCTCAAGACAAAAATGTAATTAGAACCAAATGGGTCTTTAGAAAAAACATGAATGAACAAGGTTAAGTTATCAGAAACAAATCAAGATTGGTGTGCAAAGGATACTCTCAGATGGAAGGAATTGACTATGAAGAAAGTTTTTCTCTTGTTGCTAGAATTCAAGTTGTGAGACTGTTTCTTGCTTATGCTTCTTACAAGAACTACGAAGTTTATCAAATGGATTTCAAGCCATCATTTATAAATGTTGAATTAGAAGAAGAGGTGTATATTGAGAAACCTGATGGATATCAATTGACTGATCAAGGAGATATGATTTTTCAGTTGATTAAAGCACTGTATGGACTCAAACAAGCCCCTAGAGCTTGGTATGCCAAATTGGATGAGTATTTGCTGAAGATTGGATTTAACATTTAGGTACTGCTGATAGTAATCCGTATTTCAAGATTGATGATGATAAAGATAAATTTGTGGAAGTCTTTGTTGATGATATCATTTTTGGAGGAGACGATAGTTTGTGCATGAATTTTTCTAATGAGATGCAAAATGAGTTTGAGATGTCAATGATTGGAGAACTAAAATTCTTCTTGGGATTACAAATTACTCAGTTATATAAAGGAATTTTTATATCTCAGTCCAAGTATGTGAGAGAATTTCTAAAGAAGTTTGGAATGGAAGATTCAAAGCCAAGTAGTACACCCATGGTGACCGAATGTAATTTGACACAATATGATGATTCTCTGAAGGAAAATTAGACTAGATACAAATCAATGATTGGTGGATTAATTTATTTCACTCAAAATAGACTAGGCATTATAAATGTTTTATGCATTGTTGCTAGATTTCAAGCCAATCCTAGGGAATCTCATGTGACTGATGTGAAGAGGATTTTTCAGGTACTTGAAGGGAACAATTAATTTTTTCCTATGGTATCCTAAAAGTGATGATCTTACTATAAGTGCCTTTATTGATGTTGATTGGGTAGGAGATGTGAATGACAAGAAAAGTACTAGTGAGGGTGCATTTTTCTTGAGAAATAAGTTAATTTCATGGTTAAGTAAAAAGTAGAATGTTGTTTCTTTGTCTACTATAGAGGAAAAATATATTGTTGCTGCTAAGAATTGTACTCAATGCTAAAAGATGTCAGAGTTGTGTATCATGAACCTATTACCATATTTTGTGATAATTCAAGTGCTATAAACATTTCTAAGAATCCAGTGTTGCATTCAAAGACCAAGCATATATCTATCAAGTACCACTTTTTGAGAGACAAAGTGAGTGATAAGGAAGTTAGAATCGACTATGTGCCTACTAAGGAACAAATTGCAAACATCTTTACTAAGCCTTTGCCTAAGAATACTTTTTATTATCTCAAAGGGAAGTTAGGGGTGACCCTCCTAATCAAAACTAAGGTGCATAGTCTTTGTATCAGTCTATGCATTCATATTCATATCTTAATTTGGATTGATGTTGTGGTGGCTACTACTCATGGGGAGTAGTGAGATGATTTAGATATGTGGTTCAGAGCTTGTGTACCTTTGCCATTGATGTCAAAGGGGGAGAAGAGCAATGTGAAAAACTGGGAGAAGGGTAATGTGAAAAACTATGGAAGAGTTAAAAATAAAAGGGGAAGAAGAGTAATGTGAATTTTTTTGAAAGAACTAAGGGAGAAAAGAGAAATATTTAAGGGGGAGATTGTTGGAGAAGAGTTAGTTGTGTTGATGGTATTTTTCACATCATGTGTTGCCATCAATGAAAAAGGGGGAAATTGTTGGATGTTGTGGATGTATTTCTGATATGTGGTTGTCATTGATGTCAATACTATTAGCATTAATGTCTTTAAGACTGTATATGTCGATGATATTGAGAAATTTGTAATTTAATTTATTGTTGGTTGTCTATGAATCAGTGAAGATTAGTGTGTTGAAAATTTTAGTATGCTAATGATGAGAAGTTGTGTATTAAAGGGTTTTTTTATCAAGCCTATCTAGTTTCTACTCTGTAAGTTTCAAAGGTGTGCATGAAGATTTGAGCAAGTTATAAGTTTTTGTGTTCTGAAAGCTATTCAATTACTGAAAATGGTGTTCACAAAAGATGATAATGTGTTTCTGTTAATCTAAAGTGTTGTGTATGTTCCTAAAGTATTTTTGGATATTTGTAGATAATGCTCTATCTGTGTTGTACGTGTGCATTGCTCATTGTGTTTGTCATCTAATATTTTCTCTTGCGTCTTCATGTTTTTCATGTGCATGGCCGACAAGGTGGTCTAGCATGTTGTGGATCTTCGAGGAAGAATATTTGAAGGTGTTTTATGTTTGAGGACATTGTTTTGGGTCTCTACTATGTTGTGTCTAACCTTGATTGATACGCATTGATAATATTTATTGTTTTTGACCGATAGTTTGCATTCATTCTATTATTTTGTTGAAGCCGACATGAAGCAATTTAATTTCTTGTTGCGTATATATATAAGTGGTTGTTTTCTCATTTGAGATGGATGAGAGAGAGAAGTGTGTGTGTGCTATGTGCGAACAAGGTTTACATCATTCGAAACTAGAGCAGAGTGCAAAGAAGAGGGAAGAAGTGTTCATGTGCTTAACCAGAACTGTACTCAAGCATTAGCATATGGTACTTTCTCAGTTCAATTTCTTCAGATGGATTTAATCTAAAAGTTTTGTGTAAGAAAGTGAGTCTTATTTTTAGTAGTGAGATCTAGGTAGTGTGCCTGAATGCATATGCATTCCTTATTTATTTTTCTTATACTTTTAATAGGGTATAACTTGTGGGTGATCCCACAATAGTGGTTTACAATTTATGGCCAAACTGGACATTGAAATTATAAATTTTAACTAAATCTTCACATTTGGGCACCTATAGCGGCTAAACCGTGAGGAATTTGTAGATGATGCAAACTAGAGTCTCATCACATTTTTTCTGTAGATTCTAAAAATATTTTTTTGAAAATTTTTGGAATCAAATTGCACTTCTTTTTCCAACTCCCATGAAAACTGGTTTTTTTTCAGAAAACAACATTTTTAAAAAGTGACGCTCACTGTATACAACATAAATTTTTTCGTATGAAGGATGAAATTATAATTTTTTCAAATTTAGATTTGTAACTACGATATCTAGCACTTTCATTTGGTCTCATAAGTTTTTATTGAATATTTTTTCCTTAATGTAGTTTCAAAGTCAAACCAATTGTAATTCAGACCTAGGCAAACTGTATACAACATAAAAAAATTTGTATGAATCAAAATTCAATTTATTTTTTTAATGGTTCATGGACATCAATTTCCAGCAAGAATATATTTTTAGAATTTTTATTTTGATAATCTGCTATTTTTCCACATGTGCAAAACATAGAGCTGGATTTTCGGTAAAAAACCTATGTTTAATAAAACTAAAATAACACATACATAATAAAACCATAACATATTAAAATTATGTGTGTTGGAGAGCTTGTTCCAAGGACTACCATCTTCTAGTTGCGTCTATGAAGTCTCCTCCATTTTCATCCTCAACCCGAGCTTCAAAGGGGAAAAATATGGGAGTTTTTAGTGAGGGAGGGTGGGAAGGTGGGAAAAGGGGGGTTCGAGCGAACCATAAGGGTTCAATCGAACCCCTTGGGGTTTTCTCAAACCTTGGTTGGTTCGAGTGAACCCCCCTTCCACAATGGAAAACACATGTTTCCACATTCAAAGGGGTTCGATCGAACCTTGATTCGAACAAACCCCTTTTGGGTTCGCTCGAACCTTGAGTTCGTTCGAACCCCTCAAAATGATTTTTTTTTGAGTGGGGGGCATTTTTTGGAAGTTTTCCTTCCTCATTCAAATTGTAAACCACTTTTGTGGGTTCACCCTTGTCGATTAAGCTCCACCTTGGTTTTCCCCTAATAGGGTTTCCACGTAAAAAAATCTTGGTGTTATGTGTGTTTATGATGTTTTGTTGATTCATGCATTCACTATTATTAATTAGATTTGAGAATAAAGGTTAATAAGCTTAATAAGTTTGAAATTTTGTGACAACTAATTCACCCCCCCTCTCAGTTGTCTTCCCTTATGTTGCCAACAGAAGAAGGATTGAAGACCTCAAGGTTGAAAATTTGAAAAAAGTTATCGACATTGTTGTCAATTCATGGAAACTAACCTACAAACCTCATTTCTAACTATTTGATATAGAAACCTTGATCAAATAAGAATCTATAGATTGAAACTAGAGGATAGTGAAATTTTACTAAAATATCTGCACAGAGACCCATTCGTCGATAGGTGAATTAGTCCTAGTTAGCCTTCAAAATTTTTATTTTGGTGGTAGGTACACACCCTCTTGCCATTTCTAGATCTATTAAACCTTTTCTGTGCTTGTATTATGCTTTCAATTTTAGATCCGAGTTGTAGTGTGTATAATTGTGGTGATCTACTATTTTTAGTCTAAATCTCCCCAAAGTGTTGTCCAAAATGATACCCCCATCCTCAATCATAAGGAAATATCCCTCATTGAGTTGACTCACCTAAGGATTATAAGAAAATTATTTTTGGGTATCTCATTTCCTAATGAAATAAAAGAAAATAGGTCCACTATATCACTCACACACATTCAAATCATTTTTTCTTTATTTTAGGTAATTAAACCTTGAAATGAAATAATGAAACATGAAAGGAATGATGAATGAAAATTTGTTATGTTGAAACTCACCAAACCCTTGAGTGAATTCCATTGAAGGGTTGAAAAATATAACATATCTCCAAGGTTTTGATCTGGTATGAAATGGCTTAGTTAGTGATGTGATCTTGATGCTTGAAAATTGAGTCAAGAATGCTTGAAACCTACATCACATTGTTAGCTCCAAAAACATACATAGATGAAGATAAATTTGGCATGGTGCTTGAGATCTTGAATGATACAAAAAATCCTTGATAAATATTCTCTTGGACACATTTGAAAATAATCTTAGATCTTGTGAAAATTGGATTATCGTTCTAGGATTTGAATTGATAAAAATGACTTGTATTTATATAGATAATTTTCAAATTTCCCAAAAATTAAACATTACAAGCCAACATTGGAAATTGGAATTTGGATCACAAAAATGGTCACCCAAAAATTATTTTAAATTTGAATATAGCAACTTAAAGGGGACCCATCATAACATAAATTTCTAGGGCCTATTCATTTTAGGGTGTTAAAAATGATAATTGCACATTAATTAAATCATGATTCTCATTTCTAAAATTGCAATTATTTGGGCTTGTAGATGCAAAATTAGGATAATTAGAGGCTTAATTAAGTCCAATTTAATTAGGGGACAAAAACATAGTGTGAAAATTTAAAGGTGTATATTTTATGACACTACATTTAGCCCCCACTTTAGTGAGAGGATGAGCCCTACACTGAAACTCAAACTAAAGTAGACAAAAAAGTGCCAAAAGAGGTTTAACTGTATAATTGTTGGAAATATAAGACAATAAAGGTCAAGGAAGATGATCAAGACTGAAAGATATAAGATCTCATAGCAAACCAACAAAGGCACAAAGAGACACATTCCTATGTTAAATATGCAACATCAAGACAAGATACAAAAGTATATAAAATAAATATTAGAGAAGGAGAGAGAGAGAGACGAATGGATCAAGCCTCGATTATTTGTCTAATTGGTATGGATCAATCCTTAGTTGTTTTTCCAAAAAAAATTATAAGTGGAAACCCATTGTTGACTATGCAAACAAAATGTGCTCATGTGGGCTAGTGAAATTCATTGTCCACTAGGTGAGATCCAAAAAGTGGCTAATGGGAAGTCATGCTAGGTCTAGGATAACATTGTACTAACCATACCGAAGTTATACCTCATGATAAATTTTATAAGATGCCACACAAAAATGGGCACATGGCTAGCAAGCTACGTTATGCTAGACAATTATGAAATAGGCTCCATTTGCACACAAGTTGTGTTATGCTTGGTGGCCTTGAAAAATATAAAGGCTCCACTAGTAAGAAAGTTGTGTTATGCTTGGTGGCCTTGATACATGCAACAAATATTCAAATGGGATTTTCTTCGTTCATGAAAAGTCTCACCTTAGCAAACATTCTGCCTAATGTCTCCAAGAGAGGACTAGTTGAGGATAAAAGATTCAAAATTTAGGGCATGCAATCCATAGCACCACAACTAAGAGGAATTCCATATGCCACAAAAGGTCACAATATTGAAGGACATAAAATCAAATGAAACCACCAAGAAGATACATCACTTGAATTAAGAATACCACACTTTGAACCAAACAATGAGAGGGGACAAGCATGCCCCCTATTTAAGGAAATTTCTAAACACCCTATTGTGAGTAATTACTTTAAAGTAGAACATAATAAATGATGATACATGAGAGATTAATTTGGAAATCCCTATATAGACATATGTTTATGAAATAGAGCTATGCCATATAAAGGAGGGTTCCCCATATGCAATCCTAAGGTAACAAATAAGGGATCCATGGATTTGGGGTCAACATTTTTCATTGTTGTAGTGATATAATAGAGCTCAAAATCATGATGATCACCTAAATTACTAATGTACCAACAAGCACAAAGGAATAATGTCACATAGAGAGAGAAATATGGAGAAGATTTTGGGTCAACATGGAAGAGACATGAATGTCTTGACACCATCCACAAAAGGAAAACATAGGACAAAGGCTCACAACATATAGAACAATGAAGATACAAATAGAATAATTTCATGATAGATTCACTTCCTTTGTATGCTTGCACCAACAGAGTAACAAGGGTCACCCAAAGTAGAATCACAAACATATAAAGACACATCAAGCAACATCATAAGGGGAATCACATTATGTACATGCAATCAGAAGGAAGACAATGAAAATAGTAATATGGCACATATGAGTAAACCTATAACAAGTCATTTGCATCAAAATCTTGTTCATCATATGTGGAATGTAGATAACTAGCCATAGGGACATTATCTCTCCAAGTATGTGGTAAAATTTCTAAAGAAGTTTTGAATGGAATATTCAAAGCCAGTCAGTACACCCATGGTGACCAGATGTATGTTGACATAAGATGATGATTCTCTGATGGAAAATAAGACTAGATAATTATCAATGATTGGTGGATTAATTTAATTGACTCAAACTAGACCAGAAATTATGAATGTTTTATCCATTGTTGCTAGATTTCAAGCCGATCCTAAGGAATCTCATGTGAGTGTTGTGAAGAGGATTTTCAGCTACTTGAAGGGAATAGTTGATTTTGGCCTATGGTATCCCAAAAATGATGATCTTACTTTAAGTGCCTTTACTGATGTGATTGAGCAGGAGATGTGAATGAAAAGAAAAGTACTAGTGGTGGTCCATTTTTCTACGGAAATAAGTTAATTTCATGGTCAAGTAAAAAGTAGAATGTTGTTTCTTTGTCTACTGCAAAGGGAAAATATATTGTTGCTGCTAACAATTGTACTCAAGTATTATGGATGAAGTAGATGTTGAAAGATATCAAAGTTGTGTATGATGAACCTATTACCATATTATGTGATAATTTTAGTGATATAAACATTTGTAAGAATCCAATTTTGCATTCAAAGACCAAGCATATATCTATCAAATACCACTTTTTGAGAGACAAAGTGATTGATAAGGAAGTCAGACTGGAGTATGCGCCTACTAAGGAACAAATTGCAGACATCTTTAGTAAGCCTTCACCTAAGGATACTTTTTATTATCTCAGAGGGAAGTTAGGGGTGATTACCCCTCCTAATCAAAACTAAGGTGCATAGTCTTTGCATTAGTCCATGCATTCATAGTCATATCTTGATCTGGATTGATGTTGTGGTGACTACTACTCAGGGGCAGTAGTCAGATGATTTAGATATGTGGTTTAGAGCTTGTGTACCTTTTCCATTGATGTCAAAGGGTGAGAAGAGTAATGTGAAAAATTAGGAGAAGAGTAATGTGAAAAACTATGGAATAGTTAAAAAGAAAAGGGGGAGAAGAGTAATGTGAAAAACCTTGAAAGAACTAATGGAGATAAGAGCAATATCTAAGGGGGAGATTGTTGGAGAAGAGTTAGTTGTGTTGATGGTATTTTTCACATCATGTGTTGCCATCAATGCAAAAGGGGGAGATTGTTGGATGTTGTGGTTGTATTGCTGATATGTGGTTGTCATTCATGTCAACACTATTAGTATTAAGTTCATTAATCCCACAATACTGGTTTACAATTTTGGGGAAAATTGGACACTAAACTGATTTTTTTGAACTAAATCTTCACTTTTGGGATCCTATAGTGGCTAAACCGTGAGGAATTTGAAGATGATGCAAACTAGTGATTTGTTACATTTTGTCTATAGATTCTAAATATATTTTTTTCAAAAATTTTAGAATTAGATTGCACTTTTGTTTTCATCTCCTTTGAAAACTAGTATTAGTAAACAACATTTTTAAGGAGTGATGCTCACCGTATAAAACATAGAATTTTTTATATGAAGGATAAAATTCCATTTTTTTCAAATTTATATTTGCAACTATGATATCTAACTAGTTCACTTGGTTTCATAGTGTTTTATTAAATATTTTTTCCTTAAGTTTCAAAAGTAAGACCAAATACAATTCAGACATAGGAAGACTGCATAAAACATAACTTTTTTTGTATGTATCGAAATTCAAATTTTTTTAATGGATCAAGGACATCAATACCCAGCCTGTACATATTTTTTAAAATTTTATTTTGATAATATGCTATTTTTCCACATGTGCAGGACATAGAGCTTGATTTTTAGTGAAAAACCTACATTCACAAGAAATGAAAAGTAAATATAATAATCAAATTAAATTTAATTAAAATTATACTTTTTTGGAAGCTTATAATAAGGACTAAATACTTACAAAAAATTAATTTTAAATGAATTCATTTGATCCCCCAAGGGGGCTTGGTCTAATGTGGTTTGATCAAAACCTCTTCAATTGGAATCCTTTAAATGGAACTTTTCATGGCTTAAATCAGTATATTTTCTAAAAATATGTGATTTCAACAAAAATCAGGATCTCCCATAAAGTTTAAACCACTATTTTGGCAGCACCTTTTCTAATCTTTGCACTCTGAACATATAGAGGACAATGAAATCCTCTATTTTGAAGCAACACATACCTCTTTTTCAAGACAAGATGGATACTATGTCAAAACACTGGAAGATGAAGATGATACAAGTGAGAAGACTCTTGAAGAAGAGGTTCTCCTCAACCAGTTCATTGATTTTGACATTTACGAGAACTTCCATGCCATGGGACTAGGCACATATGTAATTTTTGATGATGAACTAGCGTATCCAAAACTGATGAAAGATCAAGAATGTTATGATGACCTAACAAAAAATTGTCCATGGACCTTGTACTTTGACGATGCTAAATGCAAAGTCGATTATGGGATAGGATTTTGATTGCTTTCTCTGATAGGATCAAAAACCTTCAAGGCTTATTGATTCTAGTTCCCGTGCTCTAGCAAAAATGCAAAATATGAATCCTTGATCCACGCTTTGTTTCTCACCAAGTGGATGAATGCAAAGAGGTTACAAGTGTTCAATGATTTCGAGTTGATATTGAGCCAAGTCCGAGGGCAAGCAACTGCTAAAAAAATGAGAATGAAAGCCTATAAACATCGAGTATGGGACTTAATTGAAGGTTTTGAATATTTCCATGTGTAAGTCATCCCCTAATCCAAGAATGGCATAGCAGATCAGATGGATCCAATCGGGTTCGAGTTTGATCCAATTTTTGACCCAAAGCATAAATAAGTACAAATTATCGTCCGACTGCCAAATCCCGATAATATTAGAATTGGAAAGTGCTTGAGAATGACACCAAGATAGCCACCTTCATCCAAAAGTTGGAAGGAGTTTTTGACTATTCACAACCAGAAGTTTACCCTGTAGAAGGGTGCATCATCCAGCTAAAAGAAAACAAACTCCCTCAAGGATTGATTTTCCTTAAGAATCCCTTTGGTTGTGAAGAATGGCAAGCAAAGGTTCACTGATGATGAAAAGGATTACGAGGAGTAGGATGTTGGAAATTCCAAAAAGCTAAAAGTTAGACACAATGTCTCGTGAGAAGATAAAGAAAGGTTAAGATTTTTTTGTTCTAAGTACAACAAGGTTATAGCATGGACCTATGATGATCTCATAACATACAATCCTGGTATAATCTAGCATACCATTGATTTGGTGGAAGGGTCAAAACCAGTCTGATAGAAGTGGAGGCTTTTTAATCTGAAAGTTGAAGCATTGATGACACAAGAGCTCACTAAGTTGATTGAGTCCTAAATCATTTAACCGATTAAACATTCAACCTGGGTGTTTGATCTGGTTCCAGTTTGAAAGAAAAATGGTGAAATTCAGCATTGTGTTGATTTCCAAGACATGAATAGAGCCTCGCTAAAAGATCACTACCCTTTCCTTTCCATGAAGAAGATCTTACAAACAATAGTTGGGTCAGAAATGTTCTAATTACTCAGTGGCCTCTTAGGATATAATTAGGTATATGTCAAGGAAGGAGAGCAACATAAAATGACGTTTACCACTAAGTGGGGAATTTTCACATATGTAAATATTCCCTTTGGACTTTCAAATACTGGTGTGACCTTTCAGCAAGCGATGGACATTTCCTTTAGAGGATTGATCAAATTGATCATTCTAATCTATCAAGATGACTTAACAATTTTTTCAAAGTCAAAGGTAGATCATTTTGATCATCTAGAATAGTTTTTCCAGACATGACAAAAGTTTAGGATTTCTTTAAATCCAACAAGATGTATTTTTGGAGTACCTCAAGGTAAACTACTTGTCTTCGTAGTATCCAAAGAGGGAATTGCAATAGATTCTGAAAGAGTGAAATCTATAATGAATTTATCCTTATTGGTAAATCAGAAAGGTTTATAGTCTTTCTTAGGAAAGATTAATTTTGTCAGTCAGTTCATTTCAGACTTTACAGGCATTGTGAGACTCATCACATTGATGCTCAAGAAATTAATTTTCAAATGGACCCCTAAAGGCAAGATAACTTTCAAACAAATAAAGAAGGCTATTTTGTTGCTCCAGTTCTTGCCAACCCAATTTTTTCTAAAGATTTCTTTCTATATGTATACATCAGTTAGCATAGCATAGCTTTTGTGCTCACTTAAAATGATGAAGAAGAAAACAAGGAGCATCCAATTGCTTTTCATTCAAGAACCCTCAAGGGTTACGAAACCAAATATAAATTTGTAGAAAAGAAGGCCTTTTTAATCGTCAAGAGCCTTAAGAAGTTCAAACACTTGGTGTCATCCAATAAAATCAACATCTTGGTTGCTCACCCCAGTGTGAGGGAATAAATTACCAAGGGAGAAATAACTAAAAAAAGAGCCAATTAGATCACCAAGATCCTAGAATACGACTTGGATATCAAACCGACCAAGCTATTGTGGGGAAGAGGTCTTTGTGAGCATCTTGCATAGGAATTAGGATCTAGATTCAACAAGGAGATTGATCAATTTTATTCAAATCAGTTTGAGTCTGATGACTACTGGGTGGCAGACTGAACACTATATATGCATAAAGGACACTACTCGATGAATCTCCCATCCCACAAACGAAGATACTACCGACTACAAGGAACTAGGTACATATTGGTTGAAGGAATTTTATTTCAAATAAACTATGATAGAGTATTGCTCCAATGTCTAGACAAGTGCTAAGCAAAAATATTTTTATCAGAATTCCACAGCAATCCTAAAGGTGGGCATTTCTCCGCTAAAACTACCATATTGAAAATTATGTGATTAGGATACTATTGGCCCTCGATGTTCTCTGAAGCTCACTCTTTGGTGTAGAAGTGTACTCAGTGCAAGTATTTTGTTGGCAAAAAGAAAAAAAGTTCTTTTCCTTTAAGCCCTATTGTAACTAATTAGCCTTTCACCCAATAGGGTTTGGATTTTGTCAGAATGATAAACCCCATCTCCAATGTCAACCATAAGTGGATCATCATATAAATTGATTACTTTACAAGGTGGATAGAATCTATAGCCCTAAAAGGCACTATAGAAGGCAAAATTATTAATTTTCTAAAGGAGTTGGTGACTAGGTTTGGCTCACCAAAGATCGTCATATCCGAAAATACTCGAGCCTTTGTAGGTTCAAAAGTGTTAGATTTTTTTATTAAAAATGGGATCTATCTCAAGAGTTCATCAAACTATTACCCACAATAAAATGGGTTAGCAGAGTCAACCAATAAAAACATAATTAGGTTAATCAAGCGCATTAGGTCTAAATGACAAAGAGAATGACACAAGCATATGCAGGTTGCTCTATGGGTAGACCATATCATGCCAAACAAGGTCTTGAAAACATCCCCATACAAACTAGTGTATGGGAAGGAGGTAGTCTTACCCATTTTTATGGAGCTCTCGTCTCTAGAATTACTAAAATCCCTAGAAGTTTAAGAAAGAGACATAATGGAAGTACAAATAGCATAACTCCTCAAGCTGGAAGAAGACAAAGAAAGGGATTTTGAAGTGAAGATTGACTGCAAATAGACGATTAAGCGGTGGTTTGACAAAAATACTTCTAACCCAGATTTTCAAGAAGGAAGCCTAGTGCTAAAATATGACTAGTGCACTGCAAAACCAAAGCAACACACCAAATTTGAAGGATTGTGGAAGGGTCCCTTCCGAATTAGCGTGTGTAAAGAAAATAATGCATACGAATTGGAAGATATGGAAGGAAATGCTTTAGAGATATCGGTAAACGGTATTTATCTAAAACTATTCCATTAAAGTATGTCATCTTTTAAAAATTTCATAGATATGTACCATATGTAAAATTCTGTAAGTATCGTTTTAAAAGTTTCACAATAAACCAAAAAAATCAAGAGACATGAGAAGTAAGGAAATATTGTATTATATTATATTTTCATCAAAATTTACAGTTATGAGGCAGCCCGAGGCTTGAATTTTAACAAAAAAGATCTCTTGAGCAAAACCCAAAAAGGGTCTTTGAGCAAAAATTACAAAAGAGAAAAATGGAGGCATTTTTTTACAAAAAATTAAAAAGATAGGCCTCTAGCCATAATTATGCAGGTCTATTGCCCATATTCGTTTTTTCTTTCTTTCTTCTTTTTCTTCTTCTTCTTTGTTGGCAAGAAAGTAGGAAACACACAACGCATAGTGCACATCGCACGAACCTCGACCTCAGTCTCCATGATTGTATGCCAGGAGCCCAAAGTGCTTTGTGAAAGTGAACCCAAGAGTGTCCTCTACACCATATTAAAAAAGGAAATATCTGGCAGCAGGTAGAGAAAGAACGCAGAGGATTTCAAGGTCCATGGTGTGGAAGTTGCTCAAAAAAGGTAGCCAAGGCACGTCCACGCCATGATCAATGAACCGACAAAGGTTCATTGAATTGGGAATGCTGGCATTGGGGATGGTGACTTGCACGATTTCATTGAGCCCTTTTAGTAAAGAAACCTCAAACATTCAGTGACACAACTCCACTATCTTACGTTTGGCGACATTTAGGTTTAAGAGAGAGGCCACTAAGTGGGACAATACGTTGCAATTGCTTCTCATTTGGTTCTCATCTTCAATGAATTCCATTTCGATGACCCAATGAAAGGAAATTACTCACAACTGGTTGCACCTCTTCACCAGGCGCTTGATTATGTCGGTAGTAATCTCTCTAGTGAAGGCATATTATGGACTTCATGGAAGAAGATGAACAAGAGTACCTAGGCCAGTAGACATAGTTAAAGCAACAGAGAAAAATATGATATGCAAATGGAGGAGAGGCAAGTTAAAACTCAAAAGGCTTACTTTTTGAATGAATATAGCCTTAAGGAGGAATAGCTATTTATACAAAAGAGGTGTCGGTGAACGCAAAAAAAAAAAAGGTCTTTTTTTTGGCTAGACAACAATGGGAAAATATCAAAATAGCTAGTGAACATAGGGTAAATCATATGGAAAATCTGACATCAGGTCCAAAAATTAAATTTTGGGCGTTGAGAGGAAATACTCAAATAAGTCAATCACTGACATGTGTCCTTCGTTATAATTAGCAATAGTTGTCTTACACAAGTGAAAAGACATGGATTAGCATGCTAATCTCTAAAAAATTAATGAGGGGGTATTTTCAGAGGTACTTCCTATCACCTAAGCAAGATTGACATAATTAGGCTAATCTCTTTGAGGCAACAAGCTTATCTATAAAAGGAGGTGGCAAAAGGAATGTACTAATTCCCTTCTTGCAGAGTTTTGGTATTCCTGAGGGATATAGATCTCCAACCCACACATATCACCTCATTCATAGCATTTAATAGACAAACTGGTAATGGCATGGACTTAACTACATGTACTTCCCAAGGAAATTAATTATGCCTGTAACACAGATTTTGGCACCTTAATTATTTCTTACACTTTTAGGGTTTCTCACCTAAATGGAGAAAGATGGGCCAAAATGCTTATGTTACATTCAAATATTATGTGTGTTAATGGGGGTTTTAGGTGTGAAGTGTGTGATATGGAATGTGTCTTAATGCTAGAAATAGATAAATGAAACTAAATGCTGATATGAAACCTAAAAAATGAACTATTTTTAAATACACATTGTTGTATGCAGACTTATATTAAATAATCTAAGAAAGCTTATAAAACTAAACAAAAAGCTATAAAACTAGAAATGTGTACCTGCAAGTGTGTTGCAAACTTGGGGGAACTCAGAAATCCTGAAAAATCCAATTTTTATGTCTGTCGGGAAACTTGCGCCAAGTTGGGTGACCTAGTCCTTTTTCGGGGTGATTTCAGGAAATTGACCCGAGGCTTCTTTCAGCCAAATGGGTACTCGGATCCATAGAAATATTTGGTAAATAGACAATTTGGGACTAGGTCACCACAACTGGTGGGAATGTCTCTTTTTCCTTTTCGAAAGATTTGAAGGGGGAATTTGTAGACCTCAACCTGCACTTCTGCTCTAGGTAATTTCCTTGATCTAGAACTGTAGAACTCAGCCTGTAAGTGTCTTCCAAGCTACAACTAGGGTTTCTTCAACCTTAGAGAGCTTGGATAATCTTGCAACACTTTTTACTTCACCTAGTCTCCATCAAAAGACCTGTAAAACACATGTAAAGACCAAAAATAGTTAAGGTTAGGATATAGGGCAAATATGTGATTAAACCCAAATGAGATAAACACAAAGGAAAGAAAGGTTGAATTATAAAACAATAGAGTAGCTTACCAAACCCTTTTTGATGATCTGCAACTTGCATGAGCAACTTCAATGGAGGAGGTTTGAAAACCCTAATGCTTGTGTGCTTACTTGGCTGCTTGAGTACTTGATGATTGGGAGCAAGAGAGTGAAAAATGAACTAGGAGAGAGGAAAAATGGAGGTGAAAACCATTATTTGTACAAGTGAAACCCTAATTTTCTTTAAATACAACCTAATAGGTTGACCCTAGGGTTCAAGAGGCAAGATTCTCATTTACTCTTATTTAAAATTTATGCTTAGAGGGACTAGGTCACCCAAAGTGGCGACCTAGTCCTCCTAGGCAAATTTTGATGATTGTCGGGAATTGATTTATGTTTAATAAAAAAATTATATTTGCCTCATGAAACACACTTAGGTCGGGACTAAAGATGCATTAAAAGGGAAAATTAGCATATGAAAAGGGTTGATTTAGGGCTGATGAGCCTAGATAAGTGTGAAAACTCAACACAACACTTTACAAAACTTTGTCTTAAGGCTTAGGAAGGTGTAAGAATGTATTATTTAGGTGAATTATGTTGGAAGGGTCTTAGAAACGTGAGGAAATGTATTACAAAACTTCACAACACCTTAGTAAAACATTGTTAGATTATTGTTGAAATGCTAACTTACAAGGCTGAATCAAGGTGATCAAGACCAAAATCCATTGAAAAAGGACAAAATGAGTGAAAAAGTGACAAGGTATACAATTTTTGGTGACAAATTAAGCCCCCACTTTAGTGTGAGTATGAACGTTGTTCAAACTCACACTAAAGTAGTTGAACCATGCACATTAACCGAGATTTAGTGTACTTATGTTAGTAAGGTGAGATAACTATGATCAAGAGGGATGATGAAGCCCCTAAGATCAAGATCCCATGATAGACTAAACATAAGTGAAAATGATCACACAAGGAGTGATGTGAAAGGGTGGAGAAAAATTCAGATCAAGCTTCAACTATTTGTCCAACTAGTTGTGGATTAGATCTAGGTTGTTTGTATCAAAGGAAAGGATACTCACTTTGGGTCAACGAAATTTTTGGTTGTTCACCGAGTGAGAATGCCAAACAGTGGTGAGGGACACATACACACGGTTGATATGTGCTCACACATACAAAGGAGGATATGGGGAAATTTGTGCCACTAGTTGGCCTTCCCACTCAACCATACCAAATTTATACTCATTGATAACTTTGATAAGGTGCCACAAGGATAGGGGTGCAGTTCATGCGACAAGAAAATCCTTGGATGCTTAGAACCCATGAACAAGTGCAAGTTGGCACTACAAGCATGTAAGTTGTGTTATGCAAGGTGGCCATGTATGCAAAGGTGCAAAAAATGCAATATGTAAAATGAAAAAGGGGAGAATGCATAAAGGGATGTTCAAAGGAGTCTTCTTTAGTTCATATGAGGTCTTTTACTTAGGGAACATTGTGTCTAATGTCTCAAGAGAGGACCAATCAAAGAATAGAAGATTCACAACTTAGGGGATGTCATGTGTTGCATCAGGCCACTAAGAGGAATGTAATATGCTAAGATAAGTCACTTTCATGAAGTACATTACACACAATGTCATCCACCAAGTGAGAGACTTGTTGTATGGAGTGGTAAGGCTGCACTAAGAACCAAGAAAAAGAAAAATAAAGAAGGAAATGGTGCCAATGTATGCCCCCACTTTCAAGGAATTCCTACACACCATTATGTGAGAAATTTCTTTAAAGTAGAAGAAGGTATGAGAGGGTAAGTATGTCACATGCTAGCTAACTTAATACATATCATCCACATCCCAAGCTTTCTCTTGTATGTTCAAGAGAGGTGAATTCCTAGTCAAAAGAGGCAATGACAAGTGACATATGAGGGAAAAGGCTACTCAACCCCTTTACCCCCACTTAGTGTAGGGAAAAGGTGAGTCTGGTATGGATGATGGTATGGTGCTCCTCGTGAGGGATGCAAAACATGCAATAGTGAGTATGGTATGATCTTGCAACTATTACATGTCAAGGAGAAGCAACTAATGTTATTTATGTGGGTAAGGGAACAAGGTTTCAACAAAGCTAGCCTTGATGGTATAGAGTTTGTCATATATGTGAGTAATGTCATTGTAACTTGGGTGATATGAGATGTTATTCTTAGGTAGGTGAAGGAGGAGAGGATTCTTAGGAGGTCCAATAGTATATGGGGCTCTAATGGACACCTGCATATGCATAAGCTTATCGGGCTTGGGTTGATGTATCTCTAAGAAAGGGAAATTGAGGATCATCTTCTTACCATGACCAAAGGAAGACACATTACTAGGGCATGAAAGGAGTGCAACCATGTGGTTGTTTTCTTCCACCATGATACCTTCCCAAATAGTAGAGTTAGTAGGAGAACTACAAACAAGATATTCATTATTTGGTTCTACACTATTTAATTCATTGTAAATAAGGGAATGATCTATGGTTGAAGTGTCTTTCTTCATCATAATATCTTCTTCACTAATAGGAGAGATATTAGGATAGGGGGAAATTGGATTTTTGTGATTATTTATGGTTGCATTATTTTCCACTAAGGTGTCATTATCTGGTGCCATAGTATCGATCCTTAGAGGAGAGCTATTTGGAAAGTGAAAAACAATAGTTTTATCACATGGCATGATTACAGTTGGTGAAGTAGCTTCATCATTCATAGGATATGAATTAAGAGAGGGATAACTAGGAATTAGATGGTTACCAATGATTGGAATATTTTTTTCAAATAGACCCTTCCAATTGTGAGGAATATTAGGAAGGAGAGAAATAATGCTATAACTCTCAATCATTGGGGTGCTTGATACTAACATAGCCTTAGTTATTAAATCATTATTGCCAATATGGGAGGTGTTGGGAGAGGATGGAGGACTAGGTAAGGTAGTAACCATTATTTTAGCTCCGTGCATTATAAGGTCTTGGAAATAGGGAGGAGGAGGAAGACAAGCAGGACCGTCATGGTCTTCAATAGTTGTGTCTTCTTTCGGCAGGATATCTTCATCACCAATGGGAGAGATATCAAGAGAAGAATAATTATGACTATCATGATTATCACTATTTGTATCCTCATCGATCAAGGCTTTAATGGATGAACTAGAAGAGATGAAGTCATCAAGGGATTCATCTAACATGCCCAAGTCATCACTACTAAAGGGATTAAGAAGGGTGTGAGTGGGTGCATGTGATGCTAATGTTTTGTTTTCATTATCTACAAAAATTGATTGAAATGATTTAGGAACTAATGTAGAAAATGAAAATTGCAAAAGTCTAATTGCCATGAATGTAAAAAATGCTTATTTCTAATAATTTGAATGTAATAAAAGCCATGAAAACTTTAAATGCAATGTAAAGAGATAGAATGAAATGCAACTTTCTGATTTTAAACAATGTAATTTACTAATTATACTGGAAATAAAATGTGGCAAATGCAAAATGAAAATTAAGAAATGCATGGAATGCACCAATTTAAGCTAGATTGAGTGAAATTCATATAAAAAAAAGATAACCCATTAATATAGATGGATAAAGTGATAAAATAGAAGCATAAAAATAGAGTTTTTCAGCTTTGTAAAAGGTTGTTTTAGAGGCCTAAAGGGACTAGGTCGCCCAGACTGGTGACCAGGTCCTCCTAGTGATTTTTTGCAGTGTTTTCTAATTTTTCTGTTTGATTTGGATGGTGTCAGGGTTGTATGATCCAAACCTAAAATGAAAATGCAAAATTTTGATGATTTTGAATAATTTAATATGCAAAAATGCAATCTAAATGAAATTTTCACTAATGCAAAAATTTTAAACCCTAGAATGCAAATTAAATAATGCACAATGCAATTTAAGATAATACTAGGATAGGAAAGGACTCTAAACTAGTAAGGAAGGGTATTTTAAGGTTGGATTCACCAAAATGTAACGTAGATTTTGGCACTTAATGCTTTCTAACACTTCTAGGGTTGTTCACCTAAAAGGAGAAAGATGGGCCAAAATGCTTATATTACATTCAAAGATTGTATGTTAACAATCACGACACCTTAATGCTTTCTTAATAATAAAAAACTTATACAATCTTGTATGTTACAATAATGCTTCACGTCGGGTTCACCAAAATGTAACACAGATTTTGTCACCTTAATTCCTTCTTACGCTTCTAGGGTTTTTCAGCTAAAAGGAGAAAGATGGGCCAAAATTCTTATGTTACATTCAAAGATTATGTGTGTTAATGGGGGTTTTAGGTGTGAAGTGTGTGATATGGAATGTTCCTTAATGTTGGAAACATATAAAATAAACTAAATGTTGATATGAAACCTAGAAAATGACCTATTTTTAAATACACATTGTTGTATGTAGACTTATATTAAATAATCTAAGAAAGCTTATAAAACAAAACAAAAAGTTATAAAACTGGAAATGTGTGCCTAGAAGTGTGATACAGACTTGGGGGAACTAAGAAATATTGAAAAAAATGATTTTTATGTCTGTCAGGACACTTGTACCAAGTTGGGCAACCTAGTCCTTTTTCGGGGTGATTTCGGGAAACTGACCTGAGGCTTATTTCAGCCAAATGACTACTCAGATGCACAAAAATATTTGGAAAATAGTCACTTTGGGACTAGGTCGCCACAACTAGTGGGAACATCCCTTTCGAATTTTTGGAAGATTCGAAGGGGGAATTTGTAGACCTCAACCTGCACTTAGATTCTCTTGGTAATTTATCGGATCTGAAACTGTAGAACTTGGCTTGTAAGTGTCTTCCAAGCTGCAACTAGGGTTTCTTCAACCTTAGTGAGCTTGGATAATCTTGCAACACTTTTTCCTTCACCTGATCTACATCAATAGACCTATAAAACACATGCAAAGACCAGAAATAGTTAGGGTTAGGATATAGGGGTTTGCCTAAGTCAAACCCTTTTGTAGGTGTTTAAACTCAAATGAGATAAACACAAATGAAATCAAGGTTGAATGATAACACAATAGAGTAGCTTACCAAACCTTTTTTGATGATCTACAACTTGCATGAGTAGCTTCAATGGAGGAAGTCTGAAAACCCTAATGCTTGTGTGCTTGCTTGGTTGCTTGAGTACTTGATGATTGAAAGCAAGAGAGTTAACAATGAACTAGGAGAGAGGCAAAATGGAGGTGAAAGCCCTTATTTGTACAAGTGAAACCCTAATTTTCTTGAAATACAACCTAATAGGCTGACCCTAGGGTTCAAGGGGCAACATTCCCATTGAATCTTATTTAAAATTTAAAATTTATGCTTAGAGGGACTAGGTCGCCCAAAGTGGCGACTTAGTCCTCCACAAATTTTGATGATTATTGGGAATTGATTTATGTTTAATAAATTATTTTATATTTTCCTCCCAAAACACACTTAGGTCGGGACTAAAGATGCATTAAAAGGGAAAATTAGCATATGAAAAGGGCTGATTTAGGGGTGATAAGCCTATATAAGTGTGAAAATGCAACACAACACTTTACAACACTTTGTTTTAAGGCTTAGGAAGGTGTAAGAATGCATTATTTAGGTGAATTATGTTGAAAGGGTCTTAGAAAAGTGAGGAAATGTATTACAACACTTCACAACACCTCAGTAAAACATGGTTAGATTAGTGTTGAAATGCAAGCTTACAAGATTGAATCAAGGTGATCAAGACCAAAATCCACTAAAAATCTCCAAAATGAGTGAAAAAGTGCCAAGGTATACACTTTTTGGCGACACAATGCCAAAAAGAAGATTTCCTCTAAGGAAGTAAGAAGCAAGTGGTCATTTTAGTGAAAAGCTCTACAAATTTTGAAGTAGCCATGGTGGAAGCATCAATGACTAGTAGAAGGGAAAAATTTCCATCAAAAAGGCCTATTTTCGCCAATATCTTTGGGCGAAAATCATTTAATAATGCCCAAGTACCAAAAGATTAACCCTTTGATCTTTGTAAGAAGGTGCATGTTGACAAAAGTGTTAAAAGGGAGGCAGTGTGAGATGCTACTGATAATGTTTTTGACCCAAGCTTGGATTATAAGCCTAAAAATATTTGATAGGGAACAGTTCAGAGAATTAAAGAATACGACAACTTTGAGGGTTTTGCCTCTCGGCTATGGAATTATGGTTTTCCATAGTTTATGCTACCGATTGTACATCTTGTCCTTGAGCTAGTGGGCACATGCACCAAAAGGTTAGACGGGGAAACTAGAACCATATCATGCAACAAGATCAAAGTTATGATTTTTGCTATGGCTATATGAGAAATGTTGTGTATCCCCCCAATTGGTATGTTAAGGTTTTCATCGAGGAGGAGATGGATACTTACTAGGAGGAGGAAATTGAAAGGGAGGTATTCTATTATAATGAGAGAAAAGAGAAATTACCAAGAGGCCACTTCATTTTTTGTCTAGCATTCAGAAGTTCAAATGCAACACACAAGATCTTTTCTCAATGTTGGCTTGGTTGTTTGGCTTGGATGATGATACAGAGGTCCACACTTCCTAGATGGCCTTGGATCTAATACCCAAGTGAGAAAATGTGCAGAGATATTTTGAGTTTTTTGATGTAGTAGTGACAAACATGCTAATGATGTTGAGGAATTAGCAGACCGAGTCTAAATTCATGTATTCTTCTTTCTTGGTTCACTTTGTTTAACATAAAAACTTTAGGTTTCTAGAAAGAAATTAGTCGGTCTCTAGGTTTGATGAAGAGTGTTTAATTCGGCTGATTTATGTATGGATTTATTTCCTATCAAGAACAAGTAGTTATTATTGGTTTTCCATCATTTTTTGAGACCGATTCTTCAAGAGCTTTTGCTGCATCTGATGGGTTGCTTATCCCCCGAGGTTTTGCAATGGATTAAAAATTCATTGACTCCGATAGATTATTTCTTTAGAGGGGTTTTACATTTATCAGACATCATGGTTTTGTCAAAGAACCTTTTTGACTCCACATTTTTGTGATGGATAGGGTTTTCGTGTTGGAGGCATGTCATGAGGCAACTCTTGCCGACAATTCTTATGGCAGAGGAAGGAACAAAAATAAGTTGTATCTGCTTCCCCTTTTCATTGAAAATAGTACAATGGTGTTGGAGAAGCATGAAGCTCAGAGGCAAATTACAAATCTTTTGGCGGCCCTAGGTCTAGACTTGATATGTGACACATGGGACTACAATCCAGAAAAGTTGCTTCCCATGAAACATGAAACATTGGACCATGTGGAGTCCAAGAAGAACCCGCCTCATGAGAAGCTGAAATTATACATCCACTTAGACCTCATATCAACCAAGAGGCCGAAGTGGCTGAGTTTCTACACACAATAGGTACACTATTAGAGGGAGGTCCCGACAAGTAAAACCCTAAAAAACAAGATGAAATGGCAAGGGTGGTCAGAAAAAAAGATGTTAGACTTTTGGAGGTTCCAACAAGAGATGGGAGGAACACATAAGTTGCTCAGAGAGTTCCACCCATATGATGAACAGTATGAGGATATTTATGACCAAGAGGCTGATTCAGAGAACAACAACCTCGAGTCCAATCATAAGTTAACAAATGAGAAAATCCTGTGAAACACTTCCCGATCACAAGAGTCTAATAGGGAGACGAGCTCTAAAAAAAGGAATTCGCAAGTCGTATCCTTCGCTGGTGTCCGAAGCAAGGGGAAAATAACCCAACAATCCCCAAGAAGATCAATCATAGAGCAAGAAGGTCAAAATTTAGTGGGATCATCTGGTAGGGGGCTAGAACACTCTAGTTTAGGTTGAGAAAAGTTAATGTGAGTATGAGACCTAGACGTACCCGACGTAGTTTTCAAAAATGAAGAAGAAGCAGACTCTACTCAACAAAATGTTTGCATGGTCATGGTTTAGCTAAGTCTTGCTCCCCCTCTCCTTCATGATTTTGCATCTTTGGTAAGTCCTTTTCCCCCACCCATTGAAAATAATCCTTCATCCATGGACCTAGAACTATTAGTTTTGAATGAACCCCCTACCATTTTCAACATACCAAGTGAGATACCCCCACATGCTGAGTAAGAAGTATCAACTTTGGTTGATGTTGAATCTTTGATTGCCCTATCTAGGGCCCCTATTGATAAGGCTACATCATCAATGTTACCTATCACTCTAGGTCCATCCGCATTTGGATAGAAATCACCCATTTCATTTGTTTCTCTTTTTATTCCAGCTGGTACTTCTAGTACCCAATCCCAACTTTGCATTCTACCATTTTTAATTATTACTCTCCCATTCACCTCTCCACATGCCTACACATCTGAGGTCTCCCCTTCTATTAATCTTTTTAGTCTTCCTCTTGGTGCTTCTCTTGCAACACAAAGTATTGGTTCCCCACAAACACTAGATCTGAATCAAAATTATGACAAATGTAGATGAAAGATTATGACATTAGAGCTATGGGTCTAGATTTGAATGAAATTATCCCATGGGACAAATTGGATCTAGCCAAAACCACCTAGATGGTACTATATACAAATTATGAGAGGCTAGATCGGAAGCGGAGAAAATGAGAAGTTTAGCTAGAGAATGTGAAAGAAACAGTGAGTTAGTTGCAGTCAAAACATAGGTCCTAAAATGATGAAATGACTAGCATAATGCAGGTGCATGAACAATAGGAGGAAGCCATAGGATAGCTTGCAGCACTTCAAGATGAGCAGATTCAGTTGTATGTTGAAGTAGATAGACTAAAAGGTGAACTTACAACTAAGCGCCAATCTAGTACATAACACCAGCGTGTTTGGGAGAGTATAAAGAAGGAGTTGGATGATGTCCAAACTCAAGCTTCTAAAAAATTTACAAAAGGCCCAAGAGGAAGCTGAAAATCTAAGAAAGGTCATACATGAAGTTGATTTTACTTTGCATACTCATAATCAAGAGGTAAAAATTTTAGTTTCTGAAATGACAGACGCTCTCGAGAGAAGAGATCAACTAAAGCAAAGATTTAAGGAAAAAGAGGCTTAGCTACATGATGAGCTAGCAATTATACAAAGATCTACGACCCTTTCTGAAAATAAAAGGTTGGTATCTGCCTATTGGGAGTGAATGATCATTGCACTCACCATTCTAAAATTTGTCTTGCAATTTTTGAAGGATGCCCATGAGATAAATGAAAGGGTTGTCCTGTTGGCTAACCAAACTCTTCTGGAATATGCTCCCCAAGTCGCCAAGTCTCAAAAATTCATTTCCAAGCTATGTGTAGCAATAGATGAGGCTTTGAAAAGTGTAGGAATTACAAATCAGAGGGCTACCTCTAGAAAAGCAAGTGAATTCGCCCACTGTCATAAGGTAGTGGCGAAAACTAAAAATGACCAAGCGGTGTTACATAAGAGGGTCGACGAAATCAAGAAGGATTTTGAGGTCTTATATAGCTTCGGGTTACCACCTTTCTTTTCAATGAATGGGGATGTATTGTCCATTGAGTAGATTACAAAGAGGTCAAGAATAAGGTTCATACTTCATTAGAACTTCTAGAGTTGAGATCAAGACCCACAATAAATGATTTTGAGAGTGAGATTTTTGAGCTTTCTCACCTTTATTATCATCTGGGAGCCGTTTCAGCAAGGTGGGGATTTGTCTCTTTCAAGGAATTCTTCAAATTGGATTAGGTGGATAAAGTCTTTCATAGTCTTACTCGACCAACCGATGCGGATTGGGAGATGTTGAAATTTTCTTTCCTTAAGCTCCAAGATGAACAAAGGTCTAGGTTCGTGCCTTCACAAGCTAAGCCCCCCTAAGTCACCAAAACTATGAAGAAATTTTTTTCCTTAATACTTTTGTTGTTTTCAACTTCATTTTTTGTCTTTGGAAGATCTACGTGCGAAGAGGTTGTGTTTCTAACAGGCATGCAATATGCAACATGTTGGTTGTGCATGTTTTGATAATCACTTTTTCTAAGATTGAAGTTGGTCCATGTGTCGGCTTGGCAGATGATTCCCTGAAACCTCTTTTCATGAATCTGAAACTATCTGCCTATGTGACACATCATCTATTCGCTGTTGAGGAGTTGTACCTTGGGGTCTTCATTCAGAGTCTATCAAAATGTGTCATGCCTTGTTCTAAAGAAGGATGCAAGTTGGTTCCTCCAAATCCACATGATCATTTGATAAGACCTTTGCCAGACTTTTCTTCTATGATACGAGTGATTACAAGGGGAAATCCTATTAAAATATCTAGATCACATAAATGGGGCAGTTGATAGTTGATAGGCAGGATTATAATGACCAAACTAAATGATCTCGGTTAGATTCAAAGCTAGTAGATGTGAACATCTAGCAATCATTACTTCTAAATGAAGTCAAAGTTTCTCTCTCCTTGGTGGCTATAAATATGAAGCGACAATAGAAAGAAAGAGTTCCTAAAGTTTTCCTTTTGGAAAAAGTTTCCTTAGCTTTCATAGTTAGTAGAAATATTTTCTTTCAAGTTTACGAAACACTTCTTTTCTCTGGCATGTTATGTCTTTTATATAATCAAACTATTATCGGATTAGAATTCGATCTTTGTTTTAAACTTCATCTATATTTTAAGTATGAGTTATTTGGTACAAATAATTTAAACTATGCATAATATGGCCTTTATCAATATTTTCTTCTTTGTATCTTCCTCCTAAATAGAACATTGTGTCTTGCTTAATCTGAGTAGTTTTGGTTATCGATTTTCCATGTTGTTTGTGTATATGATTAATTTATAATCTATAGAAACTGGACTATGTCTTTGGACTTCTTTTTTTTCTTAATAGGTTATTATTTTTTTATAATATGCTATATTAAGAGGAAGGGTTTATGTTGCTTTTGAATATTTTTCTATTAATTCTTGAAAATTCTACATTTGGTCATATCTTAATACACACTTCCTACAGGTGGATTGAATGACTACATTTGTGCTCGTATCTAGCCTCTGGTGCTCATTCTCTTCCCAAAAATGAAGGGATGTGGTCTTCTATGTCTATCATATAATTCACAAAAGGAAACTTGTAGTTTTGAAATGTTGTAAAAGCATTGGCGCATCGTCACTTTTAAAGTTTTTTTGTTTTACATTTCTTTCTACTATTTTCCCAAACTCGGACAAGAGCTTACTTTCTATAAAAAATCTAAGAGGTATTCAGTGAGACACATATTGTCCCCCACTCGCTGAATTTCCCATAAGATTATCGAAGATCCACAAGATTTGATGATCAACACATACTTCATCATTTTTTTTATCATTTTTGTTTAATTACCTAAAAGGGGTTTCACCAAGGCAAAACCCCATGCCCTAACAATCATTATTTCTAGGTTTGGGAATCATTCAAGAATAGATTAAAAGATTTTTTGAGTCATCTCCTTGTTGGCTAGGTCAAAATATCCATAAGAAGGCATTTATAGGTTGAATTTGACAATTTCAGATCTAGACACCTCAAAGAATAAAAAGTCCAGACCGACAACTTCCATTTCCACTTTCAGATTTTTAGAAAATTTAAAGTGGAAACTTCCCTCAATTATGCTAACTCAATTCCACTATATAGGTTTTCCAGATATTTCTGCAGATTCGTGCACCCACTTGGTTGAAATAGTCTTCGATTCTGTTTTCTAAAATCTTCATGAAATAGGACTAAGTCACACAATTTTGTGTATGTTTTCCACTAGGCTTAAAAATCAGATTTTCCAAAATTTAAGAGACATTTACAGTCTTCACCCTAGCCTCTGTCAGTTTCCAAGTGCCCCTTTTTTGTTTGACTTCTTTATCTTGTTTTATATTGCATTCAACCTCCCTTTCTAGATATCACAATGTGTTTTCAAATAAAGTTCATTTTCTAGGTTTTGCATTAATATTTAATCTCTTTTATCAATTCTCAACATTTATTACCTTCTATTTATATATATTTCAATCATATTAGCATCAGTCTTGAATGAAACCTTACATCCTTTGTGGGATACCTTTCTCCTTTTAGGTGTAAAAACCTACAAGTGCAAGGGAGCCCTATCCCCAAAAATCTACGGTTCATTTTTTTAAACCTTCATTTAGAGCATCCTTTTTCTGGTTTAGAGTGCACTTGCATCCTAGGAATAGCTCATCTTTCATTTTTTAATTTGCATTCTAGTGTTTCTAAATGTTTGCATTAGTGAAAATGCATATAGCTTGCATCTTTGCATCTTAAATCATTAAATTTTTCTGAAATTCTACATTTTCATCTTAGGTATTCATCCTATAGCATAGAAAACATAAAAATCCATCAAAAAATTCTGAAAATTCTGAAAAAAAAATCCACAGTAGGACTCATTCGCCACCTTGGCTAACTTAGTCCATTTTCACTCCCAAACCTCGCTTTTACATCACTGCAAACCTTGTTTTTAAGCTTATGTTTTCTTCCATTAACTATCTGTATTAGTAGGTTGAATTTCTATAACATGCATTTTACTAAATCTACCTTAAATTAGTCCATTTCATGCATTGCTTCATTTCAAATTTGCATTCAAAAAATTCCATTTTTAGATCAATGCATAGTATAATCAACAACATCGTTTGTTTCAAATTTGAAAATTGCATTTCATTCTAGTCCTTTACATTGCATATATTATTGTTCAAAAATGTTACTTTTGGTCTTTTCCAAGTTTGCAAAGAAAAAATTAGCTACTAAGCATGATAGTGATTCATTCAATTCATTCCCTAGTTATGATAGTCTCTTAGCACAAGTGCATGAAAATGATAACACTACCCTTAAGCTTACACCCTCTCCTATCTCTCCTATTTCTATGGATGACGTTATAGAAGAGAATACAAATATAGGTAACCATGATGATCAAAATTATTCTTCTCTCGATACCTCTTCTTTTAGTGACAAAGGTATCTTGGTGAAAGAAGATACATTTGTTGAGAATCACGAAGACCATTTTTATCCTTCTCCTCATCCCCTTTCGGAAGATAATAGACAACAAGAGAATGACATCATAGACAATGTCACTTTACCTAATTCCCATTCTCCTTTTTCCTCTGAGAGTGATTTTGAGGAAGATGAGATTATACATGATGTGGATACATTGGTTTTAGGTGATCAAGTCTTTAAAGTCTATAACAACCCTCTTTATGATACTTCTCCTATCTATCCTATCTTGGAAAACATTAGGAAACAAGTGAATGGAATTATAAATGATCATGATATAATCATACTTGTTCTTCTCCTAGTATCTATCCTACTTATAAGGAAGATGCTTTGATGTTAGAAAATACAAGCAATGAGAGTCATGAGAATATTTGTTGTTCCCCTTCACCCAAGGAAACCCTTATTAAACAAGATAATTCAACCATTGATCATTCCCTTGATTATGATGAAGTCAATATTGAAGAACCAAACAATGAATGTCTTGAACATCTTATTTATAGTTCTTCTAAACACTCTCCTAATATAGAAGGTATCATGGTGCAAGCAAACATCAACACTATCATGTGCAAACCAAAAATTAGCCTCACTTTGAAGCATCATGAATTGCTAGATATGGATCAAGACTTGATGAAAATGTTAGGAGTTTATGGAAAGCCACCTTCTACTCCTGAAACGATAAAGGGTACATGTGCTATGATTAGTACCAAGCAACATGATATCAAATAGAAAAATAAATTTGATTAGCCTTAAATTTATTGGAAGAGGCTTCAAAATCCTTTTATTTCATACCTATATCCATGGGGGAATACATGATCATAACAAAAGAATCTAATGAGGGAAGAGAAAAAGAGGTCATGTCACAAACATCCACTTCAACCACCTTACAAGTAAAGACAACATACAAGACAAAATTTGATGAAATTGAGCAACCACTAAATCCAAAACAAGTGACAAAAAATTCTGGATGACAACTTGGGAAAGGATGTGATGCTATAGAACAAGGTATCCATGTCCCTATAAAGCCTAAAACACAAGAAACGACCAATGATCTTGGTTATTGTACCTCCTAACAAAACCCTTCAATCAATGTCAACACTATCACAAACAATTCTTCCAAGAAATCTTTAACCTTCACACATCTTAAACTAATAGATATTTCATTAAATATGTATGAAGCATAAATTTTATTTACTTATCAAAATAAATAACATTAGTTGCTGCTCCTTTCCATGTAATAGTTGTAGGATTATAGCATACTCAGTATTGCAAGGAGCATCATATCATCATCCATTCCAAGCTCACCTTTTTCATGCACTAAGTGGGGGCAAGGGGAACTAAGTAGCCTTGTCCTTATATGTCACTTGTTGTTGTCTCTTTTGACTAGTTGTTAACCTTTCATGAAAATATAAGAGCAAGCTTGGGATGTGGATGGCATGTCTTAAGTTGAATTGCATGTGACACACTTATTCATGATGTAGCTTAATATGAAAAAATATGACTTGGAATAGGGATTTTCATGTTGGCTCTCATGTTTTCTTAGCATTTTTCCTTGGCTACTTTAAAGAAATTGCTCACAGTGATGGTGTAGCAACTGCTGTAATGTGGGGGCATACGTAGATGACATCTTTTTACAAAATTTCATTGCATGATTTTTCTTTTTTCTTGTGATGTCTCCTCTTCTTAGTGGTGTCATTTGGTTTGATACCATCCAAGAGTGTATGATCTACTAACATGGCATGATGCGAACGAGGCATCCCATGGGAAATGATCTGACACTTTGACTTGTCCTCTCTTGGAGACATTAAGCACAATGCTCCCTACGAAAAATACCTCACATAAACAAAGAAAAACCCCCTTTAACAATTTTTTTCATGATATTTAAAATCATTTACAAAAGTATTGTGGTGCCTTATCAAAGTTATTAGGAAGGTAGATTTGGTATGGTTAGTATGATGGGAAGCTAACTAACTAGCATGAATTTCTCATTATACGTTGGGAAGCTGACACACTGGCATGAATTTCTCACTAGAACACTTCTTTGGGAATTCTCACTCGACAGACAACCATAAGTTCCATCGCCTCAGAGTGAGTATGATTTTTTGCACAAATAACCTAGATCTGATCCACATTGTGTTGGACAAATGGTCAAGGTTTGATCCACCTCATTCTAATTACTTTCCTTTCTTTTAGTTGTTGTCATTGTATGATTTGGTATTTTGTTTTGTTGAAAGTCATACAGCTTATGTGTGTCCTTTTGTAGTTATGATGGCTTGAATTAGGATCTTTAATCTTGGGAGATTGACCACTACTTTGATCTTTGTCATCCTTTGTCATCTACATTGGTATGATTGAACCCCTCTTGAATGTCTACTTTAGTGTGAGTTTGAAGCAAGTTCTTCCTCTCACTAAAGTGGAGGCTAAATGTAACATACAAAAATGTATCCTTTAACTTTTGCATGCTTGATATGGGAATAATTGATGATAGATTGGACTTAAAATCACCTTAATTTAGTGTTATGAGGGTTTTTACACATCAACACTAGGTCTCGAGCCCATTTTAAGCTAAAATTACTTAAATTTCCCCTAATTCAATGTTGTAAATTGTATTTAATCAATCTAGAAGGCTTGTTAATCAAACCTAATGTTGTAATATGTTCTACATATTCACATTGGATCTTCTATCTTTCTAGGCCAAGTGGACCTCATTTTAATGTTGTAAAGTGTATTTAATCACACTATCAAATTGAAATTTGTGTCCCTAGCCATAATTATCCTTTACATATTCATTAACAGGCCCATATGACCTTGTATTGTGCATCCCAAGTGTTTTTTTGATCAAATACCCAACTAAATCAACATATAAACATAATTTTTGCATCCTAGCTCAAAAGAGCCCTTGCGAGACTAACTCACCCATCTGGTTGAATTATTCCCATCTAGGTGGGACTAAGTCACCCAGCTTGGTGACTTAGTCCTATTTGAGCTATTTTGGGGGTTTAAGTGGGAAAAATTAGGTTTTAAGTTTAATTTTCCTCCATGTCAACCTTGGGGATCAAATTAACATGTGTTTTAGGTGGATTGCCTATATAAACAAGCCTCTAAACCCTAATTCATTATTATTCATTCATGATTCATCTTCCATCTCAAGCCAAGCAAGCTAGAGTTTTAGCATTCTAAGTCATTAAGACATCTTTCCAAAGCATTCAAGGGAAGATTCTTCATCTATTATTGCAACAACTCAAGATCTATCATCATGGTGATTTTCTGATGGTATTATGTCATATGCACACTTCATCATTTTGTTTTATCATTTTGATTTAATTACCTAAAATGGGTTTGAGCAAGGCAAACATCCATGCCCTAACAATCAACATTTCTCTCATTATTTCTTTGTGTGTTTGTAGATTTAGGTACCTTGAGGGTTTGGAAATAATTGAAAAATAGATTGAAATATTGTTGAAGTCATCTCCTTGTTGGCTAGGTCAAAATATCCACAAGAAGGCACTTATAGGATGAATTTGATAGTTTTAGATTTGGACACCTGGAGGAAGAGAAAGTACAAACTGAGAGCTTCCATTTCCACATTCGAATATTTAGAAAATTCAAAGTGGACATATCCCCCAGTTGTGGTGACTTAGTCCCATTGTAAAGTTTTTTCAGTGTTTTTTTCATATTTGGATACCCATTTGGTTGAAATAAGCTCTGGTGCAATTTTTCTGGAATCTTCCTAAAACTGGACTAAGTTGCCTAGTTTGGCGTAAGTGTCCCACAAAGCTTAAAAATCAAATATTCTAGAATTTAAAAGACATTTATAGTCTTCACCCTAGCCTCTATTAGTTTCCAAGATAAACTTTTCTATTTGAATTCTCTATGTTGTTTTATATTGCATTCAATCTACCTTTTTGCATATCACAATGTGTTTTCAAATAAAGTGCATTTTCTAGGTTTTGCATTATTATTTAATCTTTTAATAATTCTTAGCATTTAGGACCTTCTATTTAGACATATTTGAATCATAGTAGCATTAGTGTTGAGTGAACCCTTAGATCCTTTTTGGGATACCTTTCTCCTTTTAGGTGTAAAACCGTAGAAGTGCAAGGAAGCCCTATCCCCAAAAATCTATGGTTCAATGATGAATAACCAAATTCTGATAATGACAAACGGCCATGAACAAGTGTGTAAAAGAGGGAAACTTTAACATCTCAAGTTTATCTTGAATATTGGTTTGAAAATTTGCAATCAACATTCTTTGAAGGTGTAATGTCGTAAAATTGCACCCCTTGCAATTTCACACTCTTGTATCCACTTTGGTGTCCACTCCCTTAGCATTTGTGTAGGCTAATTTTAGCCCCTACATCAACTTTATTCCCTCTCAGGATGATCGAAAACCCCTTTTCAGTAGCTACCTTCAACACCAGCTTTGTGTCAAACCTTGTACTTTTCTTGATCGTGTCATTTTATAGCATGCCGCGTAGACATCTGCATGCCATGCTAGCATCCTACAACTTATCAACTTTCAAATGACCATTTATGAGCATGTTTTCCACTTTTCATCTACTTATGTTAGTGATAACAACTCGGGATGCCTTGTAACCGCCCAAGAAGCTTCCTTTTGCTTTTTCTCTCTCTTTTAAAGCTATCTTTTCAATTCCATTGCTTCTTCTAAGTTCTTCTAGCTTCCTTCTAGCAAGGGCTCTTGGATTTTTCTCTTGTTACCTTGTTTTCACAACTCCACACAACTTTCTATAGCAAAAATTTTGAGCTCTCTTGGAAACTCTCTTTGCAACACTTTTGGCTCTTGTGGCTAGCTATCTTGCTCTCCCTCTTTGGCTTCCTTAAGCCTCGCATGTGATACATCCCTTGTTTTGTGCTTGTGAGCATCTTGGGATTTCACAATCTTTTGCTTATTGCATCTTTATTTTGTGACACAGGTTCTCCTCCTTGAGCGGGGATTATTTTTATCACCTCTTTTGTGATATGGGTTCTCCTCCTTGAGCGAGGTTATATTTTTTCACTCATGGCACACTTTACTTCTCTCTATCTATTTGGTTGTTCGTGAAGGTGGGAACACCAAAATGGGGGCTTGACTAAGGCAAACCCCTATACAACCCCAATATTTTTTGTAGACATGACGCATGTAGGTATTGAAGATATTCATGTGCTAGAGGCTTCATCACTTGCATGGTTGTGAGCATTTCCTTTCTATTTCACTTTATTTCAACTTTATCACATTCTATTATTTTCTAGTACTTTTGAAGTTCTCGGTAATTAGATCGTTAGTAGTCATTTTGGGTTTTTTCTATGATAAATCAATTTTTGGTTTATATGAGATGCCAACGTGCCTTTGCGACACCAACACGCCACACTATCATCTATAAATTCCATGTTTTCATCCTTTGGCCAAGAGATTTTTACTTTGTCTAGAGAATCTTTGTGACCTACTCCTTCTGATTCTAGAACTCTCACGCTATTCCTTGAGGTAGTTTAGGGTAGTTCACTTTGTGAGGCTCTTTGAATGAAGAGAAATCATGAGCCGTGAATCCCCCTTCTCTATAGACTTAGGTAAGTATCAAGAATCTTAATGTTGATTTGTTAGTAAAAAAATTGGTATCATGCAATGAAATCAATGACCTTTTTATCTTTGTTTTGTTTACATTGCATTAAATTAGCTAAGGTCATCTTGGGACCCATGTACACTTGGAAATGGTTAAGAAAGTCATCAAAAATTTCATTGAATGAATTAATTGAGTTATTCAGTAAAGAACAAAATCGCTCCAAGGTAGTGTTTTCCAAGGGCCTAGGAAAACATTTAGCCAAGAGTTTATCCTCAAAAATTAAGTCAGTACATAAGGTTGTGTATGCCAGGACATGGTTCCTAGGGTCTCCTTTTCCACTATATTTCTTAAATCTAGGAATCTTTATGCCTTGGGTAATTTTTTCTCCCAATATCTCTAAGAACAAAGGGTTTCTTTTGACATATTGTGATGGTTGGCCATTTTGAATTTTTCTTTATGTGGAAATTTTTTGTTGGAGGGATGAATTTTTTTTAGTAGTTTATTAAGGATGTGATCATTATTTGCATTATGAGATAGAGGTTAAAAAGGTGGAGGTGTATACATATTGTAAGGATAAGTGAATTGTAAGTTTGTGAGGGGAGATGGATTAGAAGATATGATATTTGAACATGCACAAAGCTAAAGGGATTCCCAATGGAAATACCTAAGGTATTATTTTCATTTCTAGTAGGTTTTTTAGCTGTTGTAATAGTTGGATTTGTGTATGTAGGAATAGAGGTCATAGTTGTGGAAGGAGGAATTTTATTTCCACCTTTTCTTTGAGTGTACCCCAAAGTTTTAGCACAACTAGCTACAATATAAACATGTTTATCAATAATGTGATCTAGGCTACACATAATATATATTCCTTATTCATTATCAAGAATATTCCTCATATTATCTATGATAGGAATTGCAATACAAGCAATGTACTCAGAAGTCACAAAATTTTGCAATTTTTCTAAGTCTTCATCAATTTTTCTTGTTCTTCTTGAGGTACATCAGCAACCCTTATTTCAACATCAATTACAATTTTTTTATGTAGGGGGTCATGGGAAATGAGGTATTAGACCTATGGTCTATATTAGGTTGACTAGTATCAACACTATGAGTGAAATAGTTGGAAAACCCAAAAACCACGATGAGTGTAGAAGAACAAGATGACATGAGTCACAAACTACGTCTCACTATAGTATTGGTAATATGAAAATAGGATGTGAAGATCATACAAGTTTCACCAAACCTAGGTGCACTCAAAATGGAGAATAGGCACTAGATAAATGTAATCAAACACCCTAGAATATGAAGTGCAATGCAAGAATGGAAAGAGAGATAGAAATTTTCAAACTTTAAACAAGATAATTTATTGATTATACTATACATAAACTTGGAAATGATGTCTTCTAATCCCATTTTTTATTTTCCAATAATGCATTCAATTTGACCAATTAAACTGAATGCAAACAATGAGATATTTTTTTGTTTTATGAAATTGAAACACAAATTAAACAACCAATCAGAGTGAAGTAATCAAGGAAAAATCACTACCCAAAAGTTTTAAACAACACTTATATAGGGAAATATTCACTCTAGGGAAAATGGGCTTTACATATGCATCTCGAAAAATTAATTATGAGTTTGAAGCTCAATGCTAGTGTTTCTTGTTTGTGATTAAAAACTATGGTTTGAGTTGTTGATTTCTCAAGATTTTGATGACCTAATGCAAGTAAATTTACTAAAAAATGATGCACAATATGACACTTTTTTAAATGCAATTTTGATTCAATTTTTTCATTGTGAATGAATTTATCCACACTAATATGAAATTAGTATGCCAAATTAATATAGTATGCATGAATTTTTTTTATTTTTCAGATATTAAAGGATGCAAAATGCAAACCTAAACCTTGAATGAGATGAAAACTTAATGCAATTTTAACAACCTTAAATGAAATGCAAACTAGTGCAATGTAATACAAAGTAATGCAAATAATAGATTTAATGTTTTAATGGACTCCTAATTTTATAATTCTGGATGTACAATGTCAAATTCACTTAAATGAACCATATGAAAATGGGTTAATCAATATGAAATGGTAACTAGGGGGTATGATGCACCTATCTTCCTATTTTCATAGAAAAAAGAGATCCCCTAGGAAAATATTTACTTTGAACCCTTGGGTGATTCAATCTTGTGAGAGATCTTGTTGTTTTCATTATGACCTAGGATGGGGTAAATCAACATCAAATTCACTTTTGGCAGATGGATGAAAAATACTAAATGAATGCAATTATGCAATATAACACATGAAACCTCTAAACTAAACTTTATTCTGAATTTTTTTGAAAGTAACAATAGTTTTGAGAAGGGTGTGATTTTATGCACCTACCACAAAAAGGTTGTGTTGAGTGTCCTCCTGGGATTGATTTTCCTAAGGGAGAATGGGTCTTGCTACAAGGGTTAAAAATCTACTTTCATAGTCCTTTGGTCCTTGGTTTTCTGATGAGGATTCATAGGGTATAGGTTAGAGCATAGATTTTAATTATTATTTTAATATTTGTTAGTTTTTATCTTATGTAAAAAGTGAAAGTCAAATATTAGTTTCCTAGTTGTTAGGAAGTTAGCATAAATTAGAAAATTGTTGGGATGTTAGCATAAGTTAGTAATTTTATTTTTTTCCATTTCCACTTCATGTGAACATTTGGATGATATTCCAAATTTTTAATTTTGCCATACATAATGCCTATATAATAATGTATTTTCCTCCTTCCGAGGGTAGATTTGAAATATAAGTTTGCAACTTTTACCTACAAAGGATAATGTTATTGTTTGAATATGTTATCTGACTGCAGAGATTATTGTATCATTTGTAGAATTGAATATTTGTTTGCTACTTATTATTTACTTGTTATTCCTTATCAGTTGGCATCATAGCATTCTCCAATCCATGGGTTTGAACTTATCATTCAAATCCATTTTATTAAAAAAATTGAGTCTTGAATCTCTTAACAATATTAGATGATTTTTAAAATATTTTAACACTCATTTCAAGAGAGTTAATCATCAAAAAGGAATCTGGAGGAGTTTACTTGAAAAGTAAGCACTTTTATATTTTTTAAATTATCTATTTGCTTTGAAAACCCACACTATTCTTTCATTAACAAAATTTTACATGAGTAATAATTTGTTAAATGGTTTGTGGATTTCAAAGCCCCTTTCTGATAGCTTTCCAAAGCATTTTACGGATTTGAGTTTCGTTATGTTTTGAGAAAGTTATGACAAATTAAAAACTATTGTTGTAGTTGCTAAATCCAATTGCACTGGTGGTTTTGACTGCAGAAACGTGGTTTTGAGTCAAAAAACATGGTTTTGTTCTCTTTATAATGGTTTATCTTTAAAAAAATACGGTACTTAATCTCTCATTTTCTATTAAAATTTATTTTATTGATTTCTCTCAAATGTTTTCAAAATTATTTATCTTAAATTTATCTTAGAGAGTATTAATTCCATATCGTGCAAACCGTGAGGCATTTGATCTTGAAAATTTTCCATGTTGTGTCTAGTGGAGTCTAAAATATTCTTTTAAATTTGGTTTATTCTAGCACTGATAGAGCTTTCAATTTAATTATTTTCCTTCAAGTGTAGTAGAGTGTTGGTCCGTAGTGTTTTTATTGTTGGGAGGTGTAAAGCACTTCACTGGCTTTAACACGCAATAATATGGCTGCTAAGTTGGTCAAGCGAGTTGTTGAACTTGCAGGTGTGATAACCGCATTGACTGATAAAGTCAATTATATTGCAATTCATCGGCTACCTGATCCAAATAACCAAAAACCTCTTGGTACTAAAAGCCACCGATCTCTGCCCAAATGTGAAGTCAAGATCTATGATTAATCTTGAGATCCTGAAGCGCTCTACACGTGGATTCTTGAAATGGAGATAGGGTTTGCATATAATGAGATTGTTGATGATTAAAAAGTTCCTTTTGCAAAGTTGAAGCTCTCTATTTTTGCTAAAGATTTGGTCATTGAGCACCAATATGCTCAAGATCCTATCACCACATGGAATCAACCTATCACAACGTTAAAGGATACATTTGATCCTTCCAATTGTGAGCAATATTTTCACATCTAGTGGCTTCACCTGTAACAAGGATGATAGATGTTAGTGAAGGATTATATCTACCAATTCAATCGACTAAGGATACTCCTCTATGTGCAAGATCTAGGCGTTTCTTTATTCTTAAAGTTCAAGAGTGGATTACAAAATAATTTGTTTAGGGAGTTGAAATATACTACCCTAGAAACACTTGATGTTGCATTAAACCAAGCACAATTGGTAGAAGAAAAGCTTGTTGCCCAATCTCATGCATCTTGGCCTTCATTTTTTGTAGGTCCTCATAAGGCTTCGAGTTCTCGACCACAACAAAAAAATTCTAGAGAAAAAATATTCTCCTTCCTCTTCTTTTTCTCCTTCTTCTGATACTAAGAAATCTAAATTTGGTACTTATTATAAAAAGAAGGGTCATGAAAAATGTAAATGTTTTAAGTTGAAAAAGAAGAATCTAATTGTATAGTCTCACGATGAGGAAAACAAAATTGTTCCCATCGAGACTTCTTGTGATGATAGGACATATGATGAGTTGAAAGGTAGACTTAATAAAGTCAACTTGATGAACCATTATTCTACTTCAGGGGGATGTGACAATTTATTTGTTAATCATGCTCACCTAACACATGATTTTTCTATGGATTGTATCATCGAAAATGGCTCACCAAAAAAATTGATTACAAAGTCCATTGTTGATAAACTTAATTTTCTGATGGATGTACATCCTCATCCATATTCACTTTGATAGAAGGATAATGGATCATCCTCTCAAATAACATACACATGCACCATGGATTTTGCATTTGGTCCCAAACTCATTGATAAGGTCACCTGTGATGTGACCAGCATGGATTGTTGTGGTTTGTTGCTCAGAAAAAATTATCAATATGATAGGAAAGATCATTATGATTCCTTTATAAATGCATATACATTGTAGCAATATAATAAGGAATACTTAATAAAATTTACTAAGAGCACCACAAATCTATTACTCAGTTGCAAGCAAACACACAAAGCAATCAATCAAGCACAAGAACTTGAACTCATTTTCATAAGGCCACAATCTAATAATTCTAAAGAAAATGTTATTATGTCTAAGCCACATGCTACTCTCAAAAAATTGTTGCAAGAATATTCACATGTGTTTGAGGAGCTTAGGACACTTCCCCCAAAATGAGTAGTCAATCGCACTATCAATATTATTCTTGTTGCATGTCATACTAATGCCCCATTGTATTGACAATCAATTCTTCAAAGTGATGTGATGAAAAGATAAATTCAAGATTTATTATCTAAAGGATTTATTAAACCAAGTACATTGACTTGTGATTCGCCAATTTTTCTTGTACTTAAGAAGGATGAAACTTGGCGCCTTTGTATTGATTTCTTGGCATTAAATACGATCACCACCAAAAATTGATATCCACTTCCATAGATTTCTGACCTTTTGGGTCAACTTCAAGGAGACAAATTATTCTCCGAGGTTGATCTAAAAATTCGGTATCATCAGGTCAGAGTTCAAGTAAAGGACACATGGAAGACAACTTTCAAGACTAAAATAGGTCTTTTTGAGTGGCTTTTGATGCCATTTGGTCTCACCAATGCTCTTGCCACTTTTATGAGATTGATGCATGAGGTATTTCATGATTGTTTGGAAAAATTTGATATCATCTACTTAGATGATATTCTTGTCTTTTATCACACTTTGAATTCAATCTTCAACATTTGGAACATGTTCTTCATACACTTCAATAGAACAATTTGTATTGGGTATGTGCAAGATCATCATGGAACAATCAGAAAATCAGAGTTAGGCAACTTGATGTAAACATTTGAATAAGTTATCTGTATTATTTAAAAAATATGTAAGAATAGAATATGTAGAAAATTGAATGTAGTTTCTAAACTACTAGGTTAATTTTAAAAAAATAAAAATCTATTTGGTGAAAATTTGAAATTTCAATGGAGTAGTACTTCAATTTTAGGGAAAAAAATAAGTAGGTGTCTGTTTGACCACTCTAACCACAATAAAATGATAATATATTTTTATAATATTTTATATATAAGTAGAGGACTCATGTCCCGATGTGATACATATTTTTTTATAATTTTTTTCCAAGTAAATAATTAATTATGATTTTTTTATTACAAATTTTAAAAAATATAAAAACTCGTATGTCTGACCACCTTAACTTGGTCAAAACTTCATGAAATTTAATTTTATTTGTTTTAATCCTATAGCTTGAAAAGCATATAATGTGACACATGTTTTTGGATTCAAAAAACGTGATATTAATTTGAAAGCTATAGATTTTTTTCAATCAGCTTATCAATTAGGACTTTAGTTGTAATTTAAATAGAAAATGAATATTAATTATTTATTAAATTCAAAGTAAAGAATAATTTATATTTGTGGAAATTTGAGAATCTCCTTTAAAAACCCTTTTCATTTCATCAAAATTGGGTAAAACAAGGATCGTCAGCCATATGGGCCATCATATCACTTAGATATTGCCACTTTTTGGCCCATCATGATCCTGCACATACCCTATTCCAACTTTCCTAAGTGTTCTTTTGGTCACACATCCATCTCCTATCTTTGATTTGTCATTTGTGCACATGGAATTCATGTTGATCTTGCAAAAGTGGAAGTTCTTCTTAAGTGACCTACTCCTTCAAATCTCATTGAATTGAAGAGTTTCCTTGGTCTTGCCAACTTCTATCACAAGTTCATCCTACATAATTACTCAGATATTGTTACACCTTTTTACCAATTGAAAAAGACCAATGTTGTATTCAAGTGGATATAAATTCACTCACATGCTTTCAACACATTGAAAGAAAAATTACATTCAACACATGTTCTTGTTCTGCTAGATCTCTCATAGGTTTTTGAGATTGAGACAGATGCTTCGCAGTATGCACTTTGAGTTGTTCTGAAGCAAAATGGTCATCCTGTCGCCTATCATTTAGAAAAAAATTCTACTACTAACAGGAACTACTCCACATATGATAAGGAATTATATGCATTGGTCCAAGCCATTAACTATCATAGACATTATCTTTTGGGGGAAGAAATAGTTGTTCACATTGATCACTTGCCTCTATAGTTTCTTCAGTCTCAAAACAAAATTGAAGAAGCTCAACATATGAAGTCAGATTCATATCTACAACAGTTTCACTTGGTCATAAAATATAGGAAGGGGAACACCAACAATGTTGTAGATCGTTTAAGTCATCCTCCTACACCACATGTTTTAACTATTGTTTCCACTTCTCACTTGGGATTTTAGACATGATCTGCTCAGTATGATCAATATCTTGATTTTGGCATTGCCTACAAAAGTATTCAAAATCCTTCAACTTCTAATTTGACACCTTTTCAAGATTTCCATATCAAGGAAGGGTTACTTTACAAGTTGGATAAACATTGTGTCCCTCGAGATCATTAGAATTATCTTCTCAAGGAGGCACATTCTACTATTTATGGTGGTCATTTCGACAAACAAAAAACACTTCATCATTTGCAGTGGTTCATCTATTGGCCTCGTATGCAGCGAGATGTTCTATATTTCCTCAAGCGATGTGTAGTTTGTTTCCATTCCAAACCAACCAATAAGAAAATGGGCTTAAGTATTCCTTTGCCTATTCCTTCACATGCTTGGAGAGAATTTCCATGGATTTAGTTAGTGGCTTTCCATTGACAATTTTTTGCCATGATTTTGTTTTTATGGTTGTTGATCGATCCAACAAGATGGCTAAGTTCATCCTGTGTCGTAAGACAAGTTCAGTGCATGAGTTAGCCCAACTCTTCTTTGAATTTGTTTGGAGATCTTTTGGTTTACCAACTAGCATTTTTTTTTATCATGACCCACATTTTATGAGCCATTTCTAGTAATCTCTGTGGAATATTTTGGGATTTTCCCTTAACTTTTCCATTTTTTTTCATCCTCAGTCAGATGGTTAGACTGAAGTTGTGAACCAAACTCTTATACCGAGTTTAAGGATTTATCACCATAATTCTCTTGTCAAGTGGGATTTGAGCATATCCCACATAGAGCATGCATACAACCAGGCATTTCACTTATCTACATGTCACTCACCTTTTGAGGTATGTCTTGTTTTTCTACCTTTGGCTCCATATGATTTGCCCTTATCTTTGCCATCTCTAGCCACTACATATTCAAAAAGAGCAAGATAAGGCCCAAGCCTTCATTCATCATTTGTAGAATCTTCATTCCAAACTAGTTCAAATTCTTTAAAACTATCAAGAAAAGAAAAAATAACTTATGGGTCGTCATTGTCTCCCTCATACATTTCAAGTTGGGGATAAAGTTTGGTTATAATTGGACAAAAATTGTTTCTAGGAGAAATCACATAGTAAGGTAAAGCCACTTTGTAATGGGCCTTACATAATTATTCAACTGGTATCTAATAATTATTTTTCGCTTGATCTTCCATCTCAGTTGGGCATCCATGATGTTGTTAATGTTGATCTTCTCAAACACTACCATGAGTTGACACTAGAAACTAAGCCTCCTATCAGCCATCTTGTAAATGGTGTTCTTGATATTTAGCTTTTCCTTGATTTTGATAGAGTTTTTGATACAAAGACTCATCAAACACGACATGGCTCCACCACTTCCTACCTTGTTGGCAAACAAGTTCACCTTCCACATCAGGCCCGTTGGATCTCTCATCACCAACTCTCTCGGGATTTTCCTTCTCTCACAAAAGCATTGGAGTCCAATGTTGTTATTGTTGGGAGGAATGTCGAGGATTCATAGGGTATAGGTTAGAGTATAGAATTTTAATTATTATTTTAATATTTTTTATTTTTTATCCTATGTAAAAATTGAAATTCAAATATTAGTTTCCTAGTTGTCAGGAAGTTAGCATAAATTAGAAAATTGTTGGGAAGTTAGCATAAAATACAAGATTGTTGGGAAGTTAGCATAAGTTAGTAAATTATTATTTTTTTTCCATTTCGACTTCACATGAAGATTTGGATGATATTCCAAATCTTTAATTTTGTCATACATAATGCCTATATAATAATGTAATTTCTTCCTTTTGGGGGTAGATTGGAAATACAAGTTTGCAGCTTTTACTTGCAAAGGATAATGTCATTGTTTTAATTTGTTCTCTAACTACAAATATTAGTGTCTCATTTATAGAGTTGAGTCTATGTTTGTTGCTTCTTATTTTTTTGTGATTCCATATCATTTGCACTTCTGATTCCTCTAGGTTTGACAGTCATAAATTTATAATTAAATTTTGAAAGTTACTTTTCATGGCTTGACGATAATGTTGACAACTTTGCAAATTTTAAAACTTTTACAATTTTTCTCCTTTCATAAATCTTCAATCCTTATTCAACCTAGGATCTACAACACACACAAGAGGAAAAAAAATCTTTTTTTGGTGGATTGGGGTTTGCCTTGGTCAAACTCTTTTTTGGTAATTAAACCTTGAAATGAAATAATGAAACATGAAAGAACTGATGAATGAACACTTTCTATGTTGCAACTCACCAAACCCTTGAGTGAAACCGCTTGAAGGATTGAAACTTAGTACATCTCTCCAAATTCTTGATCTTGCATGAAATGGTTTGATTGGTGATGTGATCTTGATGGTTGAAATTTGACTTGAATGCTCGAAACCTATATCATAATGTTCTCTCCAAAAACATGCATAGATGAAGATAACTTTGACATGATCCTTGAGATCTTGAATGCTGCAACAAATGGTTGGGAAATCTTCTCTTTAATACCTTTGACAATAATCTTAGTTCTCGTGGAAATTGGATTATCTTTCTAGGATTTCCATTGATAAAAAGACCTTGTATTTATAGGTAATTTTCTAATTTCCTGAAAATTAAATGTTACAAGCCAATATTTGAAATTAGAATTGAGATCATAAAAAGGCCACGAAAAACATATTATAAATTTGAATTTAGAAACTTAAAGGGGACCCATTCACCCAAGAGCGCATGGGTCTCGACCCAAATTGTTAGGACCTATTAATTTTGGGGTGTTAAAAATGATTATTGCATTAAATAAATTATGATTCTCCTTTCAAAAATTGCATTTGATTAGGCTTGTAGATGCAAATTTGGGTCAATTAGAGGTTTAATTAAATCCAATTTAATTAGGGGACCCAAACATAGTTTGAAAATGTAAAGGTGTACATTTTTTGACACTACGTCTTGTAACTAGTGGACATTAATATCTATAAATTTAGCCAAATTTAAATTATGATTTGAATATGAATGTATTAATTTTTCCTTTGATGTCTCTATTCCATTGCTTAGACTATAAATTAACATGTATAAATATTATTTATAAGATAAAAAAAAAATGTTTGTTAACTATAATACTTGTTAAATTTGATATAATAATTGTCATTCTTTAGTGATTGTGAGATGTGGAAACAAAAGTTTATTATATCTAAATGTATTTGTCTATAAATAAATCAGATTAAGATAATTTAATTATGAAAACATCAACATTCAATTTTTATTGTAATTCTAAAAAAATTAAAATACTCTTTAACTCTCTCCATTTAATCTTTAAATACTTATTCATTAGAATTATACAATCTTAACTATTATTAATTAACTCTAAATTAATTTATGTAACCCTGTATTTTTTTAAAAGGCATTTTATTCCTTTACAATTATATAGGCTTACCTTTACATTTCATTCATGATAAAAACAAACGTTAAGTGATAGTTCGAATAATAAAATAACTCTGCCTAGAATCTGCATGATTCTCCCCTTAGCAGTTATATACGCGCAAGAAACTAATAAATGAACCCAGGTTTTTCCCCATGTGGAAGACGATGGCGCATGAAGGCCAAAATGTGGCAGATGCTAATTATGGAAGCCAAAACGTGGACGACACTTGCAGGTTTTTCTTCTTATTTTATTTTCGGATCTCAAAAGGATGCCCCTTCCTTTGTGGATGGAATGGCGCAACCCATTTTTTGAGCGTCCTTCTAGTACCAGGGTTTTTTTTGTTTTTTAATCCTTTCTAACAAATCCATTTTGTGCATTTCTTGCTACCATTGCATTCTATGCAGATCGGCAAAGGGCTATATTGATAAGAGTCTACAAAGTAGGGAAAGTATCTCATAGAGATCAAAGGGGAGGAAAATCTAGTCATGAACAGAACAGGAGTCTCGAGGATCCTTCCTGCACACGTCCTATCACAAATGCAGAGCTTGTAATACCAAAACACTTGCCATCTCCTCTCTTGCAGGTATTTGTTGACACTGGACTCTACCCTTTTTCCCACCCATACTACTCCACACTCTGCTATGTTACAATTCTTTTTTTTTGGGTTCTTAATATTGAACTTCCTTGGGCAAATATTATTTTGAAACATTGAAGTTACTTGTCATCCTTCATAAACCTTAACCAATATGAATATAGATAAACTAATGGCAACCCCTTGAATATAAAAAATTTTGTGAACGCATGTTGTATCACTGCTACGTGTTGCTCATGCCTACAAGGATAGTTCGTAGGGAGACATTAAACTTACATTTTAGTTCAGTGGCTAAATAAGCATATGCTGGGGGAAATAAGTGAGGATTACATGACAATATCGGATTTTAAATTAATCGCTGTCGTTTGAGCCAAAGAAGCAGATTGTGTAAAATATCATGATATATTTTGATATTGTTTTCTTGGTAGGATTCCGTGTATTTTCCTGATTATTGAAGACTGAGACTTGATTTAAATTTCACCATTTCAAATATTTACGGAGATGCCCAACAAGTACACAGTTGAAGAGAGAAAATAGCAGGTTCATCATATGTGATCCTTCTAGTTGGCAAATGAGAGCTAGCTCGAAAAGCAGCTCTTTGGTTGCTACTTCCATCTCCTACCTCAGACTTAGTTCAAGCAGAAGCAACTACAGTAACACTGTGGAGAATAGAAGTAAATCTGCTAAGCCTCACAATTCTCAATGCAATAGTGTGCTTTTTAAGTACAACCCGAAATCTATGCAGGTTGCTTTCAGAACTGGGGATTTTAAGAAGCAAGTCATTTTCACCGGGGGTCTCTTAGACAACCTTTTGGAAACAGATTATGTCATGCATGTGCTCCTTAAAATATAAATCTAGATTTTAATTTGTGTAGTACTGCAATGTTGCATTACATTCACAATTCATGTTCTAATTTTGAAGTTGTAACTTTCATGTCAATAAACTCTGTAAAGAGAGACAACCAAGGGTTGGGGAGATGTAGAAACAAAATGGGCAATCGATGAGGGGAAAATGAATAAGAAGTGAGTTAATGAGCTAGAGCTCTAGTACCTAACTACTGTAGCTTGTCGGACATTGCACATGCAATTTTATTGTATGAATACAAAACTTTTGAAACACCAAGGAATTTCCAATAGGACTGAAATTGTTCCCTCTTTGCATAGCAAGGAACAATCAATATTGTCAGTGCCTGCTTTCCTTGCTTTCCTTACATTTTTATTTTTCTCCCTGCACTATCTTTTGCCTAGACACTGTTCTATTTGTCACTTTTGGATTCAATTTTCAAACAGTAGCTTCTTAATTTAATTGGAAATAACATGTTCATAATGAAAACATGGTACTTTTGAGTTTCCATCTATTTAATTTTTTATCCTAGGATTGGTGACTAGCTAGCGTCTTGTTCAAAATAGATTTTATTTGCAGAAAGAAATATTTAAGAAAAGAAAAATACGTTATTAAAAGCACATGTATGCCAAGCAACCCAATTTTTTTTATATATTTGTTGGATTGTTATTGCACTTATTTATCATGTGTCTTGAGTTGAAGGTAACATTTCCATAACAATCTGAGGCTCTTAGTTTTGATTTTCCTCAATTTTACATTCAATGTGTGTAATTTCTGTAATTGTATCTCTCTTGTCTTTTGCTCGTACTGCTGTATGGTCGAAGTTTATGCTGCCACAGACTGCCGGTTTGCCTTGTCTCTTTATGGTGATATTATTTTTAATGTATATCTTAGCTCTTGTAGTAGGTTATACTATGCTGCTGCCGTTACAGCTGTGCTCTTGTAAGTTTCTCTTACAGTTTTTCACTGCATTTTCACTGTAATCTCAGCATTTTTCTCAATAAAAAAAAAGGTTTTCTACATCGCGTGCTGTCAGATATTTTTTGTCTACACCTTTTCTTATTAATTTTCTAGTAATTAAGACCTATGAAGTATGAAGTGGAATAGTTTGGTGGAAAGTGGGCAGTTGAAACTCAAATCATAATTGATTCTCCGACAATCATTTTTCTCAACATTTAAAGGTTTCAAAGTCTATCTAAGTTCTCCCAAAGATTGCTTTTTTAAAGTAAAATATGCCCTTATGTTTTAAACGTTCCCCTGTTCTCTAGTGAAGGCTGAAGGGAAGAGGCAAAGGAGAGAAACAGAGCACAAAAGAAATAGAAAATAGAGATGGGATGTAACAGTATTTATATTTCAAAAATTTACAAAATTCATTCCTTTTACATATCATAATACAGAGTTACTGCTCCTTTCTTTAAGAAAAAATCCATGCATATATATATTCTACTATAGCAGAGCTATTGTTCACATTAAGAGTTGTTGCTACATCCAAAACTATCTGCTCTCTTTCTCAATACATAAATATCAAAACAAAACACTACTTGAAGTCTACATATGAGCTTAGCAAAAGAGGGAGAAAAAAAAAGCATTTAATTGCAATTGATGTTGGAACGTGGGAAAATATTAGAAATAAGATTATGCAATATCTTCATATTTAAAATTGTCCTGATGCAGAATGGTGGCATGTGGAAGAGCTAAAAATTATTTTGGCGCTACAAAGAGAATAAAGTATGGTGAGGGAGAGTGAATGATGAAATATTTAGCAGGATTAAATACAAGTAGTTGGGATTATTCCCAAAACTCCCCCTTAATCACAACTATTTCTATCTATGATGTCCAATTGATCTCTTTGATAGACAAAACTTTATTTTTTCTAATGCCTTGGTGAAAATGTCTTGCACATTGATCTTGAGACCTACAAAAATTCAAAAAGATTTCACAATTGTTGATTACTTCTCTAAAGAAATGATATCTTGTGTTAACATGTTTGCTTCTCTTGTGAAAGACTTGTAAGAAACAAGAAATTATGGATCTACAAGAAACAGGCACATTGAACAATATCCTATATTAAATTTTGATGGCACAAATTATAATGAGTACAAAGGCTTGCATATACAAATAAGGAAGAGGCAATCCACCTATGACATGGATTGACAAGTGCCCCATAAGATGACACAAAAGAGTAGACAAGTGTCCTATAGTTGTCAACCTTAGGATCACTAGGATTTTGCAAACCAACAACATATTTGACCAAGTCATCAAACTTGATGTCATGTGTTGAATGATCTTTGAGGTGAAATGGAAAGTCTTCCAACCTCAAAAAGGTAGCACATGAGGTTTACAAAATAACTTGGTAACCTCTAGAGGTCTAAAAGGTTGCACATTTAGCTAGACAAGATATTGTCTAACCTCATAAACCTAAGTACACTTAAATATAGTTAATTGGTAAATTAGTTACTCTACCACCCCCATAAGTGATACTTGGGGAGAATAAAAAAGTGTAAGTTGATAGAAATGCATCCCACCTACGAGGCCATGTTAGGTACCCATGTACAACACATTCTCTCACAATGGAGAAAAAAAAGAAAACCTAGTGAGAATAAAAATCCTCTCCAAATAAGAGAAAGAGAAGGATTTAAGACCTTCTAAAGAATGTAGAAGTTGTAAACTCCACTGAAGATTAACTAGTGTTTACTGGAATCAATGAATCTCCAATAAATGTGAAACAAAATAAGATATACAAAACTGTAGTAATAGAAAAAGTAGCCTTTTTCCCTTATGTGGTTTGATAATTGACATTAAAATTGAATTAATGGTGTCTTGGAGTAGTGTTGTAGTGTGTTGTACATATTCACATCATTCTAGGACCTTTATTTGACTAAAACATGCTTTAATTTATCCTTTCCAAAGGTGTTGTGAAGTGTTGTATCACACTTTCACACTTTTTAGGATTTATTTACTTAATCAAGCTTAATGGGCCCCTTTTTAATAAAATGTATTTAAATTTATACCTTATTTAAGTGTTCTAAAGTGTTATAAGGTACTTTCACATTTATTATAGGGTGGTATTAATTAATTATTATTAATCAGAGTAAATAACCCCCTTTGATTCAAATTTAAGCATCATTTATGACACCTCCTGAAGATATATCCTAACACCTAGTAACTAAATGATATAACATTTAAATTTAGCAAAATTAGCTCTTGGAAAATGGTGCTACGACCCATTCGCCCTTGGTGGCGAATGGGTCCTCCCTTAATAGGACCTCCTTTATTCAGTTGATTTGAAAGGGGTTTCTAACACTCTTTCCATCCCTTGGGGTTAGATCCTAAAAAACTAAGACATGACTAATTCGCCCTAGGTGGTGAATGGGGGGAGGACCCCCTTTTTAAATTTTATCTTCATGGGAATTTAATAATTTTTTCTTCCAGATCTAGTTTCAGCTTGAATAGTTTGAATTTCAAGGTTAATTCACCTAGTTTCATCCTAGACTTTCAAGCACTCAAGAACTATAAAAAATTGGAGTTCACAAGAGCATTTCAAGGGCATTCATAGGGAATTTCAAGGATGATTTCAAGAGTCTATTACAATAATTAAATATCACATCATCATGTCAAGGGTTTGATGCATGCATTCATATTGTTGACCTAAGATTGTGAGTGTAGCATTAAAGATCTCTTACAAGCATTTTTAACATCATATTCAAGGATCGAAGATCTACATTCTTCATGGCCACTACATGTTAGTTTTCAGATTGCATCACAAGACAACATCCAAGGTGACATTAATTGCATATTTCGCATTTCATGCTTCACTCCTTTATTTCATCATTTAGGTTAATTGCCTAAAATGGGTTTGACTGAGGCAACCCCCCATGTACGAAAAAACAACAATTTTTTCTCAACTTGCATGTGTGATTGCCGATTTATAGGTTAAAGATCGAGTGGAGAAAGTTTGGAGAAAAAATGTCAAAATTGCTAAGTTGCAAAAGTTGTCATTGAAAATGAAAAATCAAAGATTTGAAGCTACAAAATTAACTAAAAACTTGTAGAACTTAGTAACTGGGATTTTGAGAGTGTAGGCACAAGGAACAAGACCTTGATCTCAGTTTTAGAAACCCTAATAGGGAACCATTTACCGCTCAAGGTGAATGAGTCCTTTGTACCTTAAAAACAAGTTTTTGACAAGATACACTAATTTTTATGCTCTAAAAACTTCCCTCATAGTTGCTATAACAGTTAGGTAGAATTTTCAATTTTTATTAGTAATTTTTTGCCCTCATAATTGAGTGAAACATCCCTTAGAAAAATAGTGGTTCATCATCTTGTTTATTAAACATTTTGGGTGAACCCATTTTTTAGTGTTTCAATCTAGTGAACCCAACATATTGAGCATTACAACTTTCTAATTTTTGAAGTCTCTTTTGCATCTTAGGATTACATATTTCATTTAGATCTATGTTGAATTAAGATCTCTTTCAGAGTTAATTGTTTTACACTCCAATCTTACATCTCATTTAGGGTTTTGAATTGCATTGTTTTGCATTTCTTAAATTTGGAAAATACAAAAACAAGTTAGTCACTTTGCATATTATTTTGATCTCATTCCATTGCATTTCAAAATAAAAACAAAAAATGTGTTTCAATTTAGACCTTGCATTTCATCTTTTCATTGCATATTTTCAATCCATTTCTAGAAAATCTAAAACTACAATTCACTGTCTCAAACCTAGAATTGAAAGATATCACTAAAAGCTTAAAAATCATAAAAGAATAGTTTAAAAATACTTAACCAAGACCCATTTTCCCTTACTGGCAAAACTAATATTCATTTTCAGGACATTAAAATCTTAGTTTTTAGCTTATGTTTGGTGATGTTACTTTGTTGTTTCAGTTTCTTGATTTGTTATCTCATCAAATTCATTGCATTTAGCTTAAATTGCTTCATTTCAATGCATTGTTAAAATTCAAAATTACATTCAAAAATTTCATTTTCATATCATTGTAAATTTGTGTAATCAGTAAGTTAAATTATGTTTACATCTAAGATTCTAAAAAATGGAGAAATATTTAGGCAATGCATGGAATTCTTTATTCTCTTTGGTTGATGTTTCAAGTTGTGTTTTTGGAAATGATCCTAATGAAATTGAACTTACTCATGCTTAGACAACACCTAATGCATGTCTTGCTTGTGATGTTGACATCATTAGAGAAGATGATGCTAGCACGAATGAATTCATAAATTATTTCCTTAACAACCTCGAGTCCAATGCATCCTTTTATCCTTCCATGGAACAACCAACACAACATGAGATGTTTGGTCTTTTACATCCTAGAATGGATTCACGAGTTGAGCCTAAGTACCCTACCATAGGTGAACCTAGCTCCTCTAAACAAGAAAACACTCAACCATGCTATGTAAAAAACTAACTAATACATTAATTAACCTTGAAGAGACATATGAAAAAGGATTTACAATCTTGAGTAAACAAGGATGTGATAAAACAAGTGAACATAAAATTCATCAATTCCTATAGAAGATACCCATTGAGAATACCAAAGGGTTATTATATAAATATTCTCCTCCCAACACAAATACTTTCATCCCTAAAGAATACATAACACTTCATAATGATAGTAGGTTTTTCTTAGATCCTCTTCCTGATATATGTGTCCTCCTTCCTAAAGAACAACCCGTGCCTCTTGAGGATAATGATAAAAAGAGTCATCTTAGGAACCCCCTCCCTAATCTCATTTAGAGAATTTGGTGAATCTAACAAGCGAAAGAGGTAGTACAAGTTAAAGAAGCTAAAATTCCCTTGTCTACCACTTGGAAGTTAAAGACAACTACAACTGCTTCTAAACCAAGAACTTATAACATTAGCACCCATGAAAGAAAAGATAAGACTATATCCAAACGATGCAAATATTCCACATTGTTGATACCATAGAAATCTTGGACATAGTACGGATGAGTGTCGAGCATTCAAATTGGTCTTGAGAAATTTTTACTTCAATGGCAATGATTGTCATCCACTGATTGAGTAACATATCCTTCTTCTCTTTTCCATGTAATAGTTGTACATTCTTAACAAATTTTCACTATTACATGTTTTTGACACCTATTGGAAATCATTTTCGTCAATGAAAGGAGCTCATTTTCATCAGCAATCTCGAATCATTCTTTCATTTCACAAAGTGGGGGAAGAAATTGATGGCCTTGTCTTAGTAATGCATGTGTTGTTGTCCCTTTGGCTAGTTTCCCACCTTCTACTTATACTAACCGAGATTGGGAGGCATATGAATTGCTTTAGGTTGAATCACCTATGCCTTACTAGTCTTTTTATTTTTCATGTTTTTCTTTATGTGATTGCATGTGCATAATGTGATCCCCCATGAAGTTTCATTTGATGTATCCTCTCTCTTTGTGCATTCTTCTATATGTCGTAATCTCATTTGTATTGTGTTTTCTTTTTAGGGATGATGCAAGACATCGAGACATTCATGTGTTTTCCATGTTGACCCAAAAGCCTTTTTTTTCTCTTCTTTCTATTTCCTTTGTCTTTTGTTTTCCTTTTTAGTATGACACAAGGCATCGAGACATACATGTCTCCTCCATGTTGACCCATTTTTACTCTTTTTGTGTCATTCTTCTAGTTCTATGAGTATTTTGGGAATGATGACAATTCCATGCTCTATGACAACATTATAACATAGACATACTGGGCCCAAATCCTTAGATCCCTTATGTATTTGTGGGGCCAACCCTTTCTTCCTATTTCATGATGCAACTTATTTCAAAAACATATGACTTGACATAGGGTTCTCCAAGGAAAGCTCTCATGTCTTAGGAAAACAAATTGGCTACTTTAAAGAAATTGCTCATAGTAATGGTGTAGTAATTGCTTTAAAGTGGGGGAATACATTGATGACATCTTTTGGAAAAATTTCATGACATGATTTTTCATTTTCTTGTGATTTGTCCTCTTCTTGGTGGTGTCATTGGGTTTGATGTCATCCAAGAGTGTAAGATCTACTAACATGGCATGATGTGAATGAGGCATCCTATGGGTGACAATCTGACACTTTTGACTTGTCCTCTCTTGGAGACATTAGGCACAATGCTCCCTAAGAAGAAGACCTTTACACAAACAAAGCAAAATCCCATTTAACTAAAACAAAAATTTTACATGACAATTTTTTTTTAAAAAGCATTACATTGTGGCACCTTATTAAAGTTATCAGGAGGATAAATTTGGTATGGTTAGTATGATGAGAAGCTAATACACTGGAATGAATTTCTCATTATACGGTTAGAAGCCAACACATTGGCATGATTTTCTTAGTAAAACACTTTGATGGGACAACTCACCTAGTTGACAGACTACGGTTCCAAAACCCTAGAGTGAGCAACATATGTTATGAAAAAGAAGCCTCATTCCACATCGCATTGCAATAGTTGTGCTTGATCCTTTGCAAAGCCTTTGATAGGGTATGATTATGTATCTTTGTTATTGTTGAATAATTAATTTTCTTGGATGTCTACTTAAGTACAAGTTTGACATGGGGTCATCCTCTCACTAATGTGGGGGAAAAATGTAGTAATGGAAAAAGTAGCCTTTTTCCCTTACTTGGTCTAAAAATTGACATTAAAACTGAATTAGTGGTGTCTTGGAGTAGTGTTGTAATGTGTTGTACACATTCACATCATTCTAAGACTTTTATTTAACTAAAACATGCTTTAATTGATCATTTGAAAAGGTGTTGTGAAGCGTTGTATCACACTTTCTCACTTTTCTAGGATTTATTTACTTAATTAAACTTAATGGGCCCCTTAATAAAATGTATTTAAATTTGTAACTTATTTAAGTGTTGTAAAGTGTTATAAGGTATTTTTACATTTATCTAGGGCGGTCTTAATTAATTGTGGTTAATTAGAGTAATTAACCCCCTTTTATTCAAATTTAAACCTCATTTATGACACCTCCTTAAGATTTATCCCTACACCTAATAAAATTTAAATAATATAATATTTAAACTGGGAAAAACTAGGTACTAGAAATTGGTGCTAGGACCCATTCACCCTAGGTGGTGAATGGGTCCTCCCTTAATAGGACCCCCATTTTTTAGTTGATCTGAAAGGGATTTGTAATGCTTTCCATCCCCCAGAGTTAGGTCCTAGAAAACTGATCCAAGACCCATTTTCCCTAGGTAGTGAATGGGTCCTCCCTTAATGAGAACCCCCTTTTTAAATTTCATCTTGGTGGGAATTTAATAATGTTTGCTTGTAGATCTTTTATCGGTTTGAATTGTTTGAATTTCATGGTTAATCTCCTAATTTAGTATAAATAATGGGTTAATTCACTTAGTTTCATCCTAGACTTTCAAGCACTCAAGCACTATATAAAATTGGAGTTCACAAGAAGGAAGATTTAAAGAGTCTATTGTAACAATTCAAGATCATATCATCATGTCAAGGGTTTGATGCATGCATTCACGTTGTTGAGCTAAGATTGTGAGTGTCGAATTGAAGATGTCTTACAAGCATTTTTCACATCATATTCAAGGATCCAAGATCTACATTCTTCATGGCAAATAAATGTTAGTTTGTAGATTTTCATCACAAGACAATAGCCAAGGTGACACCAATTGCATATTTCACAGTTCATGCTTCATTCCTTTATTTCATCATTTGGTTTAATTACCTGAAAGGGGTTTGCCTGAGGAAAACCATCATTCGCTAACAAACAAAAAATTCGTATTCCCTTGCACGTGTGATTGTAGATTTGTAGGTTGAAGATCAAGTGAAGCAAGTTTGGAAAAAAAATGTCAAAATTGTCAAGTTGAAAAAGTTGTCATCTAAAGTGCAAAATCAAATATTTGAAGCTACATAATTAACTATAGAATTCTAGAAATTAATAACTGATATTTTGAGAGTGCATACATCAAGGAATAGAATCTTGATATCAGTTTTAGAAGCCCTAACAGGGACCCATTCACCACTAAAGGTGAATGAGTCCTCTCTAGCTTAGAAACAAGTTTTTGACAAGGTACACAACTTTTTATGGTCTAAAAACTTCCCTGATAGTTTCTATAACTATTAGGTAGAATTTTTATTATTATTTGCATCACTTTCCCCTCATAATTGAGTGAAACATCCCTTATAAAAATAGTGGTTCATCTCCTTGTTTATTAAATATTTTGTGGGAACCCATTTTTTTGGTGTTCAAAAATATTACATGAGTGAACAATGGAGCACTACTCAACTCTGAACACAAAGTCAACAAAACTCTGTGATGTTGAAAATGTAGATAGTACTATAGTTAGGAGTACTAGAATCTCAAAAAATACATTCCATTGAAATAATCCCCCATACGAGAGATCAAGATAGAAGGTTCATGAGGCCTCCCAAAAAGAAGATTTGTCCATTGATTCACTGAAAGAAACATTAGCATAACACTACCATAATCCCCCTTAATGCTAATAGAATAAACAAACCAACTGAAATCAAGCACAAGAATGTGGAAAGAATGTAGAGATGTACAAGAAACTGAAAAAAGGGTGTGCATCTAGGCACACACAAATAAGGCAAGAATCACGAGGATCCATTATTGTGATGAAAAATTAAGGTAACACACACCATAGGGCAAGAATCATGAGGATCTATAGAAAAGATGTCAATTTAAGGATCTACACAACCCCCAATTACACTTTATAATTTACTGTATGTACAAATTATACCAACCAGAGTTAGAGGCTACCTGGATAGTAGAGAGTAACTTCAAGAAGCATGGTATCAGTGAGGAGCTCTTAACACCTCAGGTTTCTTAACTTCCTTGTTGAAGGGGGAGAATGGTGCAGGAGCACCTTAAGGTCTTTTGAAAGATCTTAGCAAATTGTGGCTTGTAGGTGGTTCTAGCCAACCACCAAGGTAATAAGGACTATTTGATAAAGTCCCAAGGTTCATTTGGTGTGTGTGTGTTGTGGCAAGTTTTTTTAGAGTCTTGAGTTTTGTGTTCTTAGGACATTTTACAAAGTTGTCATGACAACCTTTCCTAAACACTAGGAAGCTTTTATGTTGTTCTAAGTCCAACCTAAGGGTCCCAACATGTGGGAATAGGATATATAAGGTCAGAAAAACCCTAAACTGACAATTGGAATAGTTGGAAGAGTTGGAAGTATGGATTGTGACTTGGAAAGAACAAGTTTGTGACTGTGTTTTTGAAAAAGATCCTTTATCCAGTCAATTAATGGATTGAAAAGATTGAACTAATGCATTGAGACTTTAATTTGTGACATTTACCTACTTTTTGTAGCATTGGTTTAGTTTTTTGGCATGACTGGTTAGTGGTTTTGTAAATTCTTGTGTTCTTTTGTTTCAATGCTCAGTTCAGGGCCGGTTTTGTAAAGAATAAATTCTCTCCAAATGGAACATAAATTCAATTTTTTTGCACTTTATGTTAGTACATTTACAAACATTATATTTACAAACATATTTTCTATTAATAGTTCTTATAAGTTTATTGTCATGAGGTAGCAATGAAGGCATACGCCTTTCAAACCTTAATAAAAGGCAAAAGACTTAAAATTTAAACCCCCTTGATTATTTCTTCCCCTCGTTAATTTGACACTTTATAAGAGTGCTTTTTAAATAGTCCAAGTGCCATAAACTGGCACTTTATAGTGAGTGTGATTACATGCCCATTAGAAGCATTGTGAATTTTTTTTTTTTTTGCAAAAATTGCAATCAATTATGAGTTACCGAACAAAAATTATGATACTTTCAAAATTTTGACTTTTACAAAATTAAACTAATCTTCTTCCAAAAGAAATTTTGGATTTTTGAAACATGATTTTTGCACCAAAATATTAAAAAAAGAGTGGAAAAAACAGATTTTAAGCCCCCTTGGGTTGAAAGAAACAAGGGATTAACTACCATGTGACCAAGGTCTTTAAGGTTGAGATAGCTCCCCCTCCTCCATGCTAACATACGCCCTACTCGGTAGTGTGACATCAGCAAAAGTGCACTTTCCATTAATGAATAGTGGCACAATTCTTATGCCAAAATATGACGTTTGTCGAACTCTTCCCAAAAATGCAAGCGAGGGATAGGTAGCTTGTATTGTGTGTCACACTTCATACCCCATCTCCATGCGAGTGCTTGCTTCGGCCTGCACATCATGGGCTCTCTTGGTGCGCGATGTGTGAAGGTTCTCATGCGGGTTATCGTGGGCTCTCTTGGCGCATTATGTGTGAAGGGGCTCATGTGGGTTTAGGAGGGCCTACACAATATGAACTGCACCTATGATGGTTGCATAAACTAGGGCGCGGGATCTATTGCCACCACATCGAGTGACCAAAAAATAATAATTCTTAAATCCAAAAGAATTGTAGCCTGAATTATCTCCTGTCAGATTTTATCCATGACCTATGTCAAGACAAAATCGTGGCCTCTCTCACAAATATGTGCCTCTCTAGAACTAGTGGGATGTGAGTGAAACTTAAGGTCTGATCATGACCTTGAAGGCTATTTTTCAATGAAAAATTGTAGATAGGTAAAAGCACAAAGTTATGTCACATTTTTGACCAGCTAAATAGTTTCAAGAAAATTATTTTTGGTCAGAAATAGTTCGACTGAGATGTTCTTAGCCGAAACCATGTGGCAGTGACATGGCACTGATGTGGTTGTACATATTTGGCTTGTAGTATTTTGATTGAAACCAAAACTTATAAAATTATAAAAAGGAGGCCTACACCATTTTTGCATGTTCAAGAAGTGTTGAGGGCAAGACAAGTTCAACTGATCTAGGGTTCTAGCATCCATAAAACTCAAAGCAACAATAGGTTTCATTGCAATTACTCTCTTCTTGTTTGACATTTTTTTTTTGTGGTTTTGAGAGGTTGTGTATGGAATTTTTGTGTTGTTTGTGAGTTTCTTAGAGATGCAACCATTTTTTGATAGATGTGGTGATTGTAGAAGCACACATTAGTACATGACCATATGATTTTGTTTTATTTTTTTGTGAATCAAATGTCTTGAAGTTTGAATTGCAATGTGTAAATTTTATTTTTGGTAATGGATAGTGAATATCTCATATTACTACTACATTAAACAGTTTAATACCCTTGACATGGCAATGGGATTTTTGATTTTGGTAAAGAATAGTGAATATCTCATGTATAGTTGTACATTATTTATAATTTCAATAAAGCCTTGTAATGCTAATGAGATTGTCGAGCATTTACTGTTACACGAAACCCTCACTAGAAAAGCAATACCCCATTTTTTGTTTGTAAAATTTCACTATGAATTTAATTTTTTTCTTATATTGAAATAATGATAACTTTATATTAAAATTAAAATGTAAACCACTTTGCAAAATATTAGCTATTCTTTGAATGAAAAAAAGAAAAAGTTTGCAATGAATATTACAAATAAAAAATGAGGGTATTGCTACATTGAGACTGGCTATTCTTTGAATGCAACAAAATAATAAGTTTGCAATGAAACTATTACAAATAAAAAGTGAGGGTATTACTACATTATCTTCCATTAATTTTTGAACAAGATATCACCCCTAATTTTTAAGCATTTCCTAGATGACAACATAAAACTATCCAGCTCTATATACATCTGTGTGCAAAACCTATTTTCTATTTCCATTAGCAAGTTTACCATTCATTATCCTTTGTAATCTAATATTTTCCATTCTAAACTATATGACTTTCTCTTATAGTGGCTACAAATATTTATCTTGATCTATGTGTATTTCTAAACTTTATTGACCTTTTCCCCATGAATTCCTTTCCAGAACTACTTCTAGCATCAATTTTTTTCCAAAAAACCTCTTTCATTTGCAGGTGTGAAAAAGTGACGTTTCAAAGCATCTACTAGTGTATGTTTGTTTTAGGCAATGAATATACCATTGTATTCTTTTATAATCCTTGATAACAAGCAAAAAAACTTTTATCATTGCATAAATAAATCTTTATCATTGTTATTCCCCTTCAATGAACCTCCATATGGTGCTTAAGTGATAGAACCTCTACGTATCTCTCATGAAACCTCTTTAATAGTTTTAATACCTCTAGGCATGAAGAAAAGGTACCTACCCCTGTCTATTATAGAATTTGTGATTAGCAGTAACATCCAATTGTTGAACATCTAAAATACTGAGAAGGGGGAGTGAATCAATATTCCACAAACCAATAATAAAATCCACTTAACCATTATAACAATTTTGACTGAATCAACAAGAGAGAACATAGAAACAAGACAAAGAAATCATACACATAAACACCATGATTTTACGTGGAAAACTCGGAATGAGAAAAACCAAGGTGAGGGTTAACTTGCAATATATTATATCTAGATATAAAATATTATGGGGCTCACTGCCAAGACTCATTGTCCTTAAAAGGCTCACAACCTGAGTACAAAAGATGGCTGACTGCCAAGATAGAATGATTGTGGCCCACTTCTAGAATGATGAACTGATGGAATACACCTTCAATGTGTAGGGTTCAGCCCCATAGAAGCTCAAAATATAAATTACTACATCACTCAGCAAATCTATATTACTGATAAGGCATTTAGGCATTGATCTTCTCCTTCACTCACATTCACTTATCACTTGCTTGTTCATACACCAACATATCTCTCTTTTTCCACTCTCTCACTTGCACACACTTTTAACTTGCTTCTATCTCATATTTATACAAGTATATCTAATTCATCAATTAGGTCATCCTAATTGGATTAACACAAAATAATCAAATCCTTTCTTCGTTAGTACCATATAAGATTTAATCATTTTATACATGTAGTGCATTATACCAAGTCGACTATTAGTCTTCATAATATATTGCATTCACTGAGTCGGCCAAGACTAAACCATAATTCTCCAAACCAACAAATAATCATTAAAGAAAACACCTTCGAGATCTGAGAACACATTAATTTCCCATCATACTACCAGTAAAGAGACTATCAACCAAATTGTTGTATAAGAATGTTCACCTTAGTAGAATGCAGAGTTTTCCACATGGTATACCTCACACAAAAAAATAGTAGGATACAAAGTTAAATTCTATAATAGATAATTTTGTGTTCATAACAAAAGACATCTCAAGATCAAAGATATAGTTGTTTGAATGAGTCAATAAAATATGGTTAAGAGATCAGAGACATATTAGATCTTGTGATGAGTTCCAGACTCAAATACCAACATATTGATCCATCGGAAAGGAGTATTACCAGCATAGAAATTTTTTTCATAAACCAAGCAAACTTCCCATACAATTATCACCATGTAGTTATTACCATGTTGACATCAATGAAAACGTAAGACCAACTAGCACAATCATCCATACTTCATGCTCATGTTGCAAAGCTTCCAACAATCCCCCCCTTTGGCATTGATAGCAACATCCATGACAAAAAAATTCCAAGTATACCATATTTAATGTTCTAACTTCTCCCCCTATCAAAATTATTTTTCACAAATTTTTTTCCTTTGACTCTTTATCTCTCCATCTCTTTATCTCTCCCACTTTCACATCAATGAAAAAGGAAGGGATCTGGTATAAATGTACATATGCATCAAAAAATTGTCAAAAATATATGAACATTGAATTAACCTAAAAAAGAACCTCTGAGACTCTTTAGGATAGCCTTCCATGATGCTTTACCTTCTTCCCATGAACCTTTTACACTGACTAGAGTCTTGTAAAATAGGTCAAGTTTAGTTAAAGACTCTAAACCGTCTGTTAAAGTATTGGGATTAAGATTGATATTTGATAATTCACCAATATAGCCAAGAGCACAAGAAATAGAAGTATGTTTGAATTTAATCACATCTTTGAGTGCGAAAAACTTGTTGAGAACATTTGTCCTTCGATCTTGTAGGGAGAAAAAATTGTCCTGAAGCTGTAAAATGTAGGATCACCTCTAATTATCTCTATCTTCTGCTAATTTTCATGCATGTTCTTGAGTGCTTTGTTGAGACTCACTCATCCTTATCTCATTTCTCATATTCATGTATTGCTAGAAAAATCTAGACAAAAGGAAAGTAGTTCTTGTGCCTCTTTTTCACAACCTTGTAGAGTTTCCAATTCCTTCATTACTAGATCATGTGCATTCACATATTTTCCTTTGATATCATTCAAGTTTTCTTCATTAGACCTAATTCTCATAGATATTTCAAGTCAAAAGATGTAGAAATTCAAAGAATTAATCATGCCATGGAGATTCTATAGAATATAAATAGATGAATCAAAATTAGCATAAAAAAGAACCTTCTGAAAATCTTCCAGAGTTATCTGAATATTCATTATTTCATGCACATATTCAAGCTTACTTTCTTCTGCACCTTCTAGCTTCACTACACTCTTTTTGTTCTTCCCTATTTTGGTCATGCTACCGAGGGTACTTTCTTCATTGAGATGCTTAGGGATTTCCAATAGAATTTTAGCATATATATCAATTTTACCCTCTGACACTTCGTAATTCAATTCAGATATCCAAAATAACCTTGATTCAACTACTTTCATGTTACAAAAATTGTAGACACAAGAAAATTTATGCTTCTGAAGTATCTTTCAACAACACTTACTAGAACCCTAGACCTTTTGTTCATCCTCATCTGAAATATTCCTAGAATGCAACAAGGGAAATTCTTGTGCATCCAAACTACCAAGATTTATCATGAAGTTCTTGATTTGATAAGAAATTAGGCTCTGAATTTGACCATTCCAACCTTCCTATTACCGGTAACTCTTTCAAAAAGTAGAAGAGTAGAAAAATAACCAAATTTCCATACCGATTTTTTTTTAAATCTCCTTTAAATTATTCAAAAGATGTATGCAAAGTAGTTCACACAAGTCATATTCCATACCTCTTATTACCATATGATCAAAAAATATTTATTGCAACAATAAAAACTACAAAGTCTTTGTTAGGAATACAAACTTTATGACCAATTACCATAGTAGCATACCTTATTACCAGATCAACAATTGATCTCAAACCAATCTCTTTTCCTTTAGAACTCACACCTCTAACCTCAATTATTTATTTCTCATTCATAGTCTTCAATTTAGGAACCGGTTTGAAGGAACACAAACTAGTTACATCTCTAATTGCTTTTCTAGTGACTAAATGTGCCTCATCAATCCACAAAGATTCATCATGAATTCTTCTCAATACCATTTGAATATACTTTTTCTCAAATTCAAATAAAGGAAATTTTCTCCAAACATCCAACTTTTTCTCAACTAATACTCTGTAGGGATCATGATTCTCTTTCAATTCATTTTCCCAAAGCACATTGAACTGAACTGATGACATTTCATCAATCTTACTGTAAACAAATGCATATATATCTTCTATAGGAAACACTCTTAGAGGGATGCAAGAGAATGCACCAACATAATCTTTTGACATATTCCTCATATATCTCTTCAACCTAGCTTTATCCGCACAATTCACAATCTTTGAATTATCCATCAATAAAAGTAAAAGATTGTGCAAACAAAAATATCTCTAAAAATTTCAACAAGAGATGTATAGATATCCTTCTTTGAAATCACACTTCGAATTCATCTATTACATTCTTCAAATTCTAAACTTATCAATTCCCTTCTAAACTTCTTTTGCATGCTTCTCTGAAAATACATAGGCCTTTGATTTCATCTAAACTTATTCCTCATTCTGAATGATTTTGCAATAAATGTTTCAACTTGCAGGTAGATTTCCTCGAAAACTATGTACACCTTCATTCTTTCAAATTTTGTAGACCTCATTCTTCATGCATGTGATTAATAAAATACTTTAATCTTGTTACCACATTAAATATACTTCTTTCATGATATGACACAAGTACCAATAAGGGGGTTTATTAGATGTTTTGATGATTGCTCCCCCTTAGCTATTGCTTTTATTTAGAGATTGACGGGAGTGTCTGTACCAGAGATCGACAAAATTAAGACCAATGATTCTTTTCTTCGAATCCTTTTCATTTATTTTCTTGCCTTTCTAGGATCAAAGGTTCGATCATTCTTCTTCGTCGGATAGGTGTTCTTCTTTCTTCTACTATTACTACTAGGATTTTATGATTTTCTGCATGTACAACAAGTAACATTCTTCTTTCCATTTTCTCTTTTATTCAACAAACTATCTTTATATCTATTCTTTTTTCTCTTAGAATTATTCACATTACTTTTGCAATCCTTTGCCTTATGACCAAATTTCTTACAAGAATGACAAACACCATTGAATAATAAATACCTTTTTATATCATGTCATTTGATAGGAGTTTTTTCATAATTTCTTATTCACTCCTTGACTAGCCTATATTTTTACCATGTCTTCTTACTAGTGAATTGCTTCACTTTATAACTCTAACCTTTTTCAAACCCTAAATCGATCTCATCCATTTCCAGTCTTTGAGAGGTAATCAATTCATCAAGCATCATCGAGCTTATCTTAATTTTTTCTTCAAAACTCTTTGCCCTTTCCAAATTAGGTCTCAAGATTTCTGCTTCTAATTCAATCTTTGTGCATTCATCTGTCTTGTTTTGAATTTCAATTTCTTGACATTCTTCAATTCTTCTCTTCTCATCCAATTGTTCTATTAGGCTAATGATGATTTCTTCTCCTCCAGTCAATAGATCACATGCAACTAGACTTTTTCTTTGTAGATTTTCAATATGCTCATTTGATTTTATCAAATTTTCCTTCAAGGCTTCCATTTCTTTTGAAAATTCGGTAGTGGCTATTTTTGAAGGAAAAAATTTCTCATGTTCAAATTTCGAGACCTTCCTCAAGCTGTTAGGCTTCATATGAGGAACTGAGCTTTGATACCAATTGTTGAACATGTAGAATATTGAGAGGGGGCGTGAATTAGTATTCCATAAAACAATAATAAAATCCACTTAACCATTATCACAATTTTGACTAAATCAACAAGAGAGAACATGGAAACAAGGAAAAACAATCATACACATGAACACCAGGATTTTTGTGTGGAAAACCCAGAATGGAAAAAACCATGGTGAGGGTTAACTCACAATATATTATATCTAGATACAAAATATTACAAGGCTCACTGACAAGACTCACTATCCTTAAAAGGTTCATAGCCTGAGCACAAAAGATGGGTCATTGCTAAGATACAATGATGGTGGTTCACTACTAGAACGATGAACTAATGGAATACACCTTCAATGTGCAGGGATTAGTTCCATTGAAGCTCATAATATAAAGTAAGACATTGTTCAAAAAATCTATATTACTGATAAAGCATGTAGGAACTGATCTTCTCCTTCATTCACATTCACTTCTCGCTTGCTTGTTCATACACCCACATATTTCTCTTTTTCCACTTTCTCACTTGCACACACTTTTCACTTGCTTTATCTCATATTTCTACAATTTTATCTTATTCATCAATTAGGCCAGCCTAATTGGATGAAAAATAAAATCAAAACCTTTCTTCATCGACACCATTTAAGATTTAATCATTTTATCTATGCAGTGCATTATACCAAGTTGGCTATTAGTCTTCATAATATATTGCATTCACTGAGTTGGCCAAGACTAAACCACAATTCTCCAAACCAATAAATAATCCTCAAAGAAAACACCTTCCAGATCTGAGAACATATTAATTTCCCATCATAATACTAGTAAAGAGACTATCAACCAAACTACTATATAATAACATTCGCCTTAGTAGAATGCGGAGTCTCCCACACATTATAACTCACATAGAAAAATAGTAGGATACATAGTTAAACTCTATCAGAGATAAAAAAAAATTCATAGAAAAAGATGTCTCAAAATCCAAGATATAGTTGTTTGAATGAGTCAATAAAACATGGTTAAGAGATTAGAGTCATATCAAATCTTGCGATGAGTTTCAGACTCAAATACCAACATACTGATCCATCACAAAGGAGTATTACTAGCAGAGAACAACTTCTGGTAAACCAAGTAAACTTTTCATACAATTATCACCATGTAGTTATTACCATGGGGTGATCCCACAATATTGGTTTACAATTTTTGGGAAAACTAGACACTTAACTAATTTTTTAAAACTAAATCTTCACTTTCGGGCTCCTATAGCGGCTAAAATGTGAGGAATTTGAAGATGATGCAAACTAGTGATTTGTGAGAAAATTTCTATACGTTCGAAATATATTTTTTTCATAATTTTTGGAATCAAATTGTACTTCTTTTTCCATCTCCTTCAAAAACTATCTTTTTAAAAAAAATAACATTTTAAGGAGTGACACTCACCGTATACAACATAAATTTTTTTGTATGAAGGATAAAATTATATTTTTTTTGAATTTAGATTTGTAACTATAATATCTAGCACTTTAATTTGGTTTCATAACTTGTTCTATTAGATAAGTTTTCTTAATCAAGTTTTGAAGTCAAACCAATTACAATTGAAACATAGGGGAACTGTATACAACATAAATATTTATGTACATATTGAAATTCAATTTTTTTCTTTAATGGATCAATGACATCAATACCTAGCCTGAACATATTTTTTAAAATTTTACTTTGATAATATTCTATTTTTCCATATGTATAGAACAAAGAGCTTGATTTTGGGTGAAAACCTATGTTTAATAAAACTAAAAAAACACATACATAATAAAACCAAAATATATTAAAATTATATTCATTGGATAGCTCGTTCTGAGGAATACCATGATCATTTGAAATAAATTTTAAATGAATTCATTTGATCCCCCAAAAGGTAAATCAAAAGTAAATTTTTATCAACATTTTGATAGGTGTAAAGGGGACTTTGTTGTAGGTATGGTTTAAAAGTAGCATGGTTCTATCCAAGGGGGTTTGATCTAAGGTGGTTTGATCAAACCCTCTTCAATTAAAATCCTTAAAATTTAACTTTTTAAGGCTTAAATCATTATATTTTCTAAAATATGTCATTTCAGAAAAAATCAGAATCTTCGAGAAATTGTAAACTAACTTTGTGGGATCACCCCATGTTGACATCAATGAAAACAACACAATCATCCATACTTCATGCTCATGTTGTAAATATTCCAACACCAATGCTATTGTGTACTACCATGGAAACACCATAAATAGTTCTACAACCCTTTCACTTTTGATCTCAAGGAGTGTCTTTCACATGATATTTTGATATCTCATCTAATTATACTATGAACAAAGTCTCTCCCCTTTTGAATTTTTCAACTAGTGCCTTCTTTAAGTTCTGCGTCACAGTCCTTTGATAATAGTTAATACTAGATTCTTTATCTTAAATCATTTCATGAACCATCTACTACCAAGGTTGACTATGCACATGAAAGCTATTAAAACATTTTGAACCTCTTGAAGATGAAATTATTTTTCACTCAGTTCAACATCTATGTACTTGGATTAGTATACTTATGCATAGAACTAAAATTATTTGAATGGGACAACATTGTCACTAATTTTTTTAACAAAGTTCCTAATGATAAATGTATAGGTTGATACATTTTGGTTAAGGCAACGTGAGTTGCCCCCATTAGCCTATCCTATAGCCTCTATATGGGTTGAATAGAATAATTTAATTTAATTTCCACATCTAATTCTTTTCCAATACCCTCAACTATCCTAAACTTGTAAAATCTTTACCTATGTGTATATATAGGATAGTCAAATTTATTATGATTTGTTAATAAAGCATATAAGGAAATGACACATTGTCATAAATAAATTTGTTGATATGCATGTATGTATGTATGTATGCATGTATTTATGTATGTATATATGCATATATATATTTATGTGAAAAAATGAAAAATGGGTGAATGTGGTGGGTACCACAATTACCTATTTCTTTAATTTCATTCAGAATGTAAGTCATACCATGCAAATAAAGAATAGTAATTAAATCCAACTAAAAAAATAATCAAAAGGAAGATTTGGAAAGGTAAAAATGTTGTGTAATTTTCACCAAAATCCAACTTTTTAATGTCACCAAGGACTCATTTTCCCTATGGAAAATGGGTCCAAGCTAGGGTTTCTAGAAATTACTTTTTGGGTTCTCTTCTACTCGGTCTGCACTCCCAGATTCCAAGTGTTCATTATCAGACAATTGTAAATAAAATCTATAGAGGAGTTTCCATGATTTAAAAAAATTTCTTGTAACTTTGACAACTTTGCAACATTCTTCTATTTTTCTCTTCAAAGGATCTTCAACCTAAAATCTATAATCAGACATCAAAGAGAAAAAAATTGTTTGTTAGGTGAATGGGGGGTTTCCTTGGTGAAATCACGTTTAGGTAATTAAACCTTGAAATGAAAAAATGAAACATGAATGGTTGAAACAATAAAACATTATTTGAAACCTTGTATATAATAAATATGCACACTAGCATGAACTATCCTCAATGAATGTAGATCTTTATCATGAAACTTGATGTGAAATAATTAATTTGAATACTTGATAGATCTTGAATACTACATCACCATATTACCTCAAACAACATGCATGATGAAACAAATCTTTATTGCTAAAACAATCTTCTATAAATATTCCCTTGAAATTCCTTGAGAATGCTGTTGAATGCTCTTGATCTCATAAACTTGCTAGAATGCTTGAAGACTTTAAATTGATAGGATCAAAATTTCAAGGTGAAACTAAGTGAAATAGCCTTGTATTTAAACATATTGTAATATTAATTCCCAAAATTCAAATATCACAAGCTGACATTCAATTATGGATTTGAATCATTAAAATTATGCAAAAATCATATTCCAAAGGCCAGTCCTAGGTCTAAGTGACGATTCATTCGTCATAGGGTGAATGGGTCCTAGGTAAAATCAAGATCCTAGATCTATGTGAGGAACTATTTTCCCTATGGTGAGGGTTCCTAGGTCACTTACTCAGGACACACATCTTCCAATGTTAAGTGTTGTGCAATGGAATTTATGAATTTCGGGTTTTATCCCTCGAAATATGTATTTAATTTGAATTGAAGGGGCCAATTAAGGAAAATTAACCTTAATCCATTGATAAACCCTATATTAATGTGAAAGTGTAAAGGTACACATTAAAACATCAAAGACAAGGCACAATTTAGTCCATTTTAGTTAAAAGGGCTGTAAAAATAATCTGAATATGTAAAACATATTACAACACTAAATTAAGTATCAATAAGGAAAAAATAGGCCCTTAAGTGGCAATGAAAATTCAAAAAATTAGAGTTAAGCAACTTGACGTAAAATTTTGATTAAGTTATCTATATTATTTCAAAAATATGTAAGAATAGAATCTGTAGAAAACTAAATGAAGTTTCTAAACTACTAGGGTTTTTTATTTTTTTAAATCTATTTGGTGAAAATTATTTTAAATTTCAATGCAGTAGTACTTAAATTTCAAAGAAAAGATAAGAATTAGGTGTTTGTCTAACCACCCTAACCACAATAAAATGATAAAAAAATTTATAAGATTTTAGATATAAGTAGAGGGGTATGTGCAGGATCATGATGGGCGAAAAAGTGGTGATATGTAAGCCATATGATGGTCCATGTGGATGACGAATTTCTTTTACCCAAAATTGATGAAACAAAAAGGGTTTTTAGAGGATATTCTCAGCTTTCAACCAATATAAATTATGCTTTACTTTGAATTTAATAAATAATTATTATTCATTTTTTATTAGAATTATGAATAAAGTCCTAATTGATAGGCTGATTGAAAAACATCTATAACTTTCAAATGGTATAACATTTTTTGAATCTAAAACATGTGTCACATTCTATGCTTTGCATACCATAGGATTAAAAAGGAAAAAAATGAATTTCATGAATTTTTGACCAAGTTAAGGTGGTTAGACAGATGAGCTTTTATATCTTCTAAAATTTGTAATAAAAAAATCATAAATAATTATTTACTTGGAAATAAATTATAAAAAAATATGCATCACATCGAGACATTAGTTCTCTACTTATATCTAAAATCTTATAAAAAAATATTATCATTTTATTGTGGTTAGGGTGGTCAAACAGACACCTACTTCTTATTTTTACCCTGAAATTTAAATACTACTGCATTGAAATTTCAAATTTTCACCAAATAATTTTAAAAAATAAAATAAAGGTCTAGTAGTTTAGAAACTACATTCAATTTTCTACAGATTCTATTTTCACATTTTTTTGAAATAATATAGATAACTTATTCAAATTTTTAAGTCAAGTTGTCTAATTCTGATTTTTTGTCTCTTTATTGCCACTTAAGGGCCTATTTTTTCAATGATGACCCTGCACATACCCAAAGGACTCATGTCCTGATGTGATTCATATTTTTTTTGTAATTTTTTTCCAAGGAAATAATTAATTATAAATTTTTTATTATAACTTTTAAAAAATATAAAAAAATTGAATGTCTGACCACCTTAACTTGGTCAAAACTTCATGAAATTCATTTTTTTTTAATCCTATAGTATGCAAAGCATAGAATGTGATGCATGTTTTGGATTCAAAAAATATGATATCGTTTGAAAGCTATAATTTTTTTTCAATTAGCCTATCAATCAAGACTTTAGTCATAATTCAAATAGAAAATGAATAATAATAATTTATTAAATTCAAAGTAAAGCATAATTTATATTGGTGGAAAGCTGAGAATATCCTTTAAAAACCCTTTTCATATCATCATTTTTGGGTATAAAAATTCATCAGCCACGTGGGCCATCATATCACTTACATATTGCCACTTTTTGGCCCATCATTATCCTCCACATACCCAAGGGATTCTTTTTTCTACACTACATTTTCCCCCCATTTTAGTGAGAGTATGACCCCATCTCAAAGTCACACTAAAGTAGACATTGAAGACACTTATGTATGTAGCAATGACAAATATACACAATCATATAACATCAAATACTAGGAAGATCAAGTCTAGAATATCCAACATGATGTGTAACACACCTAATATTTTTGTTTGCGCAACTCTAAGGTAGCAAAACTTTAGGTTGTCCACTAGGAGAGTCTTCCAATAAAGTGGTTTAGTGCGAAAATCATGCCAAGTCTATAGGCTCTCACTGTACAATAAGAAAGTCATGCCTCTATGTTTTCTCTCATCATACTAATCATAGCAAAGCTACCCCCTTGATAAGTTTAATACGGTGCCACATGGAAAGGCTCCACAAATGAGCAAGTTGTGTTGTGCTAGGTGGCATTGATTTTAGGGTCTGAGCTTCACAAGGTTAGCAAACTGCATTATGCCAAAAAATTATGAACATTATATATATATGTATGTATATATATATGTTTTTTCCAAAGGGAATTTTCTTAGTTTGTGTAAGGTATTCTTCTTAGGGAACATTGTGCCTAATGTCAACAAGAGAGGACAAGTCAAGAGTAAATTTTTTGTAACTTAATGAATGTAGTGTGTCACATCATCACTAAGTGTAAAGTCATATGCTAAGAAATATCACAATATTGGAGGACATCAAACCCATTGAAACCACCAAGAAAAGGATGCATCATAGAAAAAACAATTGCACCATGAAACATGAAAAATTTCAAAAGATATTATCTATGTATGCCCCCACTTTAAACCAGTTGCTAACACCATTGTTGTGAGAAATTTATTTAAATTATCCAATGTTCAATCATAAGGCATGAGAGCTTCCTCAAAAATCCCTATGCCAAGTCATATGGTTTTGAAATAAAGCTATGTCAAGAAAAGGAGGGAGTGGTTTCCCCAAAAAATACATACGAGATCTATGGATTTGGGCTCAATATATATTTGCAGAAATTTTTTTTAGTGCTTGGAAATGTCATCATTCCCTAAATAATCATAGAACTAGAAGAATGACACAAAAAGAGTGAAAACAAAGAAGAAGCCTTCAGATCAACATGGAAGAGAACTAAATGTCTCGTTGCCTTGTGTCATCCCCAAGAGGAAAACATAAGAAAAATGAATAAGGTATTTAGTTTTAATGACATAGAGAAGAATTTAGATACAAATGGATGAATGCATAAAAAGAGAAAGATACATAAAACAAAATAGTACGGAGGAATCACATTATGCACATTCAATAACATAATGAAGCATATGAAAAAAAAACAATGTAAAAGAGTAGTAAGGCATATAAAAGTCAACCTATAGCAAATCGTTTGCATCCCAATCATGATTATCATATGCAGAAGGAGGAGAACTAGAAAAATGGACAACATCAAGTGCCAAAACTAGGACAAAGATATTTAACCCCTTTCTTGGGCACTAAGAGTAGGTCAAGGATAATCTGAGATGGGTGATGAGAATAAGATCCTTGCAATAAAGAGAATGGTTTGTAATGAATTTGAAACATGTAATAGTGAGCATGTTAGGATCCTACAACTATTACATGCAAATGTAAATAGACCGTGCTTTAAGGGATTTTTTTTGTATACCAAACTTCTCAAATATTCTTTTTAAAGAATAAAACTCATCGGTACTATACCCAAGAGTTATATGATATTGACAATGAGAGTTGTTTGTGTTCTTAGGATTTGGATTTGGATTTTCTCTAATGTGTGGTAATGTTATGATCACTTGATTTAGAAGTGTGTAATATTCTTTAATTTTTAGCCATAGGACATGGAAATTTGATTTTCTTTAGTTTGTAAGGATTTTTTTTCTTGCTTGATTCACCAATTTGTTGAGATAGATGTTGAGGAGGAGGGCCTAAGATTCCATTATCATTCGTATGAGGTATTGGTTGTTCCTAAGGAAGGAGGACACTTATTTTGGGAGGAGGATCTTGATATCGTAATCCTTTGGTTTGTTCAATAGAAAGTTGTTCTAAAAGTTTATGAATTTCATGATCATTAGCTATGTCACATCCTTGACTGGTTAAAATATTAAAGCCCAGGCCATAAGTCTCTTTTAGATTGATGGGAGTGTTGGTTATTTTATTAACATAAGATGAATAGGTAGGCACATGATTAGAGGAGATAGGTTCACTGATTGTTCGAAGTTTATGCCTAGTTTGTGACTTAATTTCAGGATGTTAAAGACTAAACATCTTAAGTTGTATTCGTTGTTTCATGGAAGGATAAAAGGATGCATTAGGGTATGTGCAGGATCATCATGGAAAAAACAGGCCCTTCAGTGGCAATAAAAAGACAAAAAATCAGAGTTAGACAACTTGACGTAAACATTTGAATAAGTTATCTATATTATTTCAAAACAATGTAAAAATAGAATCTGTAGAAAATTGAATGTAGTTTATAAACTACTAGACCTTTATTTAAAATAAATAAATCTATTTGGTGAAAATTTGAAATTTCAATGCACTAGTATTTAAATTTTAGGGTAAAAATAAAAAGTAGGTGTCTGTCTGACCACCCTAACCACAATAAAATGATAATATTTTTTTATAATATTTTATATATAAGTAGAGGACGCATGTCACATTGTGATGCATATTTTTTTATAATTTTTTTCCATGTTAATAAATAATTATGAATTTTTTATTACAAGTTTTAAAAAATATAAAATCTCGTCTGTCCAACCACCTTAACTAGGTCAAAAATTCAAGAAATTCAATTTTATTTTTTTAATCCTATAGTATGCAAAGCATAGAATTTGATACATATTTCGGATTCAAAAAATGTGATACCATTTGAAAGTTATAGATGTTTTTCAATCAACCTATCAATCAGGACTTTATTCGTAATTCTAATAGAAAATTAACAATAATTATTTATTAAATTCAAAGTAAAGAATAATTTATATTGGTGGAAATTTGAGAATGTCCTCTAAAAACCCTTTTCGTTTCATCAATTTTGGGTAAAAAAAATGTCGCCAGCCACATGGGCCATCATATGGCTTACATATCGCCACTTTTTGGCCCATCATGATCCTGCACATACCCATTATTCCCAAGATTTTAAAGGCAATCATTTATGAACTCATGCATCCTAGCATTATCTTCTCCAATGATGTCAAATTCTTGAGGAAACTCATTTCGAGTTGATTGAGCATGGTTAGAGTCAATTGCATTAGGATCATTGCCAAAAACATAACTTGAAACATCAACCAAGGAGAACAAATATTTCCACACATTGCTAAAACACGTGTATTTTCATATTTTGAAACTTAAACAAGTAATTTTCTTATTACACTATGAAAAAACCTAAAAAATGAAGTTTAGTAAATGCAATTTTGACATCACAAAATACCCTAACTTTATCAAATTAAGCTAGATATGATCAAATTGATAAAACAAAAAAAATTGCAAACATAAAAAAAATCTTAAAGCAGCAAACATGAATGTAGGAATGAATTTTTTAATGCCCAAAAATAGAAAATGTGACCCTGATCAGGGACTCATTTTCCCTAGGGTGAATGGGTCCTAGGTGATGGGTTTGAAATATATTTTTACATATTTTTGAGTGATTCTTAGTAGTTTCTAGATTTGAGTTTGTTACAACAAGTTTTAGTTTATTATTTTTTAAAATTCAATGTTAAATACAAGTGCAAAATGTGAAAAAATGACAACTTAGAACACCTAATTTGATATGAAGTTATTTTTTTTGGAAGAATGAAGAAGAACATCTAGTTGTGCAAACTTTGTGTTGTCATTGATGTCACCATGTTGATTGAGTCGTCAATTTGATCTAGTACTTTGAACTGTTATGAAGAACCAATTTACATCCTCTGGTATTTTGGTCCACAATCCTCCTTTGGTGATCATCATTGCTCATGATCTTGGGAAATGGTTTTCGGATGTTTGAAGCTTGTAATTTCATAATCTTGTGTGCTGATGTGTTCGTATGGCGAGTTGGCACTATTCTATTAATTGCATTTTGTTATTAGGTCTATGATCCCTGGCCAACCTAATGAATAGCTCATATTGTAATTGATTAATTTTTGTTTTGGATATATGTGTGACCTATCTTTGGTCCATGCCGACACATTACAACATGCTACACACTTGGATTATTCTTGGAGAAGTTTTGTACTAATTTGGAGCCAAAAGTTAGTTTTTCTGGTGAGTAAAGATTGCATCAAATTAGGCCGACCTAATTGATGCTTCCGGATGTATCAGTTATATATATTGGATTGTTTTGAGATTGTTGAAGTGAATTGAATGTGAAGTATGGTGCAAATCTGAAACAAAGTGTGCAAAAATGTTGAAGTGTGTTAAGTCAATCTATTGAGCTTCAAAGAAACTTAATCAACACTTATTAGGTGCACTCTTACCAGTTTATTCTAGTTGTAAATCCACTTATGTATTGTAATCCTTTTGTAGGAAGTGAGCATCCTTTGTTGGATAGTGATTCCTCTTTGTAAGTAGTGAGCACTTTTATTTGGCAGTTTGCCTCTTTTTTGTATTCAGTTTTGGAGTTACATTTTATTGTGAGTTAATGCTAATCATGGTTTTTTCCCATTCTAGGTTTTCCATGTAAAAATCCTATTGTTCATGTGTTGTGTGATTTTATGTTATGTTAATGTATTTTATCATCATTACTATTATATCCATTGGACAATTTGGATGGTGTTTTTTAAATAAGTTTAAGAAGATATTGATTCACCCCCGTCTCAATATCTTGGGTATTAAACAATTGGTATCAGAGCTTTGGTTCCTCTGGAGAAGCCTAAAATATTAAGGAAGATTCTGAAGATTGAATAAATGGATGATAAAGAAGAGCTATGGGATGCTCTTGAAGATCTTGACAAGGTTGGAAATGAAAATAGAGATTTGAAAGAAAATATCCATCAGGCAAATGAATGCATCTAGAAATTGAAAGAGGAATTGAATAAATTGAAAGAAAGACATAGAGAATTAAGTGAGAAATTAAAAAAATAAAATGAAGAGATTACCATATTGAAGGTGCAAGTGGAGGAAAAGAAGAGAATTGAATATTGTCTCAATACAGTGGTGTAAAGCAAGTCTAATGTATGCTCAAGGCTTGAACAAGAAGTGGTAAACCTGAAAGTAGATCTAGAGAAAGCAAAACTCTGTGAAGATAGTTTCAAGACAAGCTCCACAAATCTTGATGAATTGATTACAGGGTAGAGACCATCTAAACACAAAGGTGGTTTGGGAAATGAAGCTAGTGAAATCTCTAAGAATTTGTAGACCTCAAATCCAATGGACAATCAGAAGACTCAAGATAAATGGAAGCATAAAATAAATCCGAGAAAATTTGCTAGAAGACCACCTATCAGAAAACCAAATGCTCAAAGATATCCATCTTCCTATGGTGTTTTCTTTTCATGTAATAAATTTGGTCAAACGGCAACTGAGTGCAGAAGTAGGATGAATCAATTTTTTGCAAGCAAGAAAGTTGAACATAGAGCTACTGAATGCAGATCTTAGGTGAGGATGATTAGTTGAGTGATGATGAATAGGTTGAATGGAGGTACAATGAATCAATACTTTTTTGGCTACTACTATACTTGTTATACGTTTGGACACAAATAAAATCAGTGTAGATCAAGAGTTAGTGGAGGTAAAAAAAAATTAGAGAAATGTTTTGTGCTACAATTGCAACAAATCGGGACATATTTCAAGAGTTTGTAGAAGTAAAAAGGGAAATCGGTCTACTTTGGTAAACAAGAATGAACTAGTGAAGAAAATTGACAAATATGAGGTTAAGAAAGAAATGAAAAAGATATGGAAAAATAAAGAAGAGCCAAAAAATTCAAATGCGTTTGTGCCCTCATCTAGTGCAGACAATTCCTCTAGGAATTAGACCTAGCATGGTCTTAGGGGGAGTATTAACAATTTTTTTTTTGAACCCAGTGGATATATGGCATGTGAGATGTTGGCACAAGGATATTTTGTAAGGAATGAATAGGAAGAGGTTATACAAAAGAAACTGGAAGAAAAAATGTAGGCATGTTCATTTGTAGAGTAAATTAGGGTTTCTCAGTGTAGTGAAAAAGGGTTTTTATCAGCTTTTTGAAATCTCTTGCATTTAATACAAATTAGGGCATCACGATGGTGTATAAAGAAAAATTCATAATTCATTTGTGATCACTTGTGCAATTGAAGAATTTGAAGATGATTTTAAGCAATCTTGAAGTGATCCTGAAGTGATCTGGAGCAATTTTAATGCAATCTAGAGAAATCATTATGAATAATTAAGAACAAAAGATGAAAATTTTCAAAATCAGCTCTCTCAGTTTACAAAAAAAAAGGGAGAAGAAATTTCATTGAGCAAGAAAGAGTTTGAAGAGGATAAGCACAACAATGGAATTCATTGACAAAGGATCGATTGGTGATATTCTACTAAGGTTGTAGGGAGTTGAGTTGGAAGAGTTTAATCATTGAAAGATGACGGAAATGGAACTAGGGTTAAAGAAAAATGAATTGTAGAACGTAAATACTCTGGCTATTGATTTATGGGGAGAATTTCCTTTGTTTGTAGACAAAGAATCTATCTTGTTCCTATTAAGTCAAATAAAGGATGCCATCATTATTTTGGAGAAACCCTATTTGATCATGAAGGAGGAAATTAAAGCTATTATTGGGTTGTGTAGTGTTGGTGACCTCCCTGGGAAGTAAATAGTGAGATACAAAGACATGGAGGAACTTATTGGCATCGATAAAGACCCTTGAGCTCTACTAATAAATACCATTGTCGATCCTATAGTATGTTATGTCACCTAAAACATCACTTATAAAGTCTATTTAAAAAATTGTGAAGGTTATACTTCACCTATTGTTGTATATCTTGCACATAAAATGGTGAAGGAAAACAAGCAGTTTGATTTGTGTAGCCTAATTATGGAAAACCTAATTGAAAATTTCAGAATTTCTTTGGTCGACAGTTATCCTTTCTAGTTTGGGTCTCTTATATGTTAGGTATTTTACTTTCTGAGTTCACTACCGATAAGAGATAATTTTAAGTGGGAATCTAACATCCCTATCGAAAATCAAGTTTACAGGTATTTGGAATATATGGAAGATAAATCAAGTGCATGCAAAATCAATTTCTCATCCCTGTAGATGAATCTATGCTTCAGTGTGCCAGTGTCTAGTCAGTTTGAAGAGGGTTCCTCTTCTAGTAAGAAAGAGTTCAAAGTTGTTATTGATGGTTCCCATCCAAAATCTAAAAGAAGAAAAATTATGACAAAAGATGTCATCACTATCCCAAAAGAAAAGGAGAATGAAGAAGAGTCCCTTCTTGAATCTGATTCCTTCAATTTTGAAGACATTCAAATGATGTTAGATAAAGGTTACATGAAGAAGGTTGGTGAAATGTGGCATGTCCACTCGTTGATCAAAAGACATAAAATTGATGATGTGTTGATTGATTATTTTCTCAAAAGGGGTATTACAGCTTTAAATGTATCTGAATCATTAACAAATGATCTAGTAGAAGTTATTGAAGAAAGAATATTGCTGAAAGGACCTAAAGCACATAAGTTCAGAGCTATGATTGAGAGAAGATGTAACAAATCCAACCAAAATTTATCCAAACATATTGATGAGACAAGAGAATGTGTTAAGGATATGTCTAACATCTATAGGTATTGTCTCTTGTGGCCTACAACCATTGATAACTTTAGAAGCAGAATTGAAGCTATTGAATCTGAGATAAATAATAATGGAAATAGATGATTTATTCAAAGGAAAAAATGGAAAATAGAGAATAAGAGTCAGTAAATTGCAAGTAGAGTTTTTGATTGCTCAGAGATAGAGAGAATAATTGGTTAAAACCTTTTGGCTTGTTAAGGAAATTTTTGAGGTCTGGTTGGATCATCTCTCCAAAATACTCTCCAATGTAGAATATTTTGAATGACAATGTTTATCTTCGCACCAAACAACCTCATTTACACGGTTGTCTTTATTGGATAGCATGAGTTCTAAAATGTGTTCATAAGTGTTTTCTTGGAAGAGGATTCTTCCAATCATAAGAGAAAGGTACAAGAAAAAATTTCATGTAAAAACTGTTACTTTCACTTGAATGTTTGAAATGGGGAGTTATAATTTCTTTGTATATACATTATCAGCATGTGCATACATTTATATTCTATATTTGGTTGCACTTTGTCCTTGATGTCAAAGGGGGAGAGATTGTCATGTATAAAGGGGAGTGTGAAGTGAAAAGAATGAAGAAGAATGTGAAGTTTTGCAGAATTTATGTTCTCATTGATGTCACCATGTTGATTGAGTTATCAGTTTGATCTGGTACTTTGAACCGGTATGAAGAACCAGTTTACATCCTCTAGTATTTTGGTCCGCAATCCACCTCTGGTGAGCATCATTTCTCACGGTCTTGGGAAATGTTTTTTGGATCTTGGAAGCTTGTAAGTTCAGAATATTGTGTGCTCATGTGCTCGTATAGCGAGTTGGCACTATTTTGTTGATTGCATTTTGTTATTAGGTCTATCCCTAGCCGACCTAATGAATAGTTGATATTGTAATAGATTAATTTGTGTTCCAGATATATGTGACCTATCTTTGGTCCATGCCAACACATCGTAGCATGCTACATGGGTATGTGAAGGATCATGATGGGCCAGAAAGTGGTGATATGTAAGTGATATGATGGCCCATGTGGTTGATGAATTTTTTTTACCCAAAATTGATGAAACGAAAAGGGTTTTTAAAGGAGATTCTAAGCTTTCCACGAATATAAGTTATGCTTTACTTTGAATTTAATAAATAATAATTATTTATATTCTATTTGAATTACGTCTAAAGTCTTGATTGATAGGCTTATTGAAAAACATCTATATATTTCAAAAAGTATCACACCTTTTGAATCCAATACAGGCTTCAAATTTTATGCTACACATACTATAGGTTTACAAAAACTGAATTTAACGAATTTTTGACTAAGTTGGTGGTGAGACATACGAGTTTTTATATGTTTTAAAAGTTGTAATAAAAAAATTATAATTAATTATTTACTTAGAAAAAAAATACAAGAAAATATGCATCACATCGGGACATGAGTCCTCTGCTTATCTATAAAATATTATAAAAAAATATTATCATTTTATTGTGGTTAGGGTGGTCAAACAAACACCCACTTCTTAGTTTTTCCTAGAAATTTAAGTACTACTGCATTGAAATTTCAAATTTTCACCAAATAGATTTAAAAAAATAAATAAACCTAGTAGTTTACAAACTAAATTCAATTTTATATAGATTCTATTCTTACATATTTTTGAAATAATATAGACAACTTATTCAAATTTTTAACATCAAGTTACCTAACTCTGATTTTTCTGAATTTTATCACCACTTAAGGGCCTATTTTATCCATGATGATCCTTCACATACCCACATTCTTGGATTATTTTTGGAGAAGTTTGTACTAACTTGGAGCCAACAATTAGTCTTTTCGATGAATAAAGATTGATGTTTGCAGATGTATCTGTTATATATATTGGATTGTTTTGAGATTGTTGAAGTGAATTGAATGTAAATTATGGTGTGAATGTGAAGAAAAGTGTGCAAAAATGATGAAGTGTGTTAAGTCAGTTTATTGAGCTTCAAAGGAACTGAATCAACAATTTTTATGTGCACTCTTACGAGTTCATTTTGGTTGTAAACCCACTTCTATATTGTAATCTTTTTGTAGGCAGTGAGTCTCCTTGCTTGGACAATGATTCCTCTTTGTAAGTAGTGAGATTTTGTATTTGGTAGTGGGCCTCTTTTTTAATTTAGTTTTGGAACTACATTTTATTGTGAGTTAGTCCTCACCATGCTTTTTCCCATTCTCACTTTTACATGTCAAAATCTTTGTGTTCATGTGTTGTGTGCTTTTATATTTTGTTAATGCTTTTTTTCATCTTAACTATTATATGTATTGTAGAAATTGGATGACAATGTTTGTTCAATAAGTTTAAGAAGATATTGATTCCCCCCCCTCTCAATATGTTGGGTATTCAACACATTTTTCAACTTTCAAATGCAAGTTAATATGATGTAAATGATATGTAAGATGACTAATTTTTTTTATTTTTTAGATTTAAAGAATGCAAAATATGCAATCCTAAAACCTTTAAATGCAATTAAAATTTGAATGAAAACTAGACACCCTAAATGAGACTTAATTTAATGCAAAGAGATGCAAATGAATGCAAGATCTAAATGAAGGATGAAAGAAGACTCTTAAAATTAGAAAATGCAATGATCAAACTAAGGTTCCCCAAAATGAAACAAATAAAATTGGAGTGTGGTGGGTACCATAATGGCCTATTTCTCTAATTTCATTCAAAATGTAAGTTATAACATGTAAATGGAGAACAATAGTGTGATTGAACTAAAATAGTAATTAAAAGGAAGACCTTTAAAGGTAAAAATATTATGTAACTTTCAGCAAAAGTCACCTTTTGAAGATCACTAAGGACTCATTCAACCTATGGTGAATAGGTCATAGCTAGGGTTTTTGGAAACGGCTTTTTGGGTTATCTTCTACTCAATCTCGACTCCCAAAGTCTAGGTGTTCACTGTCAGATAGTTGAAAATAAAATATGTAGTCGAGTTTCTATGATTTGACAACTTTTCTTGCAACTTTGCAACTTTATTCAATTTTTCTCTTCAAAGGATCTTCAACCTTAAATATGAAATCATACATTAAAGAGATAAAAAATTTGTTTGTTAGGTGAAGGGGGGTTCACCTTGGTAAAACCCCTTTTTGGTAATTAAACCTTGAAATGAACCAATAAAACATGAATGGATGTGTAGTGTAGGAAAAATTATCCCATTTTCACACTTAATTTGGAATACTTAATATTAAATTGAGCCTAATGTTGCTTCGATTTAGTGTTGTAATGTGTTTTATGCATTCACATTGAGTTTAGGGCCCTTTTAAACTAAATAGACCTTTTTTTTCCTTAATACCCCCATCCACTAACAAAAACATAAATTTTCTCTCTTGTGATGTGTGTTTTCCAAATTTATGTGAACAAGACTTAATTGCCACCTTGGGTGTATGAGTCCCTATATAGATATTTCACTATTTCTTAGTGGATTCTGATTAGTCACTAGAAGATTACAGATTCTACCTAGAAACCCTAAACTAGGACTAAATCACAAGTCTTGTGTATGAGTCCTACTGCACATCAAAAACTACAAATTTCAATGTTTTCAGATCTTTTTTAGCCATCTCTAATCCTCTAGGTACTTTTTTGGTTCTTTCTATTTAGTGATATTATTTTATATTCTAATTTTCTAGGGTTTAGTGTGTTCATGTTTGCATTTCTCTTTAGGGTTTATTTCATTTTGGTGAACCCAACATTTAAAAAAAAGTAATTTTCTAATTTTAGGAGTCCTTTTCATTCTAGATTTATATCTTGCATTCATTTGTATTCATTTACATTTAATTAGATCTCATTTAGGGTGTTTAGTTTGCATTTGAATTTTCATCTCATCTAGGGTTTTAGAATTGCATTGTTTTTATGCTTTAAATCTAAAAATATAAAAAAATCAGTCATATTGCATATCATATACATCATATTTACTTGCATTTCAATATTGCAACAAAAATTTGAATATTATACTAGGTATTTTAGGTCATCATTGCATTTCACATTGCATTTTACAAAAAATTGAAACTGAAACTTTCGATAGTAGACCTAAATTTGGAAATCGTTAGAAAACATCTAAAAATTTGTAAAAATTAGCTTCAAAACTCTAATTGGGACTCATTCATTCATCTAGGTGATTTAGTCCCTATACAGGTGTTTTTCCTAGATTTATGGCAATTCTGTGATGTCTGTTTTTTACTATTTGAACCTTCCAAAAACCCTAATTGGGACTCATTCGCCCATCTGGGCGATTTAGTCTTGTATCAAACTTGAATTTATATTTTATAACATTGAAAACAACATTTTTTTGTTTCTGTTTACTGCTATTAGATATCTATTTTAGTTTGCTAAGTTTCTATTTCAATCATTTCATTAGATCTAACATAATTTTCTTAATTTCATGTATTGGTTAATTTCAAAATTTAATTTACAACATTTTATTTTCAAATTCTTTCATAGTGTAATTGGAAAATTACCTTGTTTAGAATCTCAAAATTGCATTTATGCATTTCAATCTAGGTCATTGCACTACATTTTAAGCTTCTTTCCATTTTGGGTTTGTGCACTAAGTTTGTGTAGATTACATTTCACAAATGTTGGTATCTTTCTTTTCCAAGTTTGTAATGAAAAAATGCATTACCAAGCATGTTAGTCATGAGAATATCTTAGTGAAAGAGATTAAGCTTGTTGAAATATTCCATACTACCACATTACCAATCATCTCTTCATCACCTATTTGTGAGAAGGTTCTAGTGAAAGAACATGTAAGCATAGGCAATCATGACAATCATAATTATTATTTCCCTGATACCTCTCCTATTAATGATGAAGGTATCTTGGTGAAAGAAGATACAATTACTGAGAGTCATGAAAGCCTTGTTTATCTATCTCATCCTCTCCCTTTGGAAGATATTATCATTGATACTACTTTACCTAGCCTCCATTCATCTCCCAACACCTCCCCTACTTGTGAGAATGCTTTAGTGAAAGAGGATACAATCGTAGAAAATCATGAAAACCATATTCATGAGGAGGATATGTTGGAATACATTCAAATTTTTCCTCATAATATCCCTCCTCTATGTGAAGATGATAGTTTGGTGTTAAAAGATAAAATTATTGAGAGTCATGAGAATCTTGTTCCCCCCTTCCCTAATTCTCTTACAATTTGGAAAGATCTATTTAAACAAAAAATTCCAATCATTGGTAAGCATGAAAACCATAGTTGTCCTTCTCTTGATGCCTCCCCTATTTGTGATGAAGCTACTTTACAAAATATAACCATGGAATGCAATGAACACTTTGTTTTCTCTTCTCCTAAAAGCTTCCCTACTAGGATAGATATTATGGCAGAAGAGAATGAGACCTTAGAGAAAAAGGATGAAATCATGGACAATCATAACAATCAAATTGGGCCTTTTCCTAATATCTCTACTAGTAGTATATAAGATATTTTGATGTTAGAAAATCCAACCATTGATAAATCCCTTACTCATGATGAAGTCATTTTAGAAGAACAAACCATTGAATGTCATGAACATCTAGTTTGTAGTTCTCCTAAATTCTCTCCTACTAGAGAACATATCATGGTGCAAGAAAATGAGAACATTGACACATGTATTTCAAACAATAGTGATGTGACTTCCTTAGATGAAGATGATGAGGTGACATTAGACTCCCCTTAACTAAGAGATCATGAAAATAAGGAGAAGTTTGGTGAAATTATAAACATTAGAACTCTCTTGAGTCCTTTAATTCTTAGAAATCCTAGATATCCTTTAATTATTGCACCTCTTGAGGCTAAACTCATCCTTTACTCACCCTCAAACCAACCACAAACTCAAAACAAACCTATCCTCATCCTCAAACCACCTAATAATAATATGTTGTAGTAGTCGAGTTACAATACCATTGCTCATACATATAACACTAGAAACAATAAAAAACCAATACAAACGCCTTCTACATCCCTCCCATTGTACCTCAACCTACCTTTCCTAGTGCCCCTCATTTTCCTTTACATAATGGAAATAAGTATGATCTTGTTGAGCAACTTAAGAATAGTCCTACTAAGTTATCATTATGGGACCTTATTCAAGCTTCCAATAATTATCATAACATGATTCAAAGTGCCTTAAAACAAGTTCATATTCCTCCTAATGTGTAATCAAATGATGTGGCAGCCCAAATTCAAGTTATGACTTTAGCCAACTTAGACATTACCTTCCATCAATATGAGTTACTTTCACTAGAAGTGAAAAACCAATATGAAACTTTCATGATAATAGCTATTTTCAATGGGAAAAGGATAAAATGAACCCTTTTTGATAATGTCTCATCCCTTAATGTGTGTAGTGTAACCCTTTTGGATAAAATTGGCATAGATAAATTAAGAATTGAACCTGCTTCCTTATCAATTCAAGGATTTGAAAATTTAGCAAAATAATTTCTTGGAGTGATCATTTTACCTGTTACATTTGGAAAAGACACGTTACAAACTCATATTCATGTTATACCTCATGATCTTTCATACAACCTCCTTTTAGGAAGACCATGGATTCATGAGATGCATGCAATTCCTTCTACCCTTCATTGTAAAATGAAGTATGATGACAACAACAATGTGTACACACTCGACGCTGATCATGAGACTTATATTGTTTTACAAATTGAGAAAGAAAAGGAGTGTCCTTTGAAAACATTAAAACCAACTACACAAGTTGAACTTTTGTAGCATAAAGACAAATAAAAACATATTGATGAAGTAATGAAGTTATGCAAAGATGATTGGGGTTCCTTGGATTTCATACCTAGATTTGATGGGCAATCAAAGATCATAACAAGAAAGCATGAAAATGAAAAATAAATAATATGAACACAAAATTGAGATGAACCTTTGAAAGAATCCACTTAAACCACTTTAGAACCAAAAGAAAATTACACAACTTTCATGAGGTTGAATACGAGCAACCACCGATCTGAAAGAAATGAAAAAACTTTATGGAAAAGGTTATGAACTTATGACACAACTTAGTTATAGAAAAAAAGGATGTGGTGCTAGAGAACAAGGTATCCATGTCCCTATATAGCCTAACACACAAGAAACCACTAGTGGTCTTGGTTATTGTCCTTTGAAAGAATCAAATAAATACTAATGAGGGCCACACTACCCAAACTCACAAAACACAACAATAGATACCAACACAAAAGATGTGAAACAAAAATTCACCCACTTTCAATTATTTTCAAAAAATGAAACTATAGATTCAAACTTGCATGCTACATCATCATGGGCTTGATTCATTACAACAAAATCACCTCTGAAAATAAAACCTATTATTCGGAGCCACAATCTGCACTAATGGAGCCACCTTCTATAACCCCCTCATATCGACTTTTATTTTACCCAATAACTACCCTAGAATGTTCTAGAAAGTGTAACTTTCCCTTTTGTTTTGGCACCAAAAGTCCGACCATTTGATTTCTAGCCTAGGAAGAAATTTTAATGAAATTCAGTTTTTAGAGGGGAAACTTCATGGGGCCATAGCTTTTGATCTGAGTTTTTGATTTTCTATTATTTCATATTTTTGGAAAGATCTCGAAGGGATCTACAATGCACGGGTCATCCTAGGTCGGTGCATCCACTTTTTGAGATTTTTTGGGACCTCTAAAGTTTTATATTTGAATTTGAAGTTGCATTGGAAAAATTTCTCGAGACAAAAACTTTAATTTCTCCCAAACCATTCAAGTTATTGAGGCAATTATTTTGCAACTGGAAATTATTTTCAGCTTTGCTCCTTCAAGTAAATTTTTAGGTCCATATGATCCCATTTAGGCCAACTTACTAAAAATAGTAAGTGAACATTTTTTCTATTTTTGACTTATGACTATCTTATACCCCTTAAGTGGCATTATAGGACTCAAAACAAATAAATAAAATAAAGAAAATAATTTCTTTGGGTGATGTAAGGTTTCCCTACACCACTGGATGCTCATAATCAAATACTCTCTTAATATCAATTTTCTCACGCAAAACACTAATACAATTTGAATTTGTTATATTTTACATTCTCCTATAAAGGAGTGAAAAAAATATCAGAATCTATGGAGTCTTTTGTAATTATGACACCTTGTACTAAGAAAAATATATCTTTGTCACAAAATAAAGGAACATCTTCTACTTTTGATCAAGAGAGTATCTTGTTGAGACTACTCCTTAAGATCGTTTGATATCTCTGCCTCCAAGAACGTTAAAGAAATATTATTACAAGAATTCATTTTTTTCATATCATAGAGTTCATGGTCATTCTACTAATGAATTTAAGGCTTTGGATAACAAAATTCAACATCTTAAGGATTGTGGTACTCTTCCTTGTCTTGAAGCACTTAACTCCTCTAATTGATATTGATTTTCAAGTTTCTCATCAATCATCTTGTCTCACCATTGTCTCGCATTGAGTGGGGGCAAAGGGTTAGGTAACCTTGTCCTCATATGACACTTGTCATTGTCTCTTTTATCTATTTTACCACCTTCCATGTATATATAAGAGCAAACTTGGGATGTGGACAACATGCATTAAGTTGGCTCACATGTGACATATTGATTTATCTTTATTATTACATTTTGGGGGAAACCCCTTATCCGTGATGTAGTTTCATTTGAGAACATATGAATTGACATATGGCTATGCGAATAAGCTCTCATGTCTTCTTTATTGGCTACTTTAAATAAAATTTCTCACAACACTCGTGTTAGCAACCATGTTAAAGTGGGGGAATACAATGACACTCATGTTTCACTATGCAATTTTCTTACTTCATGCGTTGGGTCTTTCACTTTCTTGTGACATTGTGTGTGATTTCCTTCAAGAATGTGATTTCTCTTAGTATATTATATTCCTCTTAGTGACTTGATGTGACACACTACATCCCCTAAGGTGTGAATATTCTATTATTCGATTGGTCCTCTCCTACAAACATTAGGCATGATGTTCCCTAAGAAAATACCTTACATGAACTAAGAAAAGTCCCTTTGAACAAATATTTACTTGCATGTTGTTTCATTTTGTGGCACCTTATTTAAGTTATTAGAGGGATAGTTTTGTTATGGTTAGTATGTGTGGCAGATAAACTTATAAGTGAATTTCCCATAGCCACTTGCTTGTGTGTGTGAGTGCATACTGGTCACGTGCCTATGTTTCTCACCTCTCGAGGGACTCACCTAGTGGATAGCCTAAGGTTCCACTATCCCTTGTGAGCATGTGTTTGGTTTTCATAATGTACATTGCGTTCCACTTGTAAACATTTCTTGGAAAAATAGCTTAGATCTGATCCAAATCATGTTGGACAAACAATTGAGGCTTGATTCAACATTCTTTATTTTTTTTCTTCTTTATGTCTTTAAATTTATATGTTTGTACATTATTGTTGCTTCATATACCATTAACACGTGTTTTCTCTTATGCCTATGTTGGTTTTCCATACGATATTTATCCTAGGGCCTTTACCACCCCCTTGATCTTTGTCATTCTATGCCATCTAGATTGGTACACTTGGACCCCTCTTGAATGTCTACTTTAGTGTGAGTTTGAAGCAAGTTCCTCCTCTCACTAAAGTGGGGGCTAAATGTAGTGTAAGAAAAAGTGTCCCTTTTTCACACTTAATTTTGAAATAATTAATATTAAACTAATCCTAATTTTTCCTTGATTTAGTGTTGTAATGTGTTTTACACATTTAGATTGTGTTTAGGGCCCTTTTCAACTAAATAAATCTATTTCTTCCTTAATTTAGTGTTGTAAAGTGTATTTATTTACATCTTCACTCTAATTTATGAGCCCTCTTGCATTTATGACCTTAAAATCAACATTAATATGCCCCTAAGACTCTTTATTACACATCAAAAGGCTTACTTCAATCAAAATCTTGACAAATTCAATAAATAGATTTATTTTTCTAAAACCCTGATATTTTCTCAGCTCGAAAAGATAGGGTGGGACCCATACACCACCTTGGGAATATTATTCCCCTTAGGTGAGACCCATATTCTACCTTGGGTGTATTAGTCCCCATAGGTGGGACCCATATGCCACCCTGGGCGTATGAGCCTCATTTTTCTCGTTTTTAGTGTTTTGAGTAGGAAATCAGGATTTTCAATTCAAATTTTATGGATGTGAACATTTGGAATCTAATAAATGGTAAAATAGATGGATTTACTATATAATTAAGGTTTTAAATCATTATTTCACCTAAGTTACCTAAGAAAACTTCATTAAATAGAGTTTCACCTAGATCTAGAGAATTCAAGAGCAATCAAGAGCTGATTACCAATCATTTTGGAGCCATATCAAGGTCTTCAGGCATCAATTATATGTTTATGTAGAATTTTTTATCCAAGTTCAACAATTTCAATCCATATAAAGTTTCATGATCAAGATCTACATCCATTGAAGCTAATTCATACAAGTTACAGATCTACACTCCAAGCATTGAAAAAGGTTTTGATGAGTTGTTAGATTCACTTTTTCATTTAGTGTAGGAAAATTTATCCCTTTATATTTTATCACTTGTTTAGGGCCTCCCTAAATTGGGCTTATTTATGCCTTATTTGCTCCTATTTTGCATCCACAAGCCTAATTAAATATATTTTTCTAAGGATAATCCTGATATTTATCAAATAACCAATAATAGTTCATGTATCTGGGTTATGTGTTCTAGATCTAGTGATTTGAGAGACATATTCCACCTTGGGTGTATGGTTCCCACCTAGGTTTTGGGTCCTGATCTTGAATATTGCATTGAACTTAATATTTCTTGAAATTTGTGTACCAAGTTTAAGTCACTAGGAATCATATGCCACCTTGGGCATATGAGTCTTGCTTTATATTAGACCTATTTTTAATTCAAGTCTTGGAAGGATTTTATTCTCCTAGATATAAATACAAGGTTATTTCACACATTTTCTCTTAGAAATTTTACATGTCATCTAGAAAATTGATGAGAGCCATCTTTAGGAAAATTAATGATCAAGAGAGTTTACAAGAACATTCAAGAGCTGGTTATCAAGCATTTGGAGCATCAATTCAAGATTCAAGCATCATGTCAAAGTCATCATGCATTATGTGTGTTTTTGAGCTAACATTTGTGGTGTAGGTTTTCATTATTCAAGCAAGAATTCAAAGACACTATCTCATATCAAGATCGAGAGTCAATATTCACATCCATTTGAGCCATTTCACATAAGATTGTAACCTTTATTTCAAGGGTTTTTTGACTTACAACATTATATTTGTTCATTCATCATTCATTTAGTCTATTTCATTTGATTTCAAGGTTTGATTACCAAAATGGGGTTTGACCAAGGAAAACCACTATCCACTAACACAACAACATTTTCCCATCTTCATGTGTGATTGTAGATCTGGGTGTTTTAGAGCTTGAATATCATTTGAAGAAAAAGTTGCAAGATTGAAAAATGTTGTCATAGTTGTCAAGAATTTTTCATCTTCATAGAAACACACCTATAGATTGAAAGTTAGACCTTTTTGGACCTAAAAATTAGACAAGACAAAAGCTACAAAAGGTCACTAGAGGATTATATAATTTTTAGTCAAACCCTAAGAGTGCGACTAAATTTACACCATGGGCCTATGAGTCCGAGTATACCTTTTTTCAACATTTTTTGGTAGATCCTGGTTTGTCAACAAAATATTCCAAATTTAGCCCAGAAACCCTAGAGTGGGACGAAATCACTTATTCTAGCATATGAGTCCCAATGCACTTTAGGAACAACAAATTTTAGAGTTTTCAATATTTTCTTAGTCATATTCATTCCTCCATGTACTTCTCTATTTTATTCTATTTATCAATTTGATTACATGAATTTGAGTTTCTAGGGCTTAGTGTATGCATTCTTGTATTCCTCCTCAGAAGCTTCACTTAATGGTGAACCCCCTCTTTAATCACACCTAAGGAAAACTTTTTGAATCCCCTCCCCTCAATTGAGCCACTTGGTTGAGGGATGTCTGGGATTTCCTAATGAATTCGGAGTGAAATAGGTCCACTAATTGTTCCATCTCCTAAAAGGTGGAACATCATATTTCCCACCATTTCATTTTTGTGAATCTAAAAATGAAACCCTTTTTTATTTATTTGGAGAGCATTTTAGTCCTAGATATCGCTTACATTAACTTTGCATTAGATCTTACGTTAGTTAATTTGCATTGAGGGCTTCTAAACATTGCATTACTTAAAAGTTCATATATGTTGTATATTTGCATCTCAAATCATTTAATTTCACTAAAAATTTGTAATTGAAAATAGTCAAGTTGACACACAAGTTACAAACCTTAGAATCAACTGATAATTTGTTGAATTTAGTGTCAAACCCCTAATCTGGGACTCATTCACCCATCTAGGAGATTTAGTCTTGGTATAGGTCTTTTATCTTGCTTTCTAGGAATTTTGTGTTGATTCATTTTTAGTATTTGAACTTTTCAAAAATCCTAACTAGGACTTATTCACCCACCTTTGCAATTTAGTCCCATATCAGACCTAAAATTGCATTTTACAACATTAAAAATTGTGTTTCTATGTTTATTTTTTCTATTATCAAATATCTATTTCAGTTTGTTGGGTTTCTATTTCATTCATTTCATTAGATATAGCTTAATTTAGTTACATTTTGAAGTGTATTTGTAAACGTGAGAATTGGAATTAAAGCATATCATTTATCTTGTGCCCATTTCATTTATCTTGCATTCATTTATTATCCTTTGCATGAGCTTTACAACATAGTGTCCTATTGCTAATACTATAGTGAGACATAGTTCTAGACTCATGTCATATTGTGATAACACACTCATCATGGATCTTTGGTTATCTAGATCTTTCACTCAAAGTGTTGGCAATAGTGCACTAGGTATGGACCATACCCTTGATAACACTTTACCTTAAAGTAGTATGACAAGTGTTGAAACAATGGTTGCTAGTGTCCCCCAAGAAAACATAATCCAAATCCATGAAGAGTTAGCAAACCTAAAACATCAAGTGATTACTGAAAACATTTCTAGCATTGCTATTCCTACCATAGATAACATACACCACATGATTGACAATGAACAAGGAATAAAACTTGTGCATAACTTAGCTCAATTTTTTTGCAAACATCTTATCTCAATGACTAGTTGTGCTCAAACTTCCAACAATACTCAAAACCGAGAAGGAAATCAAATTCCTCCTCCCACAACCATTTCCTCTATTCCCACCTGAAACATCTAAAAATGGATTTTCTACTTATCGTTTACAACATAGATTAAATACATTCCACAATCATTTCATTGAAGGGAAACCCTAAAGATCTCAATCTAAAGTATGTAAAGGAGAAAGAGATCTTACAATAGGGTTGTCCTAGGGTCTGATTATAAACTAAAGAGGGGTTCACCACCAAGCTAGAGCTTGGAAAGACTAATGAAATGCAAGTCCTAATGTTTAAACGTAATATGATTCAAAATTTCACTAAATGATCTATAAAAGCATGTAAAATAGAATCAAAAGTTGAGAGATGAAAGGTGTGCACTTGGAAATCTAAAGAGGAATGGATGAAGCTCTAAAATTCTGAAAAACAATGATTTTAAAGTTTAGTGGGGCTCGTACACTAGATTGGGCGATTTAGTCCTAGATGAGGGTTTCTGGGTAGGAACAAGTTTCTGGTAGTGTAGATTCTAGATCTGCGAAAATGTGAAAATTGGCATATACTAGGACTAATACACCAAAAGTGGTGTATCAATCTAGTTATATTTTTTTTGGAAATTGAAAGTCTGATTCTGCTCTTTAACATCTATTTTTTCCTTTCCACTTGATTTTTGGATCCGAAACTCTGTTTTGCAACCTGTAGATGTCTTCCAATGATCTCCAATGCAAGGTGTCAACTTTGACAACTTTAAACACTTTGAAAACTTTATCCAAAATTTATCTTCAATATTTCCTTAACCTACATCTACAAATCACACACCAAAGAGAGGAAAAAATGTTGTTTTGTTAGTGGAAAGGGGTTTTCCTTAGCAAAACTCTATTTTGGTAATCAAACCTTGGATTGAAATGAAATAAGAATGGAGGATGATGAATGCACATGCAATGTTACAAATCACAAAACCCTAACAATAAAGTGTTGAAAATGTGTATGAAATGGCTCCAATGGATGTAAATCTTGACTCTTGCTTGAATGTGATGGATCTTGACTTGAATGCTAGCTTCAATCAAGAAACCCTGCATCATAATTATTAGCTCGAAAACAAACATGATGCATGATAACTTTGACATAATGCTTGATACTTTAATAATACTCTAAAAAATTTGATAATCTACCATTGAATTCTCTTGAATAATCTTGTAAACTCAAATTTTCTATAAGGATGCTCATTCAACTTTCTAGGTGTAAAATGAGTGAAAGAAACTTGTATTTATACTTTTTTATGCCAAATTTCTTGAAATGACAACACTACAAACTAACATTAGATATAGGAGGATAAAATCCCACCAAGAATTTGAATTAAATCTAATTTTGGGCCACATGAGACTCATATGCCAAAAGTGGCATATGAGTCCCATTAGCCATTAATTATGGGACCATTTTAAAAAATGCTTAGAATGATGCTAAATATAGATTTGGACCCAAAAACCTAGATGGGACTCATATGTCCAAGGTGGCATATGAGTCCCAAATCACTAAATTTGGGCCACATAACCTAAAAGCATATGAATTATGATTGTATATTAGACTATGTCAAGATTATCCTTGAAAAGATACATTAAATGAGGCTTCCAGATGAAAAATAAAGCCAATTGAAGCATAAAGAAGCCCAATTATTAATGACAACTTGAGAAAAGTGTGAAAGTGTGAAACAACACCTTACAACACCTTAAATAAAGTAAAATTAAGTTCATTTAGTTCACAAGGGTCCAAGACCTAATGTGAATATGTCAAACACATTACAACACTAAATCAATGCAACATTATGCTCAATTTAACAAGGAGGGCCCAAACAAGCAAGGAAAAGTAAAGGGTTAATTTTTCCATTGCCACATTTAGTCCCCACTTTAGTGAGAGGGTGAAATTTCTTCAAGCTCACACTAAAGTAGAAAAATTCACTTCAAGAGGGGTCCAAATGCACCAATGCTGGTAAGACAAGATGACAATGATCAAGAGGGGTGATCAAGCCCCCATGATCAAGATCTTATGGAAAAAAAAAATAGGCACAAAAGAACACACATGAAAATGATGTGAAGATCAAAAAAATGGAACAATCATATACTACCAAAGAAGAGAAAAGAAGAACAAAGGAAAAATAGGGGTGGATCAAGCTTCAACCATTTGTCTAGCGCAATGTGGATCAGATCTAGGTTGTTTGTCCAAAAATGCATGCTCACTTTGATGAAACAAAACTTCAAGTTGTCTATTGGGTGAGTATCCAAAGATGTAAGACACATACGCACATTTTTGGTATTCACTCACACACACACATGGGTGGCTATGGGAAATTCATGCCTCGGTTGGGCTTCCCATCCAACCAGACCAAAGTTATACCTCTTGATGAATTTTAGCTTCATGACGAAAGAAAAGCTTCATATTCTTGGAGCTTATGAGAAAAAAAGATGGCTCCATAGGCATGTAAAGTGTGTTATGAAAGGTGGCCATATAACCAAAATTTTGTAAATGCAAAAAATGGAACATTTAAAGGATTATTTCTTAATTCATGTAAAGTCTTTAAATTAGGGAACATTGTGCCTAATGTATCTAAGAGAGGATCAATCAAAGAATAGAATATTCACAACTTAGGGGATGTTGTATGTCGCATCAAGCCACCAAGAGGAATATAATATGCTAAGAGAGATAATGCTCTTGAAGGAGATCACACCTGATGTCACCACAAAGTGAGAGGCGCATCACATGAAGCAAGAAGACTACACCATGGAATATGAAAAATGAATAAGAATAATGCCAATATATGCCCCCACTTTAATGAAATTGCTAAATAGCATGTTGTGAGAAATTAATTTAAAGTAGAAAATGATAAATTCTAACAAGAAAGGAGACATGAGAGATAATTTGGAAATCCCTATGCCAAGTCATATGTTTCCAAATCAAGTTGTGTTATGAAACTCCAAACACATAAGGGATCTATTGATTCAGTGCCAGTTGTTCTTGCTTCAATGTTTTTAAGAGAGATCGAAACTATCATCATTCTCCAAATACACATAGAACTAGAAGACTAACACAAAGAGAGTAAAAAAAAAGACAAAGCCTTTCAGGTCAACATGGAAGACACATGAAGGTATCAACACCTCACGTCATCCCCAAAAGGAAAACACAAGAAAAATGAAAAAAGATAAAGAAAAATATTTTGGGTTGATGCACTTCAGGAGGTCCTACAACAAAAATCAACACAAAACAATAATCTTCAAGTTACAACTCTCATAACTCTTCACTCTATCCCAAATCAGCCTATTTCCTTATAGCCTTGGAAATCTATTCAATCGGGTAAATCTTCTGAATGGATGACTCTTAGGCCATCACCTATCCCATTCTAGGAACCCATTTTTTATTTCAACAACATACTAACAAACCACCAAGGGTTACTTTGTAACAGTTATTCCAAATTCTAGTTTCTTCACTTTCTATCCTTCAAATTAGGCCTATTTTCCAAAGGGACCTATATCTAAGCTTTAGCAAACACTCTAAATATTTGGGCCAGAATTTACCACATGTCAAAACCATAAAATTCACAACTTTTTCTTAGAAATTCACTCAACTAGGGACCTACACACAAAACCCTCCTTTTTAGGCAAAAACTAAGGGGTTTAGTGAAAGTAACACTTCCCTATCAACCCAACACTTGAAAATTGCTCAAGTAAATTTGAAATACCCTGCTCGTGCTTAATCCAACTTAAAAACATGCTGCCCAAGACAAATTATCAATTTGACTCATCAAAACCATACTTTTTCATAAGTAAAACTCAAGTTTACATCATAGGGCTTCACACCCACATCATTTCCAAACCTACCCAGCACTAAATAATAATTCCCAAACTTTATTTATGATGATATTGACCAATTCCTCAATTCACAGTGATCACAGTAAGAGGAGTGGATCAATTTCTCATTTTAGATGACTTGCAAACCCTTAAGACTGTGTATACAGACTAGTTCAAGAAAGTAGCCTATTAAATGCACCAAATTCAATGAATAACCTTAAAAGATATTTCAAATGAAAGATATAATGCTATGCTATGCTATTTCAAGAAAAAATGAATCATTGAACTGTTGTGCGGGCCGTACAGTTCAAGAAACTAAGAAGAAAACATAGAAAATCACAAAAATTGGGATATTATTTTTTTGTTTAGCTTTTAATCTTGAAGATCATGCTTTCTCGAGCTTCTTACATCATTTTTATATTGTTTCTATTTTAAAACTGACCTTCTAACTCCCTAAAACTAACTTTTCAAATCTCATGACCATTTGTCTTCCTCTAACCTATCCTTTTACAACTATATTTTTGACAACTTGCAAAAAAATGTAATTTTTTGTAATGTCAAATAATCATGAACACCCAAAACACCAAAAATGACTAATTACATCAATTAAATGGTCTCAAGACCTTTTTAAAAAAAAAAATCTTAAATCCTAAAGCCTAGACCTTGAATTGACAATTTTGCACCAATGGTGCTCCTGCACCATTGGTCAACATGGAACAAACATGAATGTCTCGAGACATTGTGTCATCCCGAAAAGGAAAACACAAGATAAATGAAAAAAAGATAAAAGAAAAATATTTATAACATAGAGAAGAATTAGGATACAAATGGAGGAATGCCACAAAGAGAGAGAGAACATCAAACAAAATGTCATTGGGGATCACATCACACACATGCAATCACAGAAAATAAAAATAAATAATGCAAAAGACTAGTAAGGAACATGTGATTCAACCTAAACCAGGTTGTCCATATCCCAATCATGTTCATTATATTGTTGTCTCCTAATATTGCACCCCTTCTAAGTTGTAGAACTTATGATATTGGAGAAACATGAAAAAATTTCTAAGGCTGTGAGTCACCTAAAGTAGAAAAGAACCTCTAAAGAAATATGGCCCTTAAGGTACTGACCTAATTAACTAAACTAAATTTTTTCAGAGGAAAGGGTAAGGATGCAACATGAAATGAAACTAAACTCCTATGGTGATGCACCTAAATTTTATCTAAAACCTGTAAAGTTTCTTGTACACACAATTTCAATCGACAACAAGCTTAACATGCACAACTTAAATACTTATATCCTTTCCATAAATATTTCATAAGAAGGTTCCAATGCACTCAATTCTAGAAGGAAAATAACTTCCACAACTTGAATTAATTGCAAAACAACACAACTTACAACCTACAAACACACATATACTTTTGCACAAAGGTGATGCTAATGAGACACAATAACAAGGAATATGACTTCAAATGTAATTGCATCAATCATCAAAATTCACACAATAAAATAGAAAATGAGAAGGAAAAAATTCTTATCTTCATTCATCTCCAAGGTGTAAATTACTATACATGTTTGTAAAAATGAGTTACAAATGCAGCCTTCTGCTAAAAATGAAATTCAAAAGTGACAATGTCTTCTAGAAAAATAAAGAACTAGCTTGGAAAATGATTAATAAAGTTACTTAATATTTTTAAATTAGTTCCACCAAAATAGGAACAAAAAACCCTGTTGGTCGTGTACAACCCAAAACCCTAGAATATAGCTCCCAAACACCCTCCAAAATGAGTTCAAAATGAAGAAAAGGCCAAAAGATGACCTTACCCATCATAAAAGCATCCAAAACCTGCTCCTATATGCTCTCGAAGACCTTTAAACTTAGTGAAAACTACCCCTTATATACTCTCCACATGTTGGTCAACTTCCTCAAATTCCCCCTATATGATTGCATAAACATAAAACTCCAAGCATAATTTCCCTTTGACCATATCTTCAAAGCAACACATCCGTATCTTGGATTATACAAAACATAAATGATGTGATTATAATTGTATCACTTAACTAAATGTTTCTACATTGCAAGTTGGAAGAAAAATAAGTATTTGACACATTTGTGCTTTGAGATAAACAAAAAAAATGAATGTCAAAAAGGGACACTCTTAGACACTTGCATGGATACAAAGGGGCAATAATTTACATTTTCAAAAGTTAAAATAAAAGAAAAAAATCCTAAGTGATAGTTGGCCACAATTTAGGATTGAAATGCTAAAGAAGTTTGTAGTCAAACACTATCCTTTATTATTTATGTTGCATTCTCTATTGAGGGCACCACCATGGATTTTTTGAGGAACTAGGAGTTTCTGTATACAAATATTTCATAGGTAAGCTACTCATTTGCATGAAATTAGTGAAGCTTCTCCTTTCTATGCATAGAAAGGATGTTTCTCGTTCCATTTATGCAAAAATGATGACGACATTTTGATTTTTCTATATTTCTTCATACTTTGTTTTCTTGATTTTTCCCTTACTAATGTTGAAGGATTTGAATCTTTATGCATCTTTAAAATGACAGCACCACAACATCATTCTCTAGCGTATCTCCAATATGATTTTTTGATCAAGCTTGACCACTTTCAACTTCATAACACTTATGTAGAGATTTTATCATAGATACATAGGTTGTTGTCAAGAACAACATATCACATTCTTCAACCTCCAGAGCATGCACCAAGACCTTGACAATGATATAATTTACTTAAACCTTCAACTTTTTCTTTGTGGAAAACTCCATATTCAACATCGATACAACCTATTTCAAATGAAAATCCCATAGCCTTCAACACTAACCAATATGTAGTCTCCACACCTTTTTTAGCTGGAATGAGATTCACCATAATGAACTAGATACAATGTATCTACTTCTATGTTCATGAACCTTTATATAAAGAACTAGTTTCAATGATCATCTCAAAAACACCACTTGAGATTTATAGTATCGACACATCAAAAATTCCTTCACAACAATCGGACCCTTCTTCATTATTTATTCCACATTGAAGTGTAGCTAATGTTGGGTCATTGATAATTTATTTTCACATCCACCCAAGAAAATTTTGTAGTGTGACACCAAGAAACATAGAGTATCATAGATTCTACTAAAAGACCAATTTTATTAGTAATGAGGACTTTAAAACATCTTTTGTGGAGCCTAGTCACATAAAAGTCCTCATTGCTCATTTTTCTTTATTTGCATGATTCATCATGCACCTAAATTGTCCCCTTTGACTTGTATCTTTGGCAAAACCCTCGTAAGTCATTGGTAGATTAGCGTCCTCATATTAGCATGCATCCATGATGAGGCATTGTCCCTTGCATTCATAATGATATCTATTCCTGGATTTATACCAAGCACAACCTATTCATGTGGTCACATTGTCACTATATTTGTCTGATACTACTTCTTAAGTGGGAATATTTCCTATAATAGTGGAAATCATGCATCAAAATCCTTGTCACTAACTCGAGTTTTTTATTAGTAAAACTTTTACTCCTTCATACTAGCATCGAAAACCAAATTAAAATGTGCCATACCTCTTCCATAGCGATCTCTTTTGTCACTATCACATAGTATGCAAATATGGTTCTTGATATTGGTTATGGTTGGAATATCATAGATTATGAACATTAGATTTGGTTTTGAAACTTTCGACCCTACATGACCTTGATACTACTTGTTTCACCATTTGATGTTGGTAATGAAGCATAGAATATAGAACCATACATTCATTTTCTATTGCAAGTTGTTAATTGACCTTCTGCAAAGTCACTGCCTTTGAATGAGATCACCATAGATATCAATTATTTTTACAAGGACGCTTATGACACTTGTCCAATTATGGCTTGTGTGGGAAACCATATGTTCGTATCTTTTAATAAATATAGTATTTAACACAAAATATATTGATTTCATTTCTTCTTGTAAGTATTTGCATAATGAAATGCAATCTTCTTGATAATAATTTTGTGCATACGAATGTAACTTATAGCAAAAAAAATGTATACCTTTTATCTTTATTTTCCAAACACTATCTTAGCTCTACCTAATTGAGCTGGAAGCTACATCAGGTAACATTTTTGGTGAAATTTGCTAAACATATTGACCAGTTGCTTGAAGCTATTGATTAGGCATGGAGTCAATAGAAACCTAGCAAGACTTGAAAAAAGGTCTTGAATACTACTGTAACTCATCAAAAAAAGTGTATAACACCTTCAAATATTATTCATCCTACCAAAGGACTTAGTGTAAACTGACTAACTATGCAAAACAACACTTGGAGGAATTGGAAAACTAAATCTACTCTACACTAACCAAGAAAGACACTAACTCAAACAAAACCATTCACTAGTTGGGTGAAGTAGCTACCTTTTCTATAGAATTTACAATATTTTCCATGCTTAAGGACATATAGAGAAAAATGGAGAATGGATAAAAATTTAGCATAAAGCTCCAATTTTTGGACTCAAGGGAACATTGAGAAGGGGGGTGAATCAATGTTCTACAAATATTAACTTTATTAATCTAATTTTAAACCATTTCAACATTTAAACCAAGGGAAAGATGCGAAAACACAAAGTAATCATCCAAAACACCATAACACAAGGATTTTTATGTGGAAGCCCTATTAGGGGAAAACCACAGTGGAGGTCAATCCACAATTTGAGTTCACAAATAATTTTTACAAAATGAGAATGCACTTGCATTTAGGCTCACTACTCAAAAAAGAAAGGCTCACTACCTTAAAAAATGTTCAGATTAAGACCATATGAAGGGTTGAACTAAAGTAATTGCATCTAATCATGTCTGGTTATAGTTCCAATTAGGCTCATAGATCATTTTTGGATCTTCTATTTGATTCTGGGCATTGCTTTGCTCTGCTGTACTCTGTTCTGCAATTCACATCATAGATATTATATGTGAAGATGAATTTGTACAATAGATATCCTAAAATTTTCACCACACACTAAGATACTTCACATCTCATATGATTTGATATCCAAAATGATACAACCAATCTCTTATATATATATCCATAATCAAAGATTTGATCATCCATATGTTGACTTTCACAAAACATAAAATACATTTTATGCATCGGCTAAACCCAAAAATGATTCTTTATGTGTATCCTCCAAAGTTGGCCAAATCATAGAGAGGACCCAAATATACCTATTCGAATATGAATACATTTAAACAAATACTCCTTAGACATCCACAATGACTATATCCACCAAGTCGACCTTCTAGAACTGATAACCAAAAAATCAATACATCGGATCTTCTAGATCATACACCAGTGAATGCAAACCCAAATAATTCTTGGATAAGGTAGTACAAACATCAAAATACCTTTCTCTGAGATCCACAACCAAAACAGATAATCCGATGAAGTATACAGATCAACAGATTGGACTTTAACCAGATACCCTATTCTTCACTTTTACTTCTGATATGAATATATATTGATGTGCATACCATATCAATCTCTTAGGTTTCCATCAACGACAACACTAAAGGCCATATGCCAATAATCTCCCTCTTTGGCAATGATGGCAACACTTAGTGAAAAATGACTAAGTGTCAAAACCAATATGAGTATGCTGCCAAACTTCAAAATTTCAAAACATAGCTCCCCTTGAGATTGATAAGGAATTTTTCACTACTCTCTCTCCCCCTTTGACATCAATTATAAATACGTATTCAATCTCCCCCTTTGAAATAGAACAAAAACTTCAAAAACGATTCAAAATTTTGAAAAATAACAACTGCTACTTGAGTTAGAAGATTATCTTGTGATTTCCTTTAATTTTCGGGAGGAATTTCTTCCAAGCTTCTATTGCAATCCCAATAATTATGATCATGCTATTATTTTCAGATGTCCGGTTGATAATCTTGATGAGAGATTCTGGAATGGTGATGAATTCCTCTAGTTTTTCTCCTTTCCTTATTATTTCAATCATCTATTCCAATTTACATTTAGTTATATCCTTCACTTTCTAGAAGGTGTCAACAAGCTTGTTTTTAGTGAATTGAAATTTTTCATGCTTGGAATCTAACTCTTGAATCGTTTTCTTGATTGCACCTTCCTAATCCTAAAACATATCAAAGCTTTGTCTAATATTGTTTAACTCTATTTCAATCTACTCCAACTTTTCTTTGTATTTCCCAGCTACACGAGGTCAATGGATGCAATAGTTATAGAGGTTGCTTTCTACACTTATGCATTTCCTTAGTTCATTCATTTTATTTTTTAGATTGGTAAGAGATAGCTTGAACTGTTCCTTCAAGTGTAGAATTATTTCTCCTTCTTTCTCAATCTAAGACTCAGATTCCATTACATTCCAAGATCCACCTCAAGGTTTTAGATGTCTTTTGAGGAAATCAACTCTGATACCAATCGTTGGAATCAAGGGAACACTAAGAGGGGGGGTGAATTAGTGTAATGGAAATCTTAACTTTATTAATCTAATTTTAAACCATTTCAAGATTTAAACCAAGGGAAATATGTAAAAACATAAAGTAATCATCCACAACACCATAACACAAGGATTTTTATGTGGAAACCCTGTTAGGGGAAAAACCACAATGGAGGTCAATCCACAATTTGAGTATTCAAATATAAGTTTTACAAAATGGGAATGCACTTACATTCAGACACACTACCTAAAGCTCACTACCCAAAATAGAAAGGCTCACTACCTTACAAAATATTCAAATTAAGACCATTTGAAGGGTTGAACTTAAGTAATAGCATTTACTCATTCCAAGTTACAGTTCCGGATAGGCTCATAGATCAGATTCTAGACCTTTTTTTTTTATTCTAGACATTGCTCTACTCTGTTATGCAATTCACACAATAGCTCTTCTAAAATTCACACCACACACTAACATACTTTTAATCTCATATGATTCAATATCCAAAATGATACAACCGATCTCTTATATATATTCGCAACCAAAGATTTGATCATCCATATGTCAGATTTCACAAAACATAAAATACTTTTCATGCGTAGGCTAAATCGACAAATGATTCTTAATGTGTATCCTCCAAAGTTAGGAAAAGAATAGAGAGGACCCAAATAGACACATTCGACTATGAAGAAATTTAAAGAAATACTCCTTAGACATCCACAATGACTATATCCACCAAGTCAGCCTTCTAGAATTGATAACCAAACAATCAATACACCACATCTTCTAGATCGTACACCAATGAATGCACACCCAAATAATTTTTTGATAAGGTAGTACAACCATCAAAATATCTTTCTCTAAGATCCACAACAAAAAATGATAGATTGGTGAAGTATACAGATCGACATATTTGACTTTAACTAAATACCTTGTTCTTCACTCTTACTATTAGTATGAATAGATACTGATGTGCATACCGGATCAATGACTTAGGTTTCCATCAATGACAACACTAAAGGCCATATTCCAACACCAATATCTCTTGATGAACATAGACAAGTTCACTAGCTTCTTCATATGGAATATAAACATTCTTGTCCTGAGGTGAAAGAGTGACTTGAATCTACTCCTTAGTTGTGCCTTCATGCTTGGATGCAAGGATGACCTATAATACATTGTTGGTCTGCATCGTAGCTAGATTCCTGATAGGAAATCCCCTTGAAGGCTTTGGACTAGTTGCTTATTTTTCTTCTTTTGGTGTGATGGTATCCTTCATTTTACTCTCATGGTACTCTTATGGTACAAACATTTGATTTGGAACTTCATGATTTTCTTCTTCTTCTTTCAAATAACCTAATAAGGCTTATATAATATTATCATGGTTGCATTCTTAAAACCTTTCTTCCTTTTTTTCATGGCTATCCTATTTCATGGCCAAGTTTGGACAAGAGAGAGGACAATTTGAATGATAATAAATAACATCATTACCTTTACCTTGGATGATAACTTGCCATTTTTTTTCCTCCTCCATGGTCAATGGAACATCCCTTTACATTAGGATAGCTAATAACTCATCCAAGCTATCAGCTCTTGGAAGGCTCTTACGAACAACTATTCCAAGTCAAATTCTCCATTATTACCCAAGGAGGTATACTCTAAATCAATATTTTTTCCTCAATGAAGAAACACAAATGTTCAAATGATGAGATAGCGTCTTTCAAAAAAATTTCAATTAATATATGAGTTTGATGCTCTTCTATACAATAGAAAGTAAAATCCTCCAACTAGCTAAGATCTTGCAAATACACTTCATGAGAAGTTTCTTGACTTGAGAGAATGGACTCCTCCTCATCAAGACCATATTCTTCCTCTTACTGATCAGGATATTCCATAACTGTTGCTGATGTGAACAAACTCACATCTTCTTCATCATTTTCAATGAAAGAAGGTAGTTCACCCATCCAATCTATACTATGTTCATGTTGATCAACCTCTCTAACCTATTTATCCTACTGCCATGGCTAAACTATTGAAACATTTTCATCATATTTTACCAAAACAAGGAAGTTGATTAGTTAGAAAATTCAAGGATTCATCTAGAAAAATGTTTTCTTGTTAAATCCTTTTCTATACTAATTTATATTTCTCCATAGCTAAATGAATTAAATCTATATTTATATCCTCCTCCATGGTAAGTGAGTTATCCTGGTTAATGCGATTCTGTTGAGGATAAGCTTGACCTATTTCAAGAATAGGCTCTTGTAGTAAAGGAGGTCTCTTGAAACTCAAAATATCAAATCTAGAAGGCTTAGGAAGCTCAAAAGGCTTACCTTGTTTGGAACATGGTATCTCGAACATGTGAATCTCTTCTTCAAAGAATGGATTTAGAAATGAAAGGGCTGGTTAAGATTCCAACTTTTGAGATTCAGAAAACAAGAGCTTCTTCTCCACCTCTTTTGTGAGTGCCTCCCTGGAAAGCTCTTCCTCTTGTTGTCTCATTTGTGCCTCCAATTGTTGCTCATGAAGATGGGAATTGTAGGCCAAACCCTCCTATTGTAAATCATATTCTTGTTGCCTCTTTATGTCATTCAGCTACTTGGTCGAGTCGAACAATAAGCTATTTATATTAGCAATCTCTACTTGTTCATCATTTTGGAGCTGATTAGGATAAGGCTACCAAGATGGTTTTTCAGGGTAGGGTGGGTGGTAAGAGTGCTGAAAATGCTATTTTTCTTGAATAGACATGGAATTTGAATTAAAAATAGTAGCATGATTGGCCTGATATGTGAGGAGAACCAATTATGTCCCATTCTATACCACCTTCTATCCTTTTTCACATACCTTCATATCCATTCCCACATTCCATTTCCATAACATGTTCATATCATTTTATCATTTCTCATTACATATGATTTAATATACATAAGTAATATTTAATTTAGTTTGTAGATAAAATATGTGAATCAATAATATTAGATTGTATTTATTAGTATATCTTCCATTATGTCAAGAAAATAAATATTTCAGCATGCAACTTTAAGGTGAAGATCTTCATATCACCATCTTGTAGGAGCCTAGACTGTTATCATTCTACCATTTTATTTGGTTGTTAGATCAGACATACAACATCACCATCTCTATGTATGAAGAGAATTGCATGGTGGACTTTCATTATTGTAGTTGTTAACTTTTATTTCAACCACATTAATTCCTTGCCATATAACATTTTCATTATTCCTATTGTTATTGTCCTCTTGTGAGCTATTTCCAACTCATAAGTCTAGTGTGGAAATCTCACCTTGTCATTTTGTCATCTTGTCCTTCAAACTAGTCCTTCGACAATCCAAATTGAGACATTGGCCAAACTTTGAATGGTTAGAAGACCTTTCCTAAAAATAATTTTATATAAGACACTCATTAGCACTTTTCATTTGACATTCCTTTTAGTCCTTTTTTTTCACTTTTCATTGTCACCTTTCATCATACATAGTCTTAGTCTTAGTATCATTCCATCCACCATCATGTCTTCAAGTCACTATGACATGCTTGCTAGTCAAATTGAATGCCAATTCATTAGTAATGGTCAAGCACAACTAGGTAGGGACTTAGAAACACTATACATACAATCCAAGTCCAAATTTACAACCCCTAGTCCTCCATCCATCTATCCCTCTTACCAACAACCCATAAGTCCTAGTCCTCTATCCATTTACTATCAAGAGTCCCCTAATGCCATCCATGAAACTCAATCACAACAAACTTCCATTAGTCATACCCAACCTAACATTGATAGGGGAAACCAACCATTCATTAATCCATTCAAAGCCTCCACATCATATCTTAGTCCTTCATCTTATCCTAGTCCTCCATCTACATCATATCCTAATCCTCCATCCATGTCATATCCTTGTCATACATTCCTGTCCTATCCTAGCCCATCATCCCTCAACCAGGTCCAAACCTCCATGTCATATCCTAGTCCATTATACACCAATCCATTCCAATACACTATATTTTGTCATGAAAACATATCTAGTCATGGTCTCCAAAGTCCCATCTTCTTACCTACACTTGAGGATACATGTCAAGAGGCAAGTACAAAGCACACCATACCATCACCGTCATGTCAAGATTAAAGTAGTCCATTCCATGACCCCATCTTTACATCCATTCAAGAAGTCCTCCTAGACAATCATGGAATACCAAAGACACCTATCCTTAGTCAAGAGTCCATCCACAACCATGCCATTCAAGATGAACCTACCCTTGGTCAAGACCCTATTTCCAATCATTTCATTCAAAATGAACCCATCTTTGATCAAGACACTATCTTTGATCAACAAGTCCAAAATAATCCACTCCTTGACCTCTATGCCAATCATGATCAAACACTTGAAGATGACCCTATCCAAACTTTGGATAATAACACTTTCAAAAAGTGAGACATTGGCCTCCATGGGACACATAGATGATCTACCACTAGAACAAGAGTATCCTAGCATGTAAATATTTGCAAATGATCAAGCAATATCTTAATTCAGTGGGCTCTATGACAATGACCATGAAGACAATTTCAACATCAACTTCGAAGCACCAGTAGAATCATCAAAATTTGATATATTAGAAAATCAAACCAAAGATGACAATCATAAATCTGTCCAACATGTCAATGAAGCTACAACATCCTATCAATTAGGACCATCTATATTTTTAAGAGTAGTCTTTATTATATATGAGAAGATTCTGAGCATTCATTTCCAAAATAAGGATGGGTTAGCATCTTGCTTCCAAAATAACAAGTACCCCATCGTAAACAAATTATTTTAGAACATGTATTATCAAGGAAAAGGACTAGGCCTACATGAGCAAAGAATTCTAAAACCTATACAAGTTCAGAAAAATTATAGACATCAAGGTCTTGGCTATTTATCAGTGGGAAAATCTAACAATGTTAGTGGTCCCTCCTTGATATTGGGGGCAACTTTATCAAATACAAATGTCAAAATGGGTGTCATGAGTAGTCCTCTTCATAAGATTGTTGCCAACACCTCTTCCCTCCACACCCCAAACCATCATTCCATCATGAATAAACCTTCCAATTGGAACCAATAAAAGTCTTACAAATCCAAAATCCAAAATCACATGTCAAAGGCCATGGAATCATTCAAAAATAGAAGTGGATAAACAAAGATAAAATGGATCCCAAAACAAAATGGATCAAGTCAAGAAAAGAATGAATCAGGAAAAGAAAATATGTCAAATCCAAAAGTCAGTCAAAATGTGGAGCCACAAAACAAGAGGACTCCCACATATAATACATGTCCACCTCCTCCAAAATTATCATCAAGAAAGACATATAAAAGTGTTGGTTCCAAACACCATCCTAACCCGACACTTAAAGTTTGGAGAATAAAAATAGCTACATCCAAACACCCAAACAATCCTCCCACGTTTACCATCATCCATCATAATCCTACATCTTTCCTAAATTCCAAACATCCCATGTCACAAATCCATCACATTTTGGCAAAAATATTTACCACAAGGACTCTCATGGCACTCTATCATAATGTGCATATTCTGATAAGGCCAACTCTAATATCAACAAGGATCACAATGGCATCAATCAGTTGTATGTAAGTGCTATCATCTTGACAAGGAAATTACTTCAGAAAGGTCATTATTAGTATGTCATGGCACCAGTCTCTACATCAGAACTGTCAAAGGCTTCAACATAGTCAGTGGTCATTTAAAGCATCAAGGTTATCCAAAAAAATGCAAAAGTAAAAAAAAATCAAAAATCAAAAAAATCATCACCTTGATGAAAACCTTGCAAACAGGCATCTTGGTGACACCAAAAAAATAAGAAAATATCAAAAATAGTAAAGAGAAAAATTTCATCCAATAGTGAAAACCTGGCAAATAGGCACTTTGGATAAGTACCATGATGAAAACTTGGCAAATAGGCATCATGTGTAAATAAATTGTCTATGTGGACCATTACACTTGTGGGAAAGTTGTCTTATTTCCTATACCCTTCACATGGAATTTTTGACATTTCCATCCATCCATCTAAGCCCTATCATTTCTTCCATTTTCCCACCTACTTTGATCTTGATGAGGACTAAAATACAAAAACAAGTCATGCTTTGGGAAAACATTTTGACATGTCCATCTTTTGGTCATACCTTATTCATTGAATATAATGTCATTACCATCATAGCCTCCTTTTCACTATGCGACATCATCCTTGGAGATCATATGATAATTCTCCTAGTCCAAGCCATCCATGTCTCCTATATTTTATCAAATTCATCCATATCTCCTACCTATTACCTATCACCCATCTTGGTTTCCCTTGTCAATGTTCTAAAGATCCCTCGTCATCCCATCTAGTCCTCACCACATCATTCCAAATGCAACAATATGGAAAACCTGGTGCATCATCCAAAACATTCCTTGACTTTGTCCCTAGCCCTACTATAGCCTTTTATCCTCTTGTCATATCATTGTCATCCTCATATTGTTTCAGGATTTTTCCTTCCCACGTCAAACAACGTTGTCATTGGCATCGTCACTTGTCAATCAATATTCAACTTGAGTAGTGGCAAAATCATGGTTGTCCTTGGATTCACGTGCATCGGCATCATTCACATGCATTTGTCACAATTTTCACAAAGCATCAAAAAGTCATAAGAATAAAAAAAAGTACTGAAAAAATTATAAAAATTGGAAAATGTCCTTAAAAAAGTCCTAAAAATCATATGAAGTCTTGAAAAAAAGACCTTAAAATCAAAAAATTGTCCTAAAGAAAACATAAAAAACATCCAAATCAATGTCAAAAACCCAAAAAAAGAGTCAAAGTCAGTCATATCTTTTCAAGTTCGTCAAGTCAGTTAGTCTTTGTCATTTGTTTCAACTACGTTATCTCTGCGCATTTGCTACGTAGGCAAGACCATCAATCGATGAATCCCTAAGACATTAGATTAGTCCAAATAAAATCATAAGTCAAACATGGTCACATCATTCAAATAAAGCAAACACTGTCACACTTGACACAAGACAGATCATTCAAAACATCAACATTGAAATTGGTCAAAATCAGACAACATAAGCCAATCAATCATATAGTCAACATCAATCAACTTGCTAAAACATTAGTCAAAATATCAATCTCATCACCTTTTTGGTCCTCTTCAAGATGTGTCCTTCTTGGATTTGGACCTCGTCAAAATGTCATTTTCCTTTTTAGGATGTGTCCTTCCTGACCTTAGGCACCGTCAAACTGTCAAACCATCAAAACTATCAACCTATCAAACAATTAATCTTCAACAAACAAACATTGGCAATACAATCAAATGGCTGTTAATTTTTGGCTATTTTGTCTTATATTTTTATTGAATTGGATTTTGGTCATGTTACTAGCTACCTCGAGGATGTCCCCTAATATATATAGAGGTGTGATGACATCTCATGACCTATTTTGTTTTCTTTGACTACTATTTGTGAATTGTCTTGACCAAAAAATTGGGGAAAATTGGCCTCTTGTATGAGTTAGGACATTCCTTGTCTGCAACCATTTGTCTTGCAAGTGGATGACCTTTCACACCTTGGTCTATATCATACCCTGGTGTTTGTTGTCCATTTGTGTCATTTTTACTACCCAATGATGATTCGAGTAATACTTATTAGTACTTTGGCAAATGTTGAAAGATTCTAACATGCATTTTTTTTTCCACATTAACTTGTATTTCCTTCCCCATATCGGCATCCATGTCTTCCACGCTAAGGTTTCTTCTATTCCTCCATTCTCTAGTCTTCTCATCCATTTTGAGAGCACACTTGTGTCTTTTGCACCCAATTGTCCTCTCGAGGGGGCATACCACAACCCTCCTCATCATTCTTCCTCATCCTATTTTGCACTGGGGCATTTTTTTACATATTTTATTTGCCACAATGCGACAAGCTACATTATGACAAAGAGGGGCAAATGTAGACACATCAAAATGGCCTAGACCCGCAATCCAGATTTTTCTATATCATGCTTTGTCTCAACATAATTAAAACAATTAATGATGTCTTATAGTCCAATTTCAACTATTAATTAAATAATTCTTAATTATTTAATTAATTCAGGTCTTTTATTCCTCCTCACTATTTAAATAAATTACATTTATTATTTAAATACGTTGCTAATTTCTTATGTCACTTTATAATTAAATAAATTCCTAAATTTTTATAATTATCCCTTGTCCATTACTTCCTCCTAATTATTTAAATAAATAAACTTTATTTATTCATTTAATACATCATTAATTATTTATATCTACTCATAATTAAATAAATTTCTATTAATTATTTAATTATTGTTCTCTCCAACTTTCTTTCTAATTTTAAATAAAATCATTTATTTAAAATTACCGATGTTCTATTTTTCCTCCACAATTAAATAATTTTAATTATTTAATTATCTTACTGATTTTCTTTACAAATTTAAATCAAAGCATTTTATTTAAATTGACAATTTCCCTCTTTCCAAGTAAATAATTTTAAATTATTGTTATTTACTATCACATGAATTCACCATTTTGGAATTAATTTAAAATATTAATTTCAAAATAGCATTTCTCTCCACAAATTAAATTATTTCTAAAATAACTTGATTTTCTAACTCATCCTTTTTCCACTTACTAATTTTCATTTGACTGTCGCAACTATTCTCTTTCCTTGATTTAATTTCTTAAATTAGATCTTGTCCACTCAATTTGAATTTCACCCTAAAGTGGCCCTAACCCTAATTGAGAGTTGTCATTTTGAATATTGACCATTGATTCTAGGGCATTTCTCAATCTTTAATATCATCTGTCCATCCAAAATTGCATTTTCTATAAAATGTCAATTTTGTCCTCATTTCGACATCTTGAATATCTCTTAATAATCACTAAATATTTCTTAATTATATATCTAAACTTCTTCTTCTTCATCACTTCTTCACCTCATTCTTTTTGTCTAACATTGTCTTTTGTAGGTTTTAATATTGCATGTAGGATTTAGTTTCTCTTGCATAGTCTTTTAAAGAATCCTTCAAAACTTTGCTTAGGGCTAGTCAATAATAAATATTTTCTCATCAAGATCTGAAGGCACTTCACATTTCAGCAAGCTAGAAGGTACATTGGAAGTCAACCATAGAGGGTAAAGGATTTGGGTGAGCTTGTTTCATTTATTTCCTTTATTTATTCCTATGAATTTCATTGAATATTGTGGGTTTATGAATATGCATGTGATATACTAACATTTAATCTTGCAAAAAAATCTATAGTTACAAACTATAGACACGTAAAATATACATGCACCTGATTTTGATCATATTGACATTGTTTCTTCCTAAATCATACTTCCAACACTTCATCTAAATTCTATCTCTTAATCTAATGAATCATTATTCATCTGATCAAGTCTATCACCTCCTTTGATTAAATTAATCAATTTAATTTAATTAACCTTACATCCCTGTTTAATTAAATAAATAATTTTATTTGATTAAAATCTCTAAAGTCCTCTTATTAAATTAAATAAATTCAACCTTATTTGATTTAATCTAACATTTTCCTTCTTGATTAAATAAATCAAATCATTTATTTAATAAATCATTTCCTCTCAATTCTTGACTTAAATCAATTCATAAATTTAAGTCTAAGTTGTCACATCCTAATTCTTCATTAAATTAATTAATCTTTGATTAATTAAATCCTAATCTATGACACATTCTCTAGATAATGCAACTTGCACAATAAATCAATTACTTTGATTTATTAATTGCCTATTTTCCCTCACAAAGCATCAAAAGGGAATATTCCCTCTTTTGAATTCAAAAATGCAAGTGGGTGGGTACTTCCAACAAGGCATTCACTCTTCTTACATGTCCTTGGCATTGAGCCAAGTGACATTAACTCCATTTCTCTTTCCCTCTCACATGTCACATTCAAAATTCAAATTTGAATCTCATGGCATTTATCATGCACATTGACCAAAATGTGCTCATTCCTCCTCCAATCACATGTGGACAAGTGGCACAATGCCATTGGATTATTTTTTATCCCACATTGCCTATTTTCACTCATTCTTCCAAGATTGGAATCTATAAATGAGAGACTCTTCCTCTCATTCTATTATCCACAATTTGAGTAAACTTACTATACTCAACTTCATATCATCCACAATTCACATGCAAAGTTACTCTCTTCAATTAAGAACTAATTTTGCTCACTTCATCCAATCATCCATCATTTTTCATAGATTATAACAAGACTATGCTCAAATCTCTTTAGAGATTTGACCATTGATTCACTCAACTCACATTGCAATATAGGAATTCGGAAAGGGCCAATTGCAACACATCATTGGCACCAGTTCCCCCATAAGATCATCAACTTATTGGCTTAATTAGGATTTAGTTTAAGTTTCTTGCTTTATCTTCTTCATTTTCCTAGTTTTAGCTTAAATAGGTGGATTTCATGGGGAATCATTCACTTGTTGATTGCATTTAGATCTAACACTAACAATGTTTGTCGTCTTTGTGCAATTGTAGGTTTAGGGGTTCACACAAACCCACTTCCAAATAGTCAGTTTTGTGTTGCAATTTATGCACAAATGAGGACAAATCTCAAAAATTCAAGACATGGGTTTTGTCTAGAATGGGCCCAATTAAGTTTTCTCGTGACAAAATCCTTAGAAAACGAAGGAACACAAAGATATAGGTGGTTTTTTAAAGGCAACATGTTTTGAATTATTGTTGCGACCAAGATTACATGCACACCATTATTTTGTTGGACAGACACCTCATCACCATCTTGTTAGTAAATTTGTGATAAAGTGTGTGTTTTCCAGATATGTGGAGGATGCACTTTCTTGAGGAAACCGTGAATGTTAGTTTTTGAGAATTGCATGTGTTTGGTAGCTAGAGAAAACTACATATCTTCCTTTCCTATTTATGCTCATTGTTATAACAAATTTATTTTTGAATCATGGACATCAATATAGGTCTTACACGGATCTCATATCATTTAGTAGGAAAAATAAATACACTATTCTTGCACATAGCAGTTATAGGCTACATATATATAAGTAGTGTAACACAAAGTTCTGTGTGATGGAAAAGTGGATTACTGTACATAAATTTGTGTAGAATATTATATGCAAACTTCTATTTTATTTCCTGAGAAAAAAAACAATGTTCTTTTGATCACAACAACATAGAGATACTTTGTGCAATCCCCTTGTGAACCATGGAGCAAGGGCCCACTGTGTGGTAAAGCACAATGATATTTATTTATTTCTATTCTATTTTATATAGATGTGTTTATGCTACATTTAAAATTAATGTTTTTAATCAAAATGTTTGAATTAGATTTCAAAGTGTGTAATTCCAGTATTATTAACTTGATGTTCTTTTATTTCTACTAATAAACTCTCTTTTTTAACTATCATTTTTATTATTGTTGTTACTGCCACATATTACTACATCATACTGTTTCCAGGAAGTGACAGTTCTTGTCACCAAGTTTTTTTTGATTTGTTGTACATTTATTTTCATAGCTACATTCATCCCCACTCATCTCACAACTCTCACCCCTTCGATTGTCATTTAGCCACGATACCTCTCACAAGTTCACGCCCCTAGATTGACACACATAGACCAAACTAAAATTCATTATAAAGTGTTAAATATTTCTTATTACTTATCATAGTTTTTCTATCAATATGACAGATAAGGTGGTGGGTAAGTAGCGTTCTCATTAAACAGAGGTGGAAACATTCTATTTTCATGAAAATCTGACATGTTAAAGCATTTGAAACCTGGAAAACTTCTTGAAATGAAACTAAATCAACTTTATTTTGTAGAAATGGAACATACTAGCACTTTGTCTCCTTGTAACTAGTAGAATAGACAATGCAGTCACCAGATGTGTGAAAAGATCCTCTAAAGGAAAATATTGTTGGCATACACACCAAATACCAACAATGGATGGACAAATATTTAACTATGATAGTTCAATTTGTCCCACTAGGTGTGCCAAAAATTATTGTCTCCTAAAATTATGCCCCTTCTAAGTTGCAAAAATTAGCATATTGGAGAAACATGGTAGCTTTTCTAAGGCTTTGGGTCACCTAAAGGAGAAAAGAACCTCCAAAGAAAGTTGGCTCTTAAGGTACTCACCTAATTAAATAAACTAAATTTTTGTAGAGGAAAGGGTTAGGAGGCAACATGAAATGAAACTAAACTCCTATGGTGATGCACCTAAATGTTATCTAAAATCTGTAAAGCTACTTGTACACACAATTTCAATCAACAAAAATATTAACATGCACAACTCAAATACTTAAATGCTTTGTATAAATATTTCATAAGAAGGTTGCAATGCACTCAATTCTAGAAGGAAAAGAACTTCCACAACTTGAGTTACTTGCAGCACAACACAACTCACAACCTACAAAAACACATATACTTCTACGCAAAGGTGATGCTAATGAGACATAATAACAAGGAATATGACAACTTGGCATTTAATTGCATCAATCATCAAAATTCACACAAGAAAATAGAAAATGAGAAGGAAAAAATTCTTACCTTCATTGATCTCCAAGGTGTAAACTATTATACATGTCTATAAAAATGAGTTACAAATGTATTCTTTTATTGAAAATAGACTTTAAAAGTCACAATGTTTATTGGAAAAAGAAATAACTAACTTCATAAATGAATAATGAAGTTACATAAGCTTTTTCAATCAATTCCACCAAAATAGGAACAAGAAACCCCCTTGGTCGTGTACAACCTAGAAGCCTAAGAAATATCCCTTAAAATCCCTCCAAAATTAGTCCAAAATGAAGAAAACGTCAAGTCTTAACCTTAACAATCATAAAAGAATCTAAAATTTCTCCTAGATACTCTCCAAGGCCTTTAAACTTAGTCAAAACCATCCCCCATATACTCTCCACATGTTGGTCAACTTCCTCAACTTCCACCTATAAGGTTACATAAAAATAGACCTCTAACCATAATTCCCCTTTGACCATATCTTGAAAGCAACACATCCCTATCTTGCATAATACAAAAACTAAATGAAGTGATTTATAATTGTATCACTTAAATAAATGTCTCTACATTTCAAGGTTGATCCAAAATAAGTATTTGACACATTTGTGCATTAAGATAATGAAAAAAGTACATAAGTCCAAAAGGGACACTCTTAGACACTTGCATGAATACAAATGGAACATAATTTGCATTTTCAAACGTTAAAAGAAAGGGAAAAATGGCTAAGTGATAGTTGGCCACACTTTAGGGTTGAAACCCTAAAGAAATCTGTAGCCAAACACTTTCCTTCATTATTTCACTTGTATTCTCTATTGAGGAGTTTTTTTTGGGTTTTTTGAGCAACTGGGAGTTTCTTTGTACCCAAATTGCATAGGTAAGCTGCTCATTTGCATGAAATTAGTGAAGCTTCTCCTTTCTATGCATAGAAATGACATTTCTGGTTCCATTTATTTAAAAAATGATGAGGATATTTTGATTTTTTTGTATTTCTTCATACTCTATTTTTTGGATTTTACCCTTACTAATTTTGAAGGCTTTGAATCTCTTTGTATCTTTAAAATGAAATCATCACAACATCATTCTCTAGAGCATATCCCATAATATTTTCTAATCAAGCTTGACCACTTTCAACTCCATAACACTTATGCATACATTTTATCATAGATACATATGTTGTTGTCAAGAACAACATATCACATTCTTCAACCTCCAGAGCATGCACCACGACCTTGATAATGATATTTTTTACATAAACTTTTAGATTGTGCTTTGTAGAAAACTCCACATTAACCATCGATACAACCTTTTTCAAATGAAAACCCCACAACCTTGAACACTAACCAACACATAGTCTCCACACCTTTGTTAGTTGAAACGAGCTTCACAATAATGAGCTGGCTACAATGTATTTTATTCTATCTTCAAGAACCTTTATATAAATAATTGGTTTTAATGATCATTTGAAAAAAACCTCTTAAGATTTCCATTATTGACACATCAAAAATTCCTTCACAAAAATCAAACCCTTCTTGATTATTCATTCCACATTGAAGTGTAGCTGATGTTGGCTCATTGATAATTGTTTTTCACATCCACCCAAGAAAATTTTGTATTGTGACACCAAGAAACACAGAGTATCATAGCTTCTACTGAGAGGCTAATTTTATTATCAATGATAAATTTAAAACACCTTTTTTTGAGCCTAGTTGCATAAAAGTCATCTCTACTCATTTATCTTTATTTGCATGACTCATTATGCACCTAAACTGACCCCTTTGACTTGTAAATTTTGCAACACCCTCCTAATTCATTGGAATATTAGCATCCTCATCTTAACATGCATCCATGATGGGGGAATGTCCCTTGCTTTTGCAATGATATAAGCTTCTCGATTTATACCAAGCACAACCCACTCATGTGGTCACATTGTCATGGTATTTGTTTGAGACTGCTTCTTAAGTGGGAATATTTTATGTAACAATGGTAAACATCAATCAAGCTCCCTGTCACTAACTAACTCAAATTTTTTGTTACTTCAACTTCTACTCCTCCATACTTTCTAATGGAAAACTTAATGAAAAGGTGGCATATCTCTTCCATAGTGATCTATTTTTTCACTATCATAGAGTATGAAAATCTAGTTCTTGGGATTGGTTATGGTTGGAATATCATAGATTATGCACGTTGAATTTGGTTTTGAAAATTTTAACCCTCCATGACTGTGATGCTACTTTTTTAACCATTTGATTTTGGTATTGAAGTGTAGAATATGGAACCATACATTCATTTTCTATTGGGAGTTTGGAATAGACCTTCTGCAAATTCACTACCATTGAATGAGATCACCATAGGTATCAATTATTTTTACAAGGACTATTATGACTACTATCCATTTATGACATGTGTATGCATCAAAACATTCTTTAAATGCTATCAACATAAAGATATTTTGATACCAATATTGCTACCTCCTTGTGACTATTCCAACAAAGTCCATTAGTTTTCGTAACATAGTCTTAAAAATGTTCATTGATACTCTCAAAGAAACATGGAATTTCCTTCTCCTATTTAGTTTTGTTTTAGCAAGCATCTATCATTTATGATAGTGATATTCATCAACTCACTATCATAGGCAATGGATACTTGTTAGAGTTGATAAAAATGATGTTTCATTTCATTCTCATCCCTCTTTATAACATGAGGGTAGTGTGATGGGCTTATCCCTTGTGGGAGCCCATTTCACTACACATGCTATAATATCAAATACAAATAATTCAATAAAGAGAATTCCACCTATACCTGCATAGTGAACAAAAATGTTAGTTAACAATAGCGAAACTCAGAATATGATGGATATTGATGATAATGCTTTACCCTTTCTTTGATCTCTGTAATATTGCACAATGTTATTTCAATTCCTCCTGAGTGTAAATTATATATTTTTTGATGTATATGAAGTGAATATCGATCACAAGCTCTAACACAACCCTTCTACTCTCTTGTAGGGATTTGGGAGCAATGGAGCAACCTTTTGGAGGACTCAAGAGTTGAAACAAGGATGCAACCACTCAACATTTGGATTCATCATTCAAGCAATGAAAAATCACTATTCGCTTCATATGATTTTACTTTCCTTCAAAAGTGTAATTTAATTCTTATATTGCATTGAAAGATTTAATCCCACGACTTGTGTGGGAGACCATACATTTGTATTTATCAAGAAAATACAACATACAAAATCTATTGATTTCATTTATTCTTGTAAGAATTTTCATAATGAAATGCAATCTTCTTGATAATACTTTTGTGCATACGAATGCAACTTTTATTAGAAAACATTGTGTACCTTTTATCCTTTTTTTGTAAACACTATCTCAGCTCTACCTGATTGAGCTGGAAGCTAAATCAGGTAACATGTATATCAAAGTAGGGAAAATAGCCAAAGGGGCAATGAAAAATGCACTACTAGTATAAGGCTATCTGATTCTTTCTCCCACTCAATGTAAGACAAGAATGAGCCAAGGTAAGTGATGGTAAGAAGCTCCTTGCATCTTGAAATGGTTTGAAATAAATGTATAACATGTAATAGTGAGAATATTATTATTCTTGAAGTATTACATGGCATGGAGTGGAAGGGTCCTGCTATAGGGAATTATTTATATGATATCAAACTTTTTAAATATATGTTTTCAATCATGACAGTCACCAGTACTATGTTCAAGATCTCTATGATTTCAACAATGTGGAACATTTGCATCTTTAGGATATAGTTGCAGCTTTTTTATCATGGGTGGTAATATTATAAGTCCTTGATTTACAATATTTTTTAAAGCTCTTTCAATGTCAGATGGTAAACAAGGGAATCTTAGTTTCTTTAGTTTGTAAGGCATTTGTTTCTTTCTAGATTCACCAACTTCTTGAGTTAATTATTGAGGAGGATGACCTAAGACAATCGTATCTTCTGTGTCATTGTTACAAGGAATGGGTTTTTCTAGAGGAAGGAGGAAATTCATATTAGGACGAGGGTCTTGATATCATAATCCTTTAGTATCGTCAACTGGTATTTTCTCTAAGAATTGATGAATTTCATGTTCACTTGTTTTATCACATCCTTTTTTACTCAAGATTGTGAATCCTTTTCCATGTCTCTTCTAGTTTGATGGGAGTGTTTTTCACTTTGTTAACATAAAATGGTTGATTATTTTATTTCTTAGAGGAACGAGGTTCACCTATTGTAAGGAACCTAGGTTCAACTCTTGTCTCAATTTCAAGATGTAAGTAACCAACCATCTCAGGTGGTGGTATCATAGGGCGTGTTGGTTGTTTCATTGATGGATAAAAGGATGCATTAGTGTCAAGGTTGTTAAGACAAACATTTAGGAATTTATTTATGCAATCATCATCTTCTCCAATAATTTCAACATCATGAGGAGGACATGCATTAGGAGTCAAGTGAGCATGAGTAAGTTCAATTTCATTGGGGTCACTTCCAAAAGCACAACTTGATACATCCACAAAGGACTTCAAGGACATCCAAAGCTTACCAAAGAACATATCCATGATGGAAGGTAATTACACTAAAATGAAATGTTCTAGATGTAATTTTGAATTTAAGCAATTTACAAGATGAACCAATTTAAGCTAGTTGCAATGAATAAAATGAAACATAAAACCTCTAAATTGGCACAAAAAATTGTCAATAGAATATATAAGCTCAAAAATAGAGTTTTTTATTTTGGAAGATGCAATTCAGAATCTGCATTGGGACTAAATCACCCAGAGGGTCTCATATGAGTCCCAATGAGGGTTTTTTTCATATTTTTTAGAAAATTTTAAGTGATTTTTATGATTTTTTAGTTGGTATGATTTGTAAACTAAATGAGAATGCATATTTCAGATGCTTTTTAATGATTTTAGATGCAAAAATGTAACCTATATGCACTTTCACTCATGCAAGAATTAGAAATCCTAGAATGTCAATTAAGTAATGAAAAATGCAATGCAATGTGAATGCAAGCAAGATAAAGGATGATGATGCACTCTAAATCAGAATTAAGATGTTCTAAATGTAGGTTCACCAAAATGAAACAACTAAAAATGGATTTTATCCTTATGGTATAGGACATAGAGAAAACACATTTCACAATCATTTCATTGAAGAGAAACCCTAGAGATCTCAATGTAAAGTATGCAAAGGTGAAAGAGATCTTACAATAGGGTTGTCCTAGGGTCTAATTATAAACTAAAGAGGGATTAACCACCAAGAAAGGGCTTGGAAAGACTAATGAAATGCAAGTTCAAATGTTTAAACCTAACAAGATGCAAAATTTCACTAAATGTTCTATAAAAGCATGCAAAAGAAAATGAAACACTAATAGATCAAAGGTGTGCACCTGGGAACTAGAAGAGGATTGGATGAAGCTCTAAAACTGTCAAAACACTAATTTTAAATATGATTAGGACCCATAAGCCAAAATCAGTGATCTAGTCCTAAATGGGGGTTTTTTGGGTAGGAAAAGGTTTTTAGCATTGTAGATTTTGGATCTACAAAAAACTAGAAATTGACCTATACTATGACTCATATGCTCGAAGTGGTGTATCAGTCTAGTTAGTTTTTTTTTGGAAATTCAAAGTCTAATTTTCCTCTTTAATGTCTACTTTGTCCTTTCCACTTGATTTGTAGATCCGAAACTTTGATTTGCAACTTTTAGATGTCTTCTAATGATCTCCAATGTAGGGTGACAACTTTGACATCTTTAAACACTTTTATAACTTTATCCAAACTTTATCTTCAATATGTACTCAACCTAGATCTACAAATCACACATCAAAGAGAGGGGAAAATGTTGTTTTATTAGTGGAAAGGGGTTTTCCTTGGTCAAACCCCATTTTGGTAATCAAACCTTGAAAGGAAATAAAATAAGAATGGAAGATGATGAATGAACAACATGCAATGTTACAACTAACCAAAACCTAGTAATAAAATGTTGCAAACAAGTATGAAGTGGTTCCAATGGATTTAGATCTTGACTCTTGCTTGAATGTGATGGATCTTGACTTGAATACTAGATTGAATTATGAAACCCTACATCACAATTATTATCTCAAAAATCAAAATGATGCATGATGACTTTAACATGATGTTCGATGCTTGAATAATACTATAAAAAACTTTATAATCTACCCTTCAATGCTCCTGAATCATCTTGTAAACTCTTGAATGCTCTTGTGAACTCAAATTTTCTATAAGGATGCTTATTCAACTTTATAGGTGTAAAATGAGTGAAAAAACTTGTATTTATTCTTGTTTATACCAAATTTCCCAAAATTATAACACTACAAGCTAACATCAGATCTAGGAGGATTAAAATTCATTTTTGGCCACATGGGACTCATACGCTAAAAGTGGCGTATGAGTCCCATTAGGCATTAATTATTTGACCATCTTCAAAAATTCTTAGAATGATGCAAAATATAGATTGGGACCCAAAAACCTAGCTAGGAATCACATGCCCAAGGTTTCGTACGAGTCCCATATCACTAAATATTGGCCACACAATGTAAAACCATTTGAATTCTTATTGGATGTTGGATTATGTCAAGATTATCCTCAATATAAAGATGCATTAATTGAGGCTTCTGGATGCTAAATAAGGCCAATTAAAGCATAAAGAATCCTAATTACTTATGACAACCATATAAATGCATGAAAGTGTGGAACAACACATTACAACACCTTAAATAAATTACAATTAATTTCATTTAGTGCACAAGGGCCCAAGACCTAATGTGAATGTGTCAAGCACATTACAACACTAAATGAAGGAAAAATTATGCTCAATTTAACAAGGAGGGCCCAAAAAAGAAAGACAAAGTAAAGGGATAATTTTTTCATTACCACACCACCTATACCAACCCTCAAGTTACCACAACAATGCAACCTACTAGTAATGTCATTCCTACCTTGGGTATTTCCAATAGCAATCCATGTACCTTTCTGGCATCTCACATCATATCTCCTACCACTTTACCTCCCATAAGTATTCCATTCACTTCCACCTCGAACAAATATACACCTCCACCATATTCACCTCCATCTCAAAATAAAACCAATTATGACATACTTAACTAACTCTTGCAAAATGTTTCATCCATTAAAAAAAAATTCCACCATATAAAAACGGTCAAACATCATATTATGTTAAAATTAATTTCTTATCCTTGGAGATATTAAGAACATTGGTACCAGAAGGTATAGAAATTCCTAGGTTTCAGAATTATGGAGGGCAAGGAGATCCTTCTAACCATGTTTTCAATTACTCCTCCTTATGTAGTGATTTTTTCCTTGAAGATAAGTTCTTGGCTAATATTTTCCCTAGGTCCTTGAAAGATATCACTCTAGAATGGTTTTCCTCATTATCAAATAAATCAATTCATTCATTCAATGAACTTGTTGAGGCCTTTATGAACCAATTAAAATTTCATATGACTCTTAATATGACATTAGATTTTTTGATGAGATGTACGCAAAAGGATGATGAAAAAGTTAATAGCTTCATTTCACGCTACCAAATCCTTTCTCCCAAATTGATGTAAATATTCTCTATCCTCACCTTCAATGGATGCTTATTGATAACTTATAAACTAAGATACAATATAGGCTTGGCATGATGAAATATCCTTCCTTCATACACTTGTGTACTATCCATCATGATTATCAAAACTTGGTTAGTAGTCATGAAATAAAACCAACTTCTAGTCATCCTAAAAAGTTTGAATTTGCAAGTCAAAACAATTACCACCATTTTAGGAAATAAAACTGTAGTGTCGAAAAAGGGCCATGAGGCTTTTTCGTGCATGTTTGGGTCCTCCTTGTGGATTTTATCTTAATGTTTCCTTGATTTAGTGTTATAATTTGGATAAAAAATTCACATTAGGTCTTGGGCCCTTGTGAACTAATGTATTAGGGTGAAGCAGCAATAGTGGTTTACAATTCTAGTCAGGAAGGAAAACTTAGAAAAAATGACCCCATGGCAAAAAATGTGATTTTGGGGGTTCATACGAACCTATTGGTTTGAGTGAACCCATTCCCTATTTTCCCACCCAAAAATAAATAAAAAATAATAATGTGAGGTGGTTCACTCGAACCAATATTTGAGTGAACCTTGGTTCGAGTGAACCCCCCTTATCCCTCATTCTCCCCCTTAGACACAAAAAAACCCTAAATTTTTTCACTTAGAAGCTTGGTTTGAATGTGAAAATGGAGGAGACTTCCAAAAACCCACTAGAATTAGGTATTCCTTGGAATGATCTATCTAATGAATATAATTTTGATATGTTTTAGTTTTATTATGTACTTCTTTTTTTAGTTTTATTAAATATAGGGTTTTCACCAAAAATGAAGGTCTTTGTTCTGCACATGTGGAAAAATAGTAGATTAACAAAAATAAAAAATAAAAATATGAGTGCACCAGATATTGAAGTCCTTGATCCAACAAAAATAACAAGATTTAATTTTGATATATACACAAAAGGTTACGCATTATACGGTCACACTATGTCTAAATTCTAATTGGGTTGACTTTGAAACTTGATTAAAGAAAAAAAATTCAATAAAAAACTATCTAACCGAGTGGAAGAACTAGATATTGGAGTTACAAATATAAATTTGAAAGAATTAGAATTTTGTCCTTCATGGAAAAAAAGTTATGCATTATACGGTGTGCGTCATTTTTAAAAATTGCTATTTTTTGAAAAAACTAGTTTTCGTTGGAGATAGAAAAATAAGTACAAACTGATTCCAAAATAATTGAAAAAGAATATTTTTAGAATAAACAAACAAAATTTGATGAGACTCTAGTTTGCATTATCTTCAAATTCCTCACAACATAGTCGCTATAGGTGCCTGAATGTGAATATTTAGTTAAAAGTAATAATTTCAATGTCCAGTTTGGCCAAAATTTGTAAACCACTATTGTGGGATCACCCATATAATGGTGTGTTTTAAAGGTTTCATAAAGTGTTGTAACACACTTTCACAATTTTCTAGGATTTTATTAATTAACTAAGCATAATTAACATTCTTTCAATTATAATTTATCTTAACCTTACCTTATTTGGTTTGTTGTAAAGTGTTGTAACACACTTTGACATTCCTCTAGGCTTGTCTTTAATAATTGGGATTTCTTATGCTTTAATTGGCACCATTTTGCATCCACAAGCCTTATTTATGTGTATTTTTTAGGATAATCTCAAAAAACGGAATTTAAAACATCAAAATCTTGAAAACCCACCTCAAATTCCCAAGGTGGGACTCATTCTCCATTCTGGGCGAATGAGTCCCCTTAGGTGGGACCCATTTGCCTAGGTTGGCGAATGAGTCCCCTTTAACTCAAAAATCAAATTTAATTTAAATCTTTGGCCAAATATTACTCTCCAAGATCTGATGCCAGCTTGTACTGTTGTAATTTTTAGAATTCTTGCATAACTGAGTATAAATACAAGGTTCTTTCTCTCATTCACCCCCCCAACATTCAAGTACTCATCCTTATACCAAATTGAGTTCACAAGAGAATATAAGGAATTCAAAGGCAGATTATCAAGTATTCAAGAGTATTCTTCAAGCATCAATCATCATGTCAAAGATCACATTCTTCTGTTTGTCACTATGCTCATAATTGTGATGTAGAATTCATAATCCAAGCAAGAGTCAAGAACCACATCCATTGCAGCCATTTCAAGCATAATTATATAACTTTATTGGTAGGGTTTGGTGTGTTGGAACATTTTTTTTCATTCATCATTCTCCCTTTACATTTTCTTTCATTCCAAGGTTTAATTACCAACAAGGGGTTTGACCAAGGAAAACCCCTATTCTCTAACACCACAACCATTTTTCCCTCTCTTTGTATGTGATTTTCAGGTCTAGGTTGTAGATTTATCAAGGAACAATATTAGAAAAGTTGTCATCAAGTTTTCAAAGAAATTCCTAGTTGTCCAAGTTGTGAACAAGCCTTGGAGGAGCTTGGAGAAGACCTACAGGCTGAATTTTGTAGTTTCGGACTTGGATATGAATTAGGAATAGAAAAGAAAATTGAGAGCTACAGGATCCAGATTTGAATTTCTGAAAAATCTAGAATTGGACTGATTCACCACTCTTGGTGAATGAGTCCCATTGTACCTATCTATAAGAGATTTTTGCAGATCTGAGTACCTATTTGTCCAAAACCTATTCTGGCATAGTTTACCTGCAACTAGACTGATTCACCCTGCTTGGCATATGAGTCCCAGTTAACTCCAACAATGGATTTTTCAAGATTTTAGATCTCTATTTTTTCTTCTCTAGTTTCCCAAGTGCACATTTCCATATTTATAGTTTTGTGTTCCATTCTACTTGCATTTCTAGGTCATCTTGCATAATACACTATGTTTTCAAACATTTTCTTTTCCAAGTTTACACTTGGTGGTGAACCCCTTATTTCTCATCATTTAGTTCCCTTATAACATTCCGTTTGCTAGATTTCAATCTCCTTTGCATTGAGATCTCAAGGTTTTTTTCTTGAGTGAACTATGCCTTAGAAAAGTCAACCTCTCCTTTTAGGTCTAAAACCCTAGAAGCTCTAGAGAAAGGATCCCCCCATTTTTCTTCATTTTAAAAAAGGGCTTCCTTCAAATAATTCCCCCTCAAGTGACTCAACTTATTCATACCCATATGGTTTTAATAAAGAAGTCAACTTCTTTTACATTTGGGTATTTGAAAAGAAAATTTACTCCCTTACCTAATAGCAACGATAACACCATGTTACAACTTTTAGAAAAGAACTTGATTTCCCTACCTCACATTAAAACTCCTAATCCTAATAAGCCATTACCTCCTAAATTTAGATCAAATTCCTATTTTCATTTTTACTATCAAAATGGACATGATACAAAACATTTTAAGCATCTTAAATATTTTGTGCAAGACCTCATTGATTCTACATATCTAAATTGAAGGTGTTAGTGATTAAGGTAATAAGTTTGTTGCCCCTCCCAACCAAAACCTATAAATATTTACCAACCCTAGGCCTAATCATAATATTTCATTTGTCAAAGCTACTAAAACTAAGAAGAACGATGTGATGAATGTTAACATGGATGATGGCACACATGGATATTGATGAACAAAGTCCTATGGATAATATGGTTGGTTTGATCTAAATTCAACCTTGTAAGGGCCGAATTAAAATACCTCTTGACATTGTTTTCTCATAACAAGATATAATCTAAAAGGTACCTAATGGTCATCTTTTCAAAGCCAACTAATGGGATATTAATTGATCTCATCTATGGAGAGAATGTGATAACTAAGGAATTATTTCTTGTGCATGGACTTTATCAAGAAACATATGACAAACCGAAAGCATAGATAAAAATGCATAATGTTTCTGCATTTTGAATGATTGGTTCAATCATCCATCCTTTAAAAGTTGGACCAAAGTAATTAGATGTCCCATTCAACATCATCCTTCCATCAAATCAATTTTGTGTGAAGCTTGGTTGTCCATGGCTACGTTCTATGGAAGCTATCCCATCGGTTGTGCATAAATGTTTAAACTTTCCCTTTGGAAATGAAATATTTACCATACACCATAGTGGCTTTAATCCTATGTCTTCATGTGGGAACCTTTCACTGGATTTATTTTTTCCCAAATGTATTGAACCTATTAAACCTTGTGAGTACTTCTTTTTCAAATCCTATCAAAATTTAAAGGTGAAATACATAGAAAAATTATCCCTTCGAAACATGCCTCAACCCATGATTGAGCCTCCTATCGTTGATGAAACCATGATAGAACCCAAAAAAATTCCAAATAACCAAGGCCAACCCTAGACATACCCTTTTCCTATCTCCGACAAATGATCAAGAGATAAGCGAAACAATCCCATCCTACATGATAAGATAAAACTGTATAATGTATCTAAAAATGCTTATTGCAAAACCTGTTAATTAATTAAATATGAATTATTTAATTAATATTCTAAAATTCATCTACATATAAATAAATTTAATTATTTATTTATATCATTCATTTTTCTAATTCTTCTAGTTTAATTAAATAAAATAAATTTCATAATTTATTTTAATTGTCATATTATTCTAAGTTTGAATGTTTAAATTTAAATAATGGAATAATCCTCAAAACACTTTATTCATCTCACATTCAAATTAAATAATATAAATATTTGATTTAACACCTTTTTCACCTCTCAGATAATTAAATATTGTAAATATTTAATTACACACCTTTTTCATCCCTCACATAATTAAATATTAATTATTTAATTATGGAAGCTTCTAAAAATCCATTTCACATGAAATTAAATAAGTTTATTTATTTAATTGAGAATTTATCCTCAACTTTGAACCAACTTTCATAAATGAAATGACAAATGGCAATTTCTCTCCATTTTTTAATGAAGAGGTTTTGTGGGTTGAAAACATTCTTACAATATTCTCTCAACCTCCAGAATCTCTCACCGTTCATCTTGACAGGTTCGAATTTGACCGTTGATTTTTTCCAACTAGATTCTTGGCTCAAAAAATCTATAAATACAACCTTTTAGTGAGTAGATTTCATCCTAGATTTTGTGAATTTAGCGCAATTACTATAGTTGCATTTGAATCAAAATTTTAGCATAGCATTCATAGCATTTTAGTTTCATATCATTGCTTAAATCATTTAGCAATGGAAATTCATGTTGCATAAACTTGTTCTCTAAGTTGTCATTCTACCAAAGTTGCTGCATACACCAACTGAGAGACAACAACTTACAATAGATCCTTCGAGATAGAGGACAATGAAATTCTTTTGAAGGAGCTTTCATTTAGAGTTTGTTTTACTTTTAATTAGTTTCCTTTGATTTAATGTTTCATCAATGTGTTAGTTTAACTTATTACTTGTTCCACATATTCTCACACACATTTTTGGCACCCACCATGGGGCTTTGCCCCATTTTTAATCTTTTTATTGTAGATTTTCTAACAGGTGATGAACAAGAGCTGTAGTTTAGTGCATACGAGTTGTGGTTTAGGGCATATGAGCTATTTTTTCTAGTGCATATGAGAACTTTTTTAGAATTTTGATGACCTTTTTTAGTGCATTTGCTAGTTCTTTGAGCGCATTTACTAACTATTTTAGCACATCCTTGTTTTTTACTTTAGCGCATTTACCAGTTCTTTTAGCGCATACAGGGAGTGTAAAAATAAATCTCGATTTCGACGCCATCCGTGAACAAAGATTTTCTTTTCTGCCTTAAGTAAAAATGAAACAATCCTAGGATAGACACCTAAATCTGGAATTAATCAATCCTAGGATAGTCACCAAATTTTTTTTTATTTTGGTTAAAATGAATCCAATGCTTGTTGTGAAGCAACATCTTCACTTAGTGTAGAAAAATTTCATTTCAATTTAAAACTGAACCATTTGTTTGTTGTGATTGGTGGGTAATAGGTTTATGCTCTCCCATTTACTGGGTGACCAAAATGCTAGACTTACCTTTTTCATTTTATGCATTTCATGTTTTGTTAAATCCTTTAGAAGTCCTGTCGTAGTGGGAAAAAGTACTCACCCTACGGGAACAACCTAAATGGGAACAACCAAAGCCAGGTCTTTTGACCCACTCTAATCAAAAGTGAATTTTGGGGAAACCCATATTCAATAGAAGTGTGCAGGATAACCATCCCCAAAATATTTGTTCTAAATATTGGGAGGTCTCTTGAGGGAGTTTATCTATTGCCATGTCAAACATATACCTTTACTATGGACCATAGTGTAGAAATCCAACTGTGTCAGTATCCAAACATCATAATAATTGCAGTGCAAGGGGAGGGAAGAATGTGCCCCCAAGACACTCACCATATAATTGCCATGGATTTTTTTCTCAGGGGATCGAGGAATCTAACCTTGAGTATGCACCTAGAAAAGACAAAAACATGAGAGCCCTTTAGGAGGTGACATGACTATGTGAGTTGACACAATTTTAAGATGTGGTTTATGGTTGCTATAATGAACTTTTTGACAAATAAGAGTGAGTCTGTTTGAAGTGCTTATTTTGTTCAATACCCATGAAAATTTCAAGAATATACACTCTTTGTTTAGATTTTAAGATTTGCAAACAACTGTTTTCTACTGTATGCTGTATTTTTCCAAATTTAAATCAGATAAAGATCATCCAAAACACCAAACTATCAAAAAATGTTTATCTTAGTGTAGTAATTGGATAGTTTAGCGCATCCCTAGTCTATTTCAATGCATTTGTGCTTTGTTTCAGTGCATCTGTGCTTTGTTTTAGCTCATTTATGTTCTATTTTAGTGCATCCATGCTATGTTTTAGTACATTCATGCTCTCTTTTAGCGCATCTATGCTTAGTTTCAGGGCATTCATGCCTTGTTTTAGCACATATGTGATTTTTTTTACCACATACCTACAAAAATTTAGAGCATATATTGAATATTTTAGTGCATATGCTAAAAAATTTAGCACATCTATGTTTTGAACCTGCGTAATTTTCTAACACCTAGAAATTTTCCATTTAGTCTAGTCTGTTTCTATGCTCAAGGTATGGAAGTTTACAACTTTTTCTAAGAAGTCCTTAGAGAATAAGGTTAATAAGCCAAAGAGTTCTCTCAGTTATAAGAAGTTATTGAAAAGGAGGAAATTTTTATACCAAAGTTGAAATTTTTTTCTTGAACACAAATTTTATTCATCGATGATTTTTCCTTGGAACCATTATATTCATGACCTCTCTTTCAAATAAGAGCTCTTTCTCAAAGGAATAATCACATTCATCCTATTCATTCTTATTTCATCCCCCAATTGGAAATTTTGTATTCTAATCGTCCCGATCAAGTTTCGCAATAGAGAGCTTAGGAGCATTAGGCATTTACAACAATCCTTATTTTCACAAAACTGTGATCAAACCTCACAAAGTGCAAAATGATCTTTATATTTTATTTTTAGTTTAATTCTCACAATAGGATCATCATCCTTTCAACCAGGGAATCATAGGCTAAAGATTAGAAATTTCATAACTCATATCAATAGAATCTTCATTCTATTCCGACTTAGATATCCATCAAAATTGTACTATTTCATTTTTTGATCAAGGTTAATTGAAATTGGGCAAAATTTTATGCCTGTTGTCACAAGATATCGACAACACATAGAAGGAGAAGAAAGAGAAATTACATTAAGCAACATGGGTGATAAAAGCAATAATGGTGATAAGGAAGAAAATTCTTTTTACAAACTTCACACTGGGAATAATCTGAATAATGATGAGATAATAGAAGAAATTATTCAAAAAGAAGAATAGGATCCTCAATTCCATACTCTCATGGATATAATTTTGGAATGAAACAAAGAATTATATTTCCTTTCATTGGCCAATGAAGGAGTTAAGATACCTATTGATTTTGACATGGAAGGGATTAGAGAGAATCCTGAGGCCCCCCTTAATTATTTTAGTGCTCTTACTCAACAGATAAGAGCATTACAAGGAAAAATAAAGGAAATAAAAGGGGGTACACAAAATAAATATCTTTTGGAAGATATCTACCCATATCCATTTGAAAAGAGTCTTAACATGATTCCTTTTCCAAAAGATTGTGAGATCCTGAAGTTTGATAGGTATAATGGGAAAACAAATCCCATTGACCATGTAAGAGATCCTGAAATATGAGATTAGAGTTCACTCATGAAGATACCTACCTAATGTGATTGTTTCCATGAATTCTAGGTGGAAAATGCATGGAGTGGCTTTCCAATATCACTCCCCTCATCAAAAAATTTGACAAGTTAATCAACAGGTTCATATCTTAATACTCCTATAATATACAACATTAGATAACCATGCTTGATCTATGTAGAGAAGAAAAAAAGATCGAGGAACCTTTCACCACATTCTTATAAAGGTGGAGAAGGTTGTTTGCAAGATATTCCCATCCTATTATTGAAAAGGAAAAGATGGAAATCTTTATCGACAGTTTGAATCAAGAGATGATTTATAGGCTAAATCTTCATCGTCCTCAATCAATTGAAAAATTCATTGAAAATGCAATCACCATTGAAGGAGCCTTGGTCAAGCGTGGATTTTTAAAGCTTGATAAATAAAGTCCAAATCCGTACAACGACAACAACAATAGAAACAACAATGACAAGTCACTATTTTGGACTCAATAAAAATGTTGTGAATGATGGGGTTGTAGATGCTAATGACGTGAATGTGAAGCCTATTGTTCTCAATGTATCAGGTGTCCAATGTGCCAATAATGCTATAAATTCTAGTAACCAAAGCAATAATTCCAAACAAGGAAATGTGACCAACAATCACAGTAATAATCTTAGCAATAATCAAAATTCAAATGCGTCTAGATCTCAATTTTTCTCGAATCCACGAAGTTTTATTCCCTTGTGCTAGTCTTTGGAATCAATTATTAAAGAACTATTGAATCAAAACACTACCAAACTACCACCACAAATATATTATGAACTTCGATTTAAACCACCATCTTGGAATGACTCATACTATTGCGATTATCTTAGATCAAAGGGTCATAAGACAAGCAATTGCCAAGGGTTAAAGAATCTCATTCAAGAATTGATTGATAATCGTACCATAACAATTGAGGGAAATAATTCTAATGATGATCATCAAGCATTCAAGGATCCTCTCCCCAATTATCAGAAAGGGGAATCTTCAGATGACAAAGGAGATAATGTGAATCATTTCTATGATACCATCATCAATCATGTTTACACCGATGATTAGCAAGTCAATGTTATCAGGATCAAAGGAAAGAAATAATATCGAGAGGTCAATGCTACAAAAAGGGGAAAGAGCTTCCAAAGGCCTCATCATGCTACCAATCAAAGTGGGACCTATTGTGAATAATAATTTTTACCAGGTTCTAGATCGAGATATATCCTATAACATAGTCTTGCGTCACCCATGGATCCATGAGATGCAAGCAAATCCATCCACTTATCATCAATGCCTAAAGTTTCCATATGATGGACAAGAAGTAACAATACTAGCGAACCATATTAGTAGTCGAACCTGTTCTAACCTTAGAGAAACTTAGGACACATTTGTCCCACATAATAGAGAGGCTTTGGCCATTTCTACTTCTAAACACAGTGAACAAGCAAGGGAAATGATAAGGAATTTTGGCACTAGGCTAAAATTGAAAGATAATGGGGTGGGAGAATATTCATTATGTCTCTCTAATTTATCCATGTCTTCAAGATCCCATGGTCAACCATCAACATCAATACAACAAGCTACAATAGCTTCAACATGAGGCACACAAGCTTCAGTTCCCATCACCATGTTTGATGGAAGATTTTTCAAGGTAGATACTCAAGAAAATGAAGCAAAAGATAGAGCTATCCTTTATTAGATCTATAAAAATGAATATGAATCTATCCAACATGTCAAGTTACCCACTGAGCAATATGGAAAGGGTTATACAATAATGCAACAAATGGGTTATGAAGGAAATGGACCTATAGGCAAGAGAAAATAATGTATTGTTGAACCCATCCGACTGAAAACAATGCACCCAAAAGATAAAACTGGGTTAGGATGTGTTGAAGATACAAAGGAAGAAAATAGTATAGAGAAAATCCAATGAGGAATTAGCAAAAAAAAATATTAGAATACAAGAAAACAATTCTAACACTGACTCTAATGAATATGAATGGGACACCATTTTTTATGATAAATTATGGAGAGACAAACAGATGGATTTTATAAGAAAATATACACCCACACTCACACAAGGAGAAAGCTCAAGGCCTCCACTTGACTATGTCCTACTAAGCGACCATAATTCAAGTGATGATGATTTGATTCAAAGCGAGATGGATTATCAATAGGAGGATACCATCATAGATCTTCCCCCTAACAAGAATGATAATAGTGTCATGACCTTAATGGCCAATGACCTCACCCAACCTAATGATACATTTCCCTTAGTCCATACCAAACTCATTGATTGGGAACAAATTGCACCAATTGATATCCCAACTTTTCCTGATGATGAAACCATTGTAAAATTTCTTTGTTCACCCAACTCAGAAATAGTTTCCACCAACGAATCACAGGAACAAATTCTCAGATAGGAAAGTGCAAAGTTTCTTAGCTACAAAATTAACAATATAAAAGAAAGATCTAATGGTAAAAACCTAACAAAGACAGTATTAGATCATGAAAAGAGAAAAATAAAGAGCGTATCTAATAATGAAAACCTTTCAAAGGCACTGGAAGATGTGAAACTTGAAACTCTCCTAGAGCACTATCGGGAAAGGTCTTCTATTTTGATAGAACCAACAAAGGCAATGAATTTACGTACTGTGGAATAGCCTTAAGTCTTGCAACTTGCTACATCACTGATAGAAGAGAAAATCCTAAGATTCATAGAATTGCTTAAGAATAATCAAATTAATTTTGCATGGTCATACATAGATATTCCTAGATTAGATCCAAACCTCATCATGCATCATTTATCCATCATGTCGAGGGCAAAACCTGTGAAGTAGAAACTCAAAAAAATGTACCCACATGTTACATTACTAGTCAAGGAGGAGTTAAATAAATTGTTAGATGTAGGATTCATTCAGTCTATAGACTATGTGGAATGGATCTCCAATATTGTACCTATATCAAAGCCAGATGGACAAATCAAAATTTGTATAGATTTCAGGGATTTAAATAAGGCATGTTGAAAATATTATTTCCCTCTACCAAACATAGATATGTTTGTAGATTTGACTATTGGACATGCTATGTATTCACTAATGGATGGATTTTAGGGATATAACTAGATAAATATTGTGCTTGAAGATCAAGATAAAACAACATTCACATGTCCTTGGGGTACATATTGTTGGAATGTAATGTTGTTTCGATTGAAAAATGCAAGAGCTACATACCAATGGGCAATGACTACAATTTTTCATGACATGATGCACACATTCGTGGAGGATTATGTAGATGGTCTCTTAGCCAAATCAAACACAAGGGAAGGATATTTAGATATCTTATCTAAAAAAATTGTCAGAATGGAGAGATTTAAAGTTAGACTTAATCCTAAGAAATGTGTCTTTGGGGTGAAATCTGGAAAGCTTCTAGGTTATATTGTGTTAGAAAAAGGAATTGAGGTCGATTTAGCTAAGGTAAAAGCACTCATCGATATGGCACTGCCAAGGAACATTAGTCAACTATGTTGATTGCAAGGATGATTGCAATCCATAGGGAGATTCATTGCACAACTGGTAGATAAGAGTTTACCATTTACATATCTCTTACATGAGAATGTTCCATTTAAATGGGAGGATAAGTGTGAAACAACATTTGATCAGATAAAGAATTATCTAATGATTCCACTCGTGTTGATTCCACCAGTGCAAGGTGAACCACTCATATTGTATATTTCTACCATAGAAGTGTCCTTGGGAGAATTATTGGCACATGAAGACAAAATAGGAAAGGAGCAAGCAATATATTACATCAATAGAACATTGACAAGCCATGAGCTAAATTACAATTGCATTGAAAAATATTGTTTGGCAGTAGTGTTTACTTCTCAAAATTTATGGCACTACATGCTAGCTCATACAGTCAAACTTGTGGCTAAAATCGATCCTCTGAAATATCTTTTGAGGAAAGAAACATTAACTGGTAGACTGGCTAAATGGGTCATGATCCTAAGTGGGTTTGAAATTCATTATGTGGATCAGAAGGCCATCAAAGGATAGGTCATAGCAGATTAGTTGGAAGAGGCACCAATGCAAGAAGAACATCCAATACACATTGATTTTCCTAACACTGATGTATTCACAACAACCACTAAGTAGTCATGGGAACTTTATTTTGATGGCTCCTACACTCAACATGGCTCAGGGGTAGGAATTATTTTCATCACACCTCAAGGACATACAATTCCAAAATCTTATCGACTAATGTTTCCTTGTGCAAATAACATAGTTGAGTATGAAACATTGTTAATTGGAATGAGAATTGCATTAGACTGGAGAATCAAAAAACTATAAGCTTTTGGTGATTCACAACTTGTCATAAATCAGTTAAATGATGAATATCAAACTAAAGATGACAATTTAATTCCTTACAAAAACATGGTGGATAATTTCAAGAAATACTTTATTGATATCAAGTTCACGCAAATTCCATGTACTGAAAATAAAGTTGCAAATGTCATAGCTACAATTGCATCACTACTCCAATTGTCAAAGAACCAAGCATGGTACGATTTCTTGGTGGAACATTTTTTCTCCTACTAATGATAATCTAGGAATCCAAATCATTTGTCACCTAACTAGTTTTGACTCTCCCTTGTATGGCCAAATCTACGCTTATCTAAAAGCACCTATTTTCCCCCTAGATTTGTCTAAGAATCAGAAAAGGAATTTCATACGCCAATCTTCACATTACACCCTAATTATTGAAATATTGTACCAATGTGGTCTTGATGGTACCTTCGTTCAATGCCTCGAATGCGATGAATCATAAAAGGCCTTACAAGAGGTTCATGGTGGTATTTGTAGGACTCATTCAAGTGGATTAACCTTGGCAAATAAACTTGTTAGAATGGGTTACTATTGGCTAACCATGGAAAAATAACTATTCATCTTTGTAAAAAATGTACAAAATTTCAGATTCATGGGAATCTCATTCACACTCCTGCTCAGTAATTGCAACCCTTCACCACAACATGCCCTTTCACGCAATGGGGATTGGATCTAGTCGCCAAGATACACCCATCATCATCAAATGGACACAATTTGATTATGACGGCCACTTAGTACTTTACTAAGTTGATTGAGGTTGTTGCTTTAACAACTGTTACTTGTAAACAAATTTCATCCTTTATTTTGAACTATATCATATGTCGGTATGGCATTCCTAACTCTATTATTATATATAATGGAAGACCTTTTAAAATCAAGATGTTGATGAACTCTGTGAAAGATTTCACATCCAACACAAGTTCTCTATGCCTTATTATCCATAGGAAAATGGCCAAGCAGAGGCTTCAAACAAAACAATTCTAAAGATTCTGAAGAAAACAGTGAATGACGTCGGCCGTGATTGGTATGTTTAATTAAATCTAGCTTTGTGGGCATATAGAACAAACATTCGTATGCCAACAGGTGCCACCTTTTATGTTTTAGTTTATGGAGTAGAATCCTTTTTTCCATTGGAGTTGAGATTCCCTCACTTCCGGTATCACTAAAGGGGCTCATAAATGATGAGGATTATAGAGTATCAAGACTGCAAGAGCTGGAATTGCTTGATGAGTGGCGACAAAGTGCAGCTAATCATTTAAAGGGTTATCAACAAGTTATGTCCCACAGTTACAATCACAAATTCAAACCATGAAATTTTCAAGTGGCTAACTTAGTCCTCAAAGAAAACCCTCGTAATCAACAAGATCGGGAAAAGAAAGGCAAGTTCGAGCCCAATTGGCTAGGTCCATTCAACATCATTGTAACATATGGATTAGGGGAATATTAGTTATCAATGACATAAGGGGACCTGCTTGAAGATCAGACCAACAATGTCCACCTAAAGAAGTTCTATGTTGGAAAAACATCAAAAATAGTATAAAAAGTCACGCAAATATTCATAAAAACTGGAAAATGTCCTAAAAAAAATTAAAAGAAAAAACAAAAGAAAAGAATCATTGCCTTGATGAAAACCTGGAAAATAGGCATCTTGGTAATAACAAAAAAATCATAAAATCAAAAAAAGTGCAATAAAAACAAATGGTGAAAACCTGGCAAACAGGCATTGTTTGTGATTTGGTTGGCTCTCCCATCTATTAGGATACATTTTGCATTATTCATATCCATTTCTTTCATTGGAATCACATGCATGCCTAGCCATCATATTTGCAGCATGTGCCCAAAATTTCCTTGAAAAGGCAAGGATTTCATCATGGCTTGATGATTAGTGTTATTGTTAGCATTAGGTTGTGTCTTATCAGGAGTCAGAGTGCAAGGTCATTGGGGGAAAATCCGCTTTTGAAAATTTTTTAGCAGACAAATGGCAACATGTGTCAAGTATCAGAATATTGTAATAACAAACACAATATCCAATCAATTGGGTCAAAACAACTGTTAGATAGGAGACTGAACAAATTGGATTATCTTAATCTGAATTAAAATGAATAAAAAACTTAAAGCATAAGTTGAATTGATGTTTTGACATTTGATGAAATCATATCTCTGGAGTGGTTCAACGATGTACTAAACTAGAATCACAAGGAAGGAATATGTTTTTTATTTGATTGTTGTCTATAAGCTAATCACTAGTATTGTGCAAGTTTGTCACGAAACATAGTGATATTTCAAGATTTGCATAAGAATATGGTTAAATTTTGTCTGTTTATACAAACAATACTCAGCTCATCTTGGTTCAATTATACCTCGATGCTTGTATTAACTTTCTATATCAAACATCATGAGATTTCTACTTAGGTCATCATCGATGCTAACATCCCCGTTGATGCTTGTACTAACTTTCAACATATCAAAAGGATCAATGATGAAAATTAAGCGTAGAATTGGTTTACAGAATGACAACAGTGAAATGGTTCATTTAGCATTGTAGGATTTCATGAGTCATTTAGATTGCATTCAATTTTTCTTTTATGGTTGTATGATAGGTTTTTGGAGGTTGGATATAATACATATCTCTTTTTAAGACATCGATTGAGTACACTTGGACATTTATTGCATCTCATTTCATTATAATTTTCATATTTCATCATATCATTCAAATTTTATATCATCATTTAGGTTATCATGATCATTTTCACATCAATTACATTGTACATTTCCATTTATTGACTTTCATATCATTTTCATTATCATTATCAACATTATTATTATTAGTTACCATTCATTTTCATTATCATGTCATTGTTGATATCATAATCATTATTCATATCACATTTGCATCATATCATTTCATATCATTTTTACATGTCATTTTCATCATCATTTATTCTTTCATATCATTAAACATTTATTATTATTTTAATCATTCATCTCATCATTGTTATGTCAAATTTTCACCTCATTTTCATGTCATTTGATGTATCATTTTCATAATCAGTTTACATCAAACATCATTTGCATAATCATACATTGAGAAAAAAAACATCCAATCCATTGCATTCATTACATACATGCTCCATACATCATGTAGAACCGTCAAATCATTTACATTGCATCATCATATTAAAATCTAGAATATCATTTCATTTGTAGGTTCATCCAACCATAAATCATCATCATATCTAAGCATACATTGCAGTGCATAAAATGCATCAACATCATAATTCATATCATATGCATCCATTATCATATCATCATCCATAAGCATGCATAATCATAAACAACATAACATATAAAAATGAAAATGCATACTTAACCATTCATCATAAAATCATCAAAGACACATGCATATCAATAATCACCACTGCATATCATAATCTCATCAAAAATAAATGTCCATGGGTACAAGGATATCAAATATATGAATAAGATACATAAATTACAATAAAGGGGTGTATACATAATCATCACTATAAGGTGTCTAGATGGGGATCATGACTATTGTTGCCTCCGAAGGTGGTGGGTCTTGTCGTATCTCTGCTACTTGAAGCACCTTTCTCTTGTCTGATAGGCTATGGCACACTCCTAGTAGCACTCCTAGTATGACTGCATGAGTGGGTACGTGATCGGGTGTCTAACTACGTATAGGCTATCCTCTACTCAAGGGGTACTGCCTCAAAGTATCTCATCCTATAATATTCTACCTAATGGGCAGTCTCCAGTCCCTCTGCAATGACCTCTCCAATGGAGGTACTCTCAATTGATCTTAGAAGCCTCTTCGCTATCCCCTCTTCCTATACACACTGCTCTCTGAAACTTTCATGCTCTATAGTAAGCTAGGCTATCTATGGGTTAGGAGGTGGTGGTTGTGCCATCTGTATTTGTATCTCATTGATGGTGCCCTATGCCTATGCTATTTAGATCTGAAGAGCCTGGACCTGTGCCTGAAGTGTGTTAATCTATTCCTATGATCGAGCCCTCATAGTAATGTGTGGTGCTGAAGTACTCAACTACTCCACCACTCTGGATGTAGGAGGCCTAGCCTTGAAGTGTACATCAAAGAACACTCTCCCTCCACCACCTTTGTCATCCCCATCATCATCATCGTAGTTGTCATCCTCCTCCTCCTCGTCAACATCTATGGCCACCCCACCTATATCCGCGTCTCCTCCATGTGGCTGCTCTGCCTATCCCTCTACCTGTGCCCCCACCTCTTCCTATGCCTATGGTTTCTATCATGCCTGCTATAAGACTGGTCCATCTAATAGTGGGGAAGGCTCATCTAGACTGGTCAATCTAGGGAATGGATGAGTATAGAAATACGTAGCATAATCATTAGTCATATGTGCATCTATCACCTCTTGATGGATATCCCAAAACTCTAGCTATAGGTCAATGTACTCTGCTCTAGCTACCTCAAGTGCGATGAAGGGACCCCACTCTGTAACATCCTCCCAATGTTTGGCATAGTTAGCCACACCCTGCAACATCATCTAAACTCGCCCATACTATTTGAGTACCCACATAACCAAAAATAACTCAATGATAAATGGGGTATGACCAATCAAGTATCTAGTGATGCCATAGTAGGGAAGCTTTGTGTCATCCTCATCCCATGCCTCACAGTCAACATATGGTCTCTAGATGACTGTATCCATGTCATCTAACACACATTTCCAGTACTCTAACTTGCCCAGAATAGGTTGGATAAGGGGACCTATATATGCATACACATATGGATGGCCAAGTGGATGATCTCTTTGTACAATAGGGTGGGTGATGGCGATGTCCTCCCATGCCGAGATCTATAGGAGCATAACTCTGAAAGATATAATCTTCCCATCTATATATACCACCTAATGAAGAGGGTTATCCCACAATACTGGTTTACAATTTTTGGGCAAACTGGACACTTAATTGATTTTTTTTTACTAAATCTTTACTTTCGAGCTCCTATAGCGGCTAAACCATTAGGAATTTGAAGATGATGCAAAATAGTGATTCTTTATGTATTGTCTATAGATTATAGACATATTTTTTTGAAAAAAATTGGAATCAGATTCTACTTCTTTTTCCATCTCCTTCAAAAACTAGATTTTTTAAAAAAACAACATTTTGAAGGATGATTCTCACTGTATACAACATAAATTTTTTTGTATGAAGGATAAAATTCTAAATTTTTCGAATTTAGATTTGTAACTATGATATCTAGTAGTTTCATTTGGTTTCTTAGTGTTTTATTAAATATTGTTTCCTTAATCAAGTTTCGAAGTCAAACCAATTACAATTGAAACATAGGCAGACTGTATACAACATAACTTTTTTGTATCTATTGAAATTAAAATTTACTTTTTTTAATGGATCAAGGACATAAATACCCAGCCTAAACATACTTTATTTTATTTTATTTTGATAATATGCTATTTTTCCACATCTGTAGAATAGATAGCTTGATTTTCAGTGAAAAGCCTATGTTTAATAAAACTAAAAAAACACATACATAATAAAACCAAAACATATTAAAATTATATTCATTGGATAGCTAGTTATAAGGAATACCATGATCATTTCAAATAAATTTTAAATGAATTCATTTTATTCCCCAAAAAGTAAACCAAAAGTGATTTTTTATCAACATTTTGATAGGTGTAAAGGAGACTCCGTTGTAGGTATGGTTTAAAACTACCAGGGTTCTATCCAAGTGGGTTTGATCTAACGTCGTTTGATAAAAAATAAATCAATCGAAATCCTTAAAATGGAACTTTGTAAGGCTTAAATCATTATATTTTCTAAAAATATGTGATTTCAGCAATAATTAGAATCTCCCAAAAATTGTAAACTAGTTTTGTGGGATCACCCAAGATCCCCATGTAGATCTAGTCTGATGAAGGATCATGTCCTCCGAAATCCAACCCAACCTACTGATAGTCCTTTTGATCTACGATCAGGACAAAGGAAGCCACCAATGAAACCTACCAATACTGATGGAAGTGAGGCATAACCCTCTACCATATCTCCCCAAGCAATCTCATAACCACCAACATGCGGATCTTAGAAGAATCGTCGCAAAGAATGTATACCTCCAATATCCTTGTGATCATAGATCACAAGCATGCCAACCACATGGATGCCTAAAATCCTGTATACATTATCTAGTGTAATAGTGATCTCTCCAATCGACAAGTCAAAAGTATTATGCTCACTATTCCATCTCTTAGCTAATGCAATCAATAGTGCCTTGTTGACCCTATACTGAGGGATCCTGAGGGGTGAACCCAACCCACATCTAACAATGAATCCAATCTCTAGCTGGGTCAATCTGGGAATCATCTCCCATGTATGAGAAAACCTCTCTCTGATCTAGAGGATTTTAAAATCCTCCTATAACATCAATTTAGCAATTAAATTAGATCATTAGCAAGGAAGATCAATCAATCAGGAAATCATATAATCATATCAAGTAGGTAAATCTATCATTACTATTTTTTTTTCATCAAGCATGGAAACAAATTTAACAACTAATCGGCTCAAAATCAACATTTCTACTATTTTTTTTTCAATTTAGAAAGAAAATTTTTCAGAATGAACATCTTACTATTTGTTTTCAAGCACAAAGAAAAATTTATCAAATCATCACTGAAATGAAGTTAATCTATCCTTGATGCTACTCAAAATCTTTAAATTAGTTGTCTAATACAGTAACAATCATCAAGCAAACATCAAATCAATCTCAAAATTTGAAATTTAGCAAAAAATCATGGATGCGCTAAAATAGTCTTTCAATGCACTAAATCAGTCAATGTGCTAATTTATCCATGGATGCACTAAAAAAGAGAACCAAAGTGATAAAATATCAATGCTCTATTTTATTAGGGGTATGCACTAAATTATCTAGCCTATACACTATTCTAGCCTATGCGCTAATCGAGAATCACATGTACGCGGTCTTCAACTATGTGTGAATCTATCTATCCTATGCGCTATTCTAGTCTATGCGCTAAAATTATATTCTGTGTTCTAGTCTATTTCATTGATGTGCTAATTTGAATATGTTAATCTACCTAAACTATGCACTAAACTATAGCTCACATGCACTAAATCAACATCCTATACACTAAAAAAAAAGTTTGGAAAATCTAAAAATTGAAAAAATCTGTGCAAAATTCAAAATTCAAAAAATTCACAAAGGAGGATCGTGCAATCTTACCAGAGATCCATAGTCTGTTGGTCTCTAATGATGGCGGGCTCACTTGAATCGATGGCACTCGTATTGGATCGACATCTCAAAATTCTCTCTCAGAGCTCTGAAAATCACAAAACACTGTTGTTCAAATGGCAATGACTTTTCACCTTTTCCACCTTTTAAGTGGGTAAATAAGGTAAGGTTATTTTTATTTTTACCATACAGAGTGCTATTTTGGGAGATAAATTGATGAATCTCCTTCAAAATCATTTGAAATCTTTGAATCATCATTAGTATCATTCAACAATACAATCTATCTCTTGAGGGGGCATATAGCATCATCAGTCAATTTTTCAAAGTCAGGGGCAATTTTTTTAAATTTGAATTTTTCTTTGAAGCACTGCATAAAACACATCACTTCAAAGAGGGGAAAAATGTATACATCTAAAAATGGTCATTGCAAAACCTATTAATTAATTAAATATGAATTATTTAATTAATATTCTAAAAGTCATCTACATATATAAATAAATTTAATTATTTATTTATATCGTTCATTTTTCGAATTCTTCTAGTTTAATTAAATAAAATAAATTTCATTATTTATTTTAATTATCATATTATTCTAAGTTTGAATTTTTAAATTTATATAATGGAATATTCCTCCAAACACTTTCTCCATCTCACATTCTATAACACCCCACCACGCAACCCTAGAGGAAGTTGCAACAACTACTTAAACAGGCTAATTTTTTTTAATTAGAAATAATAAGTAAGTTCACTAACTTATGCCAACAACCTCTAAGGTTATGAGATAGAGGTTAAATAGAACCTCAACACAAACATAAATACAACCCATGTCAATTATTTAATTAATGAAATAACACATTCATTCCAAGTAAGATAACTTAACAACAAGCATAAGAGATAACTTTCAAATACATTAATCTATTCATTAAACAATAAGGTTACAACACTCATTCCCCGAATGAGGCAAGTCCAACAAATAGGATTACAATTACAAAATTCCACCTTGATAACACAAAGGGGTAATGATTACAAGAATAGCTGAAATGGAAACAAGTAAGAACTGTAACCGAAGCCACGAGCTCTCCAACTGGAAGTCTCATCCACACGTACAAGGAGAAAACCCAACAGAGTAAGGTGCACGTTCCACCCAACCAAGTGGAACCCAAAGGTCCACCCCCTGTGCTAGGAGATAGTAACAAGAATTCTATCCAAGGACGTCTACCTCTAGACATAGGCTAACATAACCATATCGAAATAAATATAGTGACATCACTGACACAAGGCTACAATGCTTCTATAATTACATAATCAACTGCATCACTGATGCAACATACTGTCGACCTAGGAGAAGTGTCATCACAATGTTACATGGGTTACCTTGGTGAGTCTTCCTAGGTCTCGGCCCCCATCTCGGGTTACCCTAGTAGCCTCTAATGACTTCTAGCCCCTCATGTAAGCCAATGTAGAATAAGTTATCTTTCATAGAGACAAGATAACGATCTTGCCATTCCAAGCCTTCCCCTCTCAACCCAAGTCTTTACAAGCCCTTGTGATCCTGTGTGAGGCATAATTATCTTATTAAGTGTTTGATACTACATGAAAATCTAATCAGTTAATTAAGTTATCACTGGATTAACTAACTTACAATGAGTTACCCTGGCACCACTTCATGTGCCAGCCACTCCTCTAAGATGACACATGGAACAACTCCACAACCCAAGGGTACACAAGTGCTATGCAAGGATATCACATCCCTAACCATGACATACAGTCAACACACTCTTGTTCGTGATAACCAGGGAACAAACTGGTTACGCACTACCCAAGGTAATCTCAAGGTTGACCGCACAGTACGACAACCCACAAACTTGAAATCCCAACTGGAAGACTTGTTAAAAATTACAAAACCCACATTTCCAAATGGCCATATCAACAACTCAAAATCAGGTAAGAATCAAAATTCTACTTTGGGTTTCCTAAACCCATGTCCTCACTGGCATTCAGTAATCATTGCAATAATTGAACCAAATTTAAGTACGTCATTTAAACAATCATTCTATTTCTACGTAGCATTTAAATACATGAGATATTAGCCCAAATCCTAATGATTCAGATAAAATCATAATCCCATTTTAAAATAAAATATTTATTCCACAATCAGTTAAACTCATTTTCTAATACAAAATAATATTCCCCATTTAAATAATGTAATAATACAATGAAATACCCATTTTCAAAATGCTAATGTTAAATCATTAAAATAATTATTATCATTATTTAAATCTCACAATTATTATCCAAAACATAATATTAAGCCTATTGGAAGCATTTAATATTAAATTAAATCCTAATATTAAAATCATGCAATATTATATTAAATCCTAATATTAGAAACATTTAATATTATCCTAATTCATCACATTAACATATAATATTATATTATGATAATAAAATATTATAATAATATAATATTTAAAATATTATAAAATTTATAATATTAAATTATAATAAAATATAATAATATGCTTATTTTAATGTTATTATTATTTTTATTTTTTTAAAAAAATTAAAGGGACCAAAGGCATGCCTCGATTCGTGCACCAACCCTAGAGTTGGACCGCATGAACCTCGGGCTCCATACCTTAACCTTGGTTGAAGTCGGCCATGGTTTTTCTTACCCGATGGCGGCATTACCAGCTGGGGTGGATGAAATTCGGTCATGGCTTCCATGACCGGCGGTGGGTTTGTTTGAGGCGGTTGTAGGAGGCGGCGACAACGGTACCGGAAGGAGGAACGGGCGGCGAAAGGAGGAACATGCAGTGGAGCCACCGGGGGTTGCAGGGCACACCGGGTGCGCGGGGGTGAAGTTTACCAGGCCACACAAGGCGGGCGGAGGCAGATGCACCGAGCGCGAGCGGCGCTGGCAGCGTCGGCCACCGACAGTGGTGGCGCGGGCTACTCAATCCGAACGACCATGGACAGGGTGGCCGCTGGGCATGCTCCCCCATGCCGCTTCCCCTGGGGGCAACGGTGGCGTGAGCCCTAGCCCCTCCAAAATATTTTCAATTTTTTTTAATTTTTATTTTTTAAACTTTTCATTAAAAAAAATAGACTGTCATTTATTATTTTTTAACAAAACCAAAACCTCATTTTTAAAGAAAACTTTCCTATTGGCCTTTTTTTAAAATGGTTACCATAACCTTACTAAAAAAGGAAAAATTTAAATACTAAAAATTATTGAATAGAAATATATATATATATATATATATATATATATATATATATATATATATATATATATATATATATATCATATATATATATATATATATATATATCATATATATATATCTCATATATATATTTATATGAATACATACAAGCTTCCTTTCAAAAGAGATTTTCAACCAAAAGAAGAACATAGAATTGAAGAAAAACTAATTCTATAAACATGATTTCATTTAATTTTGCACAAACTTTCCAAGGAGTGGAGTTCCACAAGTTCTACATGTTCAACTATTTTCCCTACCACATATGAGCCTTTGAATCAAACAAAATCCAATCAAAACAAGATGAGAACCCGGTTCTTTTGAAATATGTTGAAGATCCTGTTGCTACTTTGAAACCCTCTTGAGCTCCATAGATTCCTCAAACTTTTCCTCTAAACCCAAAAAATTTAGCAACCTTCCTCTTCTCTTTTTAATTTTGCTCCAAAAACTCCATTTTTTTCATTTTGTGAAGAAATTTTTCAGATAATGCAAAATTCCTTCCAAAATCTTACAACAACCGTCATAAATTCTTGAAAACAGAATAACAAAAGTCTTTCTTTTGAATTTTTGAATTTTTGAATCTCTAAATTGATTTTTAATCCATTTACTTAGTTTTCAATTCCAGCTCAAATTTGCATGCATTTCCAAAATGAATAATGTAATTCATTTCCACATAATTAACTTCATCAATTAATAAATAAATCTACCATAAGATTAAATATTAAATTAATTAAATTAAATTACTCAATAATTAAATCACAATTCCAACATTATCCTAACTCCCCAAAAAGACTGAAACCAGTCAAACTAAACAAAATAGAACAACTGGATCACACTAGGACCGATGACACACTACAGCTAGGGTGATGACTCAGCATGGAAATCCTAGCTACTACCTCCCAATCGAATGTCGTTGGGCAATGGACACGCTTGAACCTATGAAACCACGTGGAGTCGATGTCCTGTACATGTCAACCTGTGAACAAAGAATATATCCACATGCAATAATATGTCATAAACAAGGCACACCATGAAGATGAAATCATGAGATCATAGAGAACTTGCAAGCGAGTGATGCGATACCATTCTCTTCACCAATACAGTACTTCTAACTAACGTATCTAACATAGAAACATAATCGAAAGCATGAAACATCATAAATTAAACATCCACATATGCTAATTCCAACCATGCCATAATAATCAAATCAAAATATAGTATCATCACCTCAAGATACATCACGATAAGTGGTGATCCACTCTAATCAAGTACATAGTCCAAGTACAACACAAAACTAAAGCAGAAAGAGGAAACAACATAGTTCTCACAATAGAGCAAAATAGAGGGGTGTTACACATTCAAATTAAATATTATAAATATTTGATTTAACACCTTTTTCACCTCTCACATAATTAAATATTGTAAATATTTAATTACACACCTTTTTCATCCCTCACATAATTAAATATTAATTATTTAATTATGGAAGCTTCTAAAATTCCATGTCGCATGTAATTAAATAAATTTATTTATTTAATTGAGAATTTATCCTCAACTTTCAACCAACTTTCATAAATGAAATGACAAATGGCAATTTCTCTCCATTTTTGAATGAGGAGATTTTGTGGGTTGAAAAAATTCTTCTATTATTCTCTCAACCTTCCACCTTTCTCTCAACCTCTAGAATCTCTCACCGTTCATCTTGACAGGTTTGAATTTTACCGTTGATCTTTTCCAACTAGATTCTTGCCTCAAAAAATCTATAAATATAGCCCTTTAGTGAGTAGATTTCATCCTAGATTTTCTGAATTTAGCGTTGTTACTATAGTTGCATTCGAATCAACATTTTAGCATAACATTTCAAGTTCATAGAATTTTAGTTTCATATCATAGCTTAAATAATTTAGCAATGAACATGCATGTTGCATAAACTCATTCTCTAAGTCGTAATTCTACCAAAGTTGCTACATACACCAACTGAGAGCATGCAACTTACAACAGATCCTTGGAGATAGAGGACAATGGAATGCTTTTGAAAGAGCTATTGTTTAGAGTTTGTTTTACTTTTAATTAGTTTCCTTTGATTTAATGTTTGATTGGTGTGTTAGTTTAATTTATTAGTTGTTCCACATATTCTCACACACAAAAAGAAGTTTAAAAAGCTAAAGAGAAAGTGGTTGAATAACCTCCCATGGTTCCTTCTAAAGAAAATAAACCTATGGTTGATAAAGTTGATCCTACACAAACGAAACTTGAAAATAGAACCAAAAGAAACATAAATTCTAGAGAGAATAAGCATAGACATCGTACCATTGCTTGAATGTTAAATGAAGACAATAGAAAGAAAAATCAACATCCAAACTTAAGTGAAGAAATAAATGATAAGTCTTTGTCTTCACCACAACAAAAATATCATATACCACAACCATAAAAAGAGCTAAATACTTCTTTGTACATTATCATTCAACCTCTCGTTGTGATTAACTTGGATGGTGATGATGATGAAATTACTAAAATTGATGAAGTGCATAATGACTTGAAGTTATTATTTTATTCTTCCATGAGATTATATGATAACAACCATGATGATCCTCCTAAAAAGAGTGATTCACCACATGTTGAGCTTGGTGATACTCCTAGTACCACACTCATTGTTGTCTCGTTGCCTAGTATTTTGCCTTTTGTATATGATGAACAAGATTGGGATGCAGATGACCTACTATAGACTAACTTGCATGTGCCTTACTAATCTTTTCTAGTGTTTATTTTCATGTTATGTGTGTGATTGCATGTGTGTAATTTGATCTCCATGTACATCATTCTATTTGATGTATCTCTCTCTTTGTGGAATTCCTTTATTTTTATCTACATTCCTCTATATGTCATAAATCCTTTATTTTTTCTTTGTCTTATGTTTTCCTTCTATGGATGACACAAGGCATCAATAAATTTAGGACTGTTCCATGTTGAACCAAAATATTTTTCTTTATTTTAACTCTCTTTGTGTCATTCTTCCTTGACCCATGAGTATTTGGGGAATGATGATGTTTCTGAGCTCTCTAAAAAAATTCTAGCAAAGACATACTGACCCCAAATCCATGGATCCCTTATGTGATTTTGGGATTTTATTTTGGGAGAAACCTCCTTTCATTACCTAACTTCATTTTGAAACATATTACTTGGCATAGGGCTTTCCAAATAAGCTTGCATGTCCTCTTTCTTGTTAGCATTTATTATTTTCTACTTTAAAGTAATTGCTCACAATATGGTGTTTCACAATTTATTTAAATTGGAGGCATACATTGGCCTTATTCTTTTTCATTTTAGAACTCATGTTACATTATATGGTTTTCTTACTTCATGTGCTGTATCTTTCTCTTTGTGGTGACATTGGGTGTGATGTCTTTGAAGAGAATGATCTCTCTTAGCATATTATATTCCTCTTAGTGGCTTGATGTGACACACTGCATCCCCTTGTTGAACAAGACAACTAAGAGGGGGGGGGGGCTGTGAATCAGTCATAATAGATTTTAATCTTTAAATCATTCACCAAAACTTAGATCAATCACAAATCCTTTACTCTACTAAAATGATTAAACATTAAGTGCAAAGGTAGAAAATGAAAAGCAACACACATACACAATAACACTTGATTTATGTGGAAAAATCAATAAGGGGAAAACCACATTGAGGATTAGATCACAATATAGAGAATATCAAAACTAATTAGAAAGGTTGACCACCAAAGAAGACTCACTACCAAAACAAGACTAATTGTCTGGATCACGACTCACTATCCAATAAAGGTTAACCACCTTAAGTGCTCACTATCATAGAGATACAAAGAAGATAGAAGACATGTGTTACAAAGAGAAGAAAATTTCAATGTAACAAAGATTTCTACCATAATTCAATCAAACACTTGTAGACATGCATGATTGATAGAGTACAACTTCAGCTCAATGCATCCCAAAACTTAAAAATTAGATTTCACACTAATTTTCCATACTCGCATCACATACATACATTATTTTGCATCTATCTTGAATCTATCTGATCTATTTATTCATTCTTATCTCTCTTTACATCTTTCACCAACATCTCATTTTATATTTATACCATCTTCAACTTTGAAACATATCAAATTTGACCATCGATAATTAAATTCAAATTAAATCATGATCAAAAAATTCTAGGGTGGAATTAGAATGATGGTGACCCAGACACATGCTAAGAGAGGACCCAATTAAGTCCAACACACTTCATGAATTTTAGAGGTAATGTTTAACACAAGGTGAGAAAAACTAGTGTAAAACACATAGAACAATTGAGCACATACAACCCTTAACACAATCCAATCCTTCCTGACAACAAAATTATCTTTAACATGATTATAATAGCTTAAATCTATAACTGAAAGTCATAAGACTCAACCAGAGAGAAATTTAGAGAAACTTCATTTCTCTCAGACCTTAGCTAGATACGTAGAAAACCACAATTCATAACCGGTGAACATAACTCACACCTTAAAATGAATAAGAATCCAAAAATCTAGATATAGTAGCTTCCAAAAAAAATGATCAACATATGTGAACCACATAAACATAGGAAAAAATCCTGGAGAAAAACTCGGAGCAACCTCTGAACACCTACAAGATTTCTATATTATAATTTTCTCAATATCCTTGACATATACAACTAGTAACCTACATCCATGACATTAATGACAACAAAAACTAGTTGATAACTAGTTAGCTAGTTGATATAAATGACAAAACCTTCATCCTTGAAAAAATCTCCCCCTTTTTCATTGATGGAAACACATGCTGTGAAGAACCATCAAAAACAACACACTAGCTCTATACACACTTTTAATGGCTTTTTTTCTTGTTTCTCCCCCTTAGTAGATAATCTCTTCTTTTCATATTTTCCTCATATCACATCTACTTCATCTCCCCCTTTGACATAAATGGAAAAGACAAGATATTTTACATTTATTTCCCCTTTTACATAAAAGAATAGAATAATCTTCAATGGCAACATATGACACTACCTACTCCCCCTGAGAGGTAGCCACCAAAACATCAGTCTATAAGAAAGATAGATCCATAGAACCACTATAATGAAGCATCTCCATATGCATCTAGTTCAATAAAGGAGAGGCAATCACCCCTAACTTCTCCTATAGATACTCAAAACTATCTTTAGGAAGAGCCTTCATAAATATATTAGGAATCTTATCCTTTTTATGCACATACTCAAGCTTTACTGCATTCTCCATAACCTTCTCTCTCAAGAAGTGATACCTAATAGATATATGCTTCATCTTCAAGTGCATTACTAGATTCTTTGAAATGTTAATTGCACTTGTATTATCATCGAAGATAGAAATACGATCCTCATAAATTATTTTGATATCTTTCAGTGTCTATTATATCCATAAAACTTGTGTAAAATAAGATGCAACAACAATATACTCAAATTTAGTAGTAGATAAGGAAACCAAATCTTTATTTTCACTCAACCATGCCACCAATTTGTAGCTAAGAAAGAATGCACCACCACTTGTACTTTTTTTTTATCTACACATCCAACCCAATCTGCATCTGTATAAGCACTTAGTGTAAAGTCAATTTCCCTAAGATACCCTAAGTCATAATCGATAGTTCCATTCAAATATATTCATATTCTTTTAATAGTAGAAACATGTGTTTCTTTAGGATCTTCTTGAAATCTAGCCACAATATAGAATGCATGCATAATATTTGGTCTAGTAGCAGCCAAATACAACATTCCACCAATCATAGATCTATATTTTCTTTGATCAGCCTTAGGTGAATCATCATCTTTACCCAATTTGCAACTAGTCACCATAGGAGTGTATACCAGTTTGGAACCATCCATCCCAAACTTCTTCAACATCTCTCTCACATAATTTGAGTGTGAAAAAAATCCCTTTTTTTGTTTGATTAATTTGTAGCCCAAGAAATAAATTCATCTCACCAGACATGGACATCTCAAATCCTTTTTTCCTTTCTTCCCTAAAATTTTTACACATAATTTCATTTCTTCCAAATATAATGTCATCAACATACACAACCACATTCAAGATTTTATAATTTTAAATTTTAAAATATAGATTACTATTTATCATACCTTTGTTCAAACCTTGTTGAATCAAATGACTATCGAACCTTGCATACCAAGCTCTAGGAAATTGTTTCAATCCATTTAAAGCTTTCTTCAATCTATAAACCATATCTAGTTGATATGACAATTGAAATCCTTATGGTTGTTCTTTGTATACCTCTTCCTCTACCTCACCATTTAAAAATGTAGACTTAACAATAATTTCATAGACCTTGAAATCTTTATGAGCAGTGAATTCTAAGAGCATCCTAATAGCTTCCATTCTTGCCATAGGATAAAAAATCTCCTAAAAATCTAAGCCTTCTACTTGTGAGTATCTTTTATACACAAGGCTTGCTTTATTTTTTACCACTTCTCCATTCTCATTCAGCTTGTTTTTGAATACCCACTTTTATCCAATAATATTTTTATCTTAAGGTCTAGGGACCAATTCCCATGTTTGATGCTTTTCAATCTTCATAAGTTGTTTCATAGCTTTGAATGTCTTGATTATATCTAATGCATAAAATTTTTCTCTAAGAAATGTAACCCATGTATACCTAGAGCAATCATCAATCAAAAGCATAAAGTACCTTTCACCTTGTAGACTTCTCACTCTTGTAGGACCAAAGAGATCTATATGAATTAAATCCAGTAGTCTAGTAGTAGACTGTTCCTTTGATTTTAAGTTTTTTCTTGCTTGCTTCCCAAACCAAAAATTCTTGCAAATAACATCAATAGGCTTTGTAATCCTTGGTAAATATTTCATGGATTGAACTGCACTAATCCTTTCCTAATTATCAAAATTCATATGACACATTCTCTAATGCTACAACCAACTATCATTAATCTAAGTCATAAATCATCGTCAATCAACGCCCTTAAATTGATATAAATTTCATTCAGACTTATTTCTTGCAACAATAACTGCTCCAAAGTCTCTCTTGATTTCACATATTTCATCCTTAAATACAAGATTATATCCTTTGTTAGACACCTATCCAACACTTAAAATATTATTCCTTAAGCCCTTCAAATAGTAGACATCATCAGTATTATGCTTTCCATCAAAACTCACTAAACCTATCCCACAAATATTAGCTCCAGTATCATCTCCAAACATAACTAAGCCTCTATAATATTTTTCAAGTTTAACAAACTTAATCTTATCACTAGTTATGTTATGTGAATAACCAATTTCAACAACCCATTAGTTCTTTTCCTATTTAGCATGTAGGACAAAGATTACAATACCTTCATCTTTCTCTTTCTTCAAAGGTTATTCCTTCACCCTTTTTTTTCATAATTAGTAGAATTAGGTTCATCTTCTATAGACAAGAACAATAATTCATTGTCATCAGGATCTCCATAATCAGACTCTTCATCAGAAATGCTAGAATCCTCCTTCACATAATATGCTCTATTGATCTTCTTACCATTGTTTGCTTTGTTAAATCTTTGTTTATTCCTTTTAACTCTTTTTGGACATCTCAAAGCATAATGACCTATTCCTCCATAAATAAAGCATTTAAAGGGTAGCTTCCTACTTATGGGAGCCTTTCTTCATCATTCTCACAAATTTAGCTTCTACGTCGTCAATATTTTCTTCATCTAGATCTTTAGCTCTTGTAGCCTTAAATGCAGTTTTTGATTTGGATCCATTTCTCAAATCTAGATTTCTCATCTCATAAGATGTCAGAGTTCGCAATAATTGATCTTTAGTCTAAGTATTGTAGTTTATATGTTCATCAATAACACACCTTTTTTTTGTATGCATTAGGGAGAGTTTTAAGAATCTTCTTTACAATCCTAGATTCATCTATTATAGAAAAAAGTCCTCATATTCCACGTAATATCTCATCTAATCTTTGTACATAGGATTTAACATTCTCATCTTCAGACATATGCAGGAGCTCAAAATATGTTTGCAAATTTTGTAACTTTTCTTATTTGACCCTTTCATCTCCTTCATGCGCCTTTTCTAAATCATCTTAGACTTCTTTATCAGTCTTCATATTTTTAAATTTAATCGACTCAAAATGTGCAAGACTATTCTTCAGAATGAACTTTTCCTTATTATTTCCTTTATGTGCCTTGATTTCATCAGTTCTACTTGGACCATTAGCAAGGGGAATGTAAATAGTCTTGTAATATTTCTCCACATCATATCCACAATATTCTAGATATTCTTCCATCAATATTTTCTAGATAGCATAATTAGTTCCATTGAAATTTGGATACTCAAAAGTGATCTTGCCATCCATCCCAGACCTTCCTCAAGTGATTAAGCTCTTCTCCAATGAATGAAGCTCTGATACCAATTGTTGAACAAGACAACTGATAGGGGGGTGAATTAGTTTTAATAGATTTTAATCTTTAAATCATTCACTGAAACTTAGATCAATCATAAATCCTTTACTATGCTAAAATGATTAAACATTAAGTGCAAAGGAAGAAACTAAAAATAAAAACACATACACAATAAAACCATATTTACATGGAAAAACTAATAAGGGAAAAAGCACGGCAAGGATTATCTCACAATATAGAGAATATCAAAACCAATTACAAAGGATCATTGTAAGAGAAGGCTCACTACAAAAAATAGGACTGACAATCTAGATCAGGACTCACTGTCCAACAAGGGTTGACCACCCAAAGGGCTCATTGCCACAAAGAAGATAGAAGAGATATATTATAAAGAGAAGACAATATCAATGCATTAGATATTTCCACCAGAATTTTCTCAACCACTTGCAGACATGCATGAATGATAGAGTACACCTTTAGCTCACTACATTTGAGAACTCAACAATTAAATTTCACATTGATCTACCACACTCATATCACACACATACATTTTTTCACATATATCTCACATCTATTTTCTCTATTTCTTAGTACTTATCTCTTTGTACATATTTCACCAATATCTCATCTTGTATTTATACCATATTCAACTTTGAAACATATCAAAGTCAGTCATCCATCATTAAATTCAAATTAGGTTAGCACCAAAAAATTCTAGGGTGGAATTAGAATGAGGGTGACCCAAACACACGCTAAGATAGGACCCAATTAAGTCCAACAAGCTTCATGAATTTTGAAGGTGGTGTTTAATACAATGTTGGCCAAACCAATGTAAAACACATAGAACGATTGAGCACACACAACCCTTAACATGATCCAATCCTTCTAGACAGTAAAATTACCTTCAACATGATCATGGTAGCTTAACTCTAAAACCACAAGTCATAATACTCAACTAAAGAGAAATCTAGAGAAACTTCATTTCTCTTGGACCTCAACCAAATATCCAAAAAACCATATCTCACAACTAGTGAACATAAATTGCACTATGAAATGAATGAGAAGCCCAAAATTTGGATATAATAGCTTCCAACGACCATGATCAACATATCTAAACTGCACAAATATAGAATAAAGTCATAAAGAAAAAATTAGAGCAACCTTTGAACACCTACAACCTTTCTATATTACGATTTTCTTAATATCCTTAGCATATACAACCAATAACCCGCATCCATGAAATTAATGAAAACAATAGCCAGTTGATAACTAGTTAACCAATAGACATCAATGACAACACCTTCATGCTTGCAACACCCCTAAGTTATGAATATTTTATTCTTCAATCCGTCCTCTCTTGGAGACATTAGGCACAATGTTCCCTAAGTTAAGACTTTACACAAAATAAGAAAAACCCCTTTTGAACATACCTTACAACATTTTTTGCAATTACAATAACATTTATATGTCCACCTTGCATAACTCACTTTGGTTGCCTATGGAGCTATCATGTTTTTTCATGGGTGTTAAGCATATGAAGTTATCCTTTCCTCATGAATCCCATTGTTCATGTTGTGTGACACTTTATCAAAGTTATGAGGAGGTATAGATTTGGTATTGTTACCATATGGGAGTTGACTTTAGGCATTAATTTCACATAACTACTTGCTTGTGTGTGTGAATGCATACCAGTTGCATGTGTATGTGTCTCACCTCTCTAGGCACTCACCTAGTGGACAACCTCAGGTTCCACTAGCCCTTGTGAGCATGCTTTTGGTTTTCATAGTGGACATAATGTTCCATTTGTAATTTTTTTTTGAAAAATATTTAAGGATTGATCGACATCATTTTGGAGAAAAATTCAAGGCTTGATCCACCCTTCCTTTCTTTTACATTCTTCTTTATGTCTTTCATAGTATATTCTTGTATTGTTTTGCTGCTTGATACAACATTCACATGTGTGTTATCTTTTTCGTATGTGAAGGTTTTCCATAGGATCTTGATCCCAAGGGATTGATCATCCCTCTTGATTATTGTCATCATATCTCATTATAAGTGGTACACTTTGACCTCTCTTGATGTGAGTTTGAAGCAAGTTTCTCCTCTCACTAGAGTGGGGGCTAATTGTAGTGTAGGAAAATAAATCCCTTTAAATTTTCACACTTTTTTGAGCCCTCCCTAAATCAAGCTTCTTTATGCCTTATTTGATCCTATTTTGCATCCACAAAGCCTAATTAAATGCATTATTTTGATGATAATCCTAACATTTATTAAATGACCAATAATAATTCATGTTTTTGGGTTATGTGTTCTAGATATAGTGATCCAGGATTCATACACCACCTTCAGAATATGGGTCCCACCTAGGTTTCAATCATGATCTTGAATATTACATTCAACTTAACATTTTTTAAAATTTGTGTCCCAACTTTAAGTCATTATGACTCATACACCACCTTTTCCATATGAGTCCAACTTTTGCTTGGACCTATTTTGAATTCAATTCTTTGACATCTTCATGTGTGATTGTAAATCTAGGCTTTTTAGAGCTTGATGATCCTTTGAAGAAAATGTTACAAGATTGAAGAAATTTGTCATAGTTATCAAGAATCTATCATCTTCATAGAAACTCACCTAGAGATTAGAATTCATACCTTTTTAGACCTAAAAATGGGACAAGACAAAAGCTACGAAATATCACTAGAGGAATACATAAGTTTTAGTCAAACCCCAATACTGGGACTAAATCACCACCATGGGTGTATGAGTCCTAGTATACCCCTTTCCAAAAAAAATCTATAGATCCTATTTTGTCAACAACAAATTCTAGATTCAGCCCAGAAACCCTAGACTAGGACTAAATTACCCATTCTAGCATATGAGTCCTAGTGCACTTCAAGAACAATAAATTTTAGTTTTTTCAGGCCTTTCTTAGTCATCTTCATTCCTCTAGGTACTTTTTTGTTTTATTATGTTTCTCAGTGTGATTACATGCATTTGAGTTTCTAGGGTTTAGTGTTTGCATGCCTATATTCCTCCTTAGAAGCTTCATTTAATGGTGAAACCCCTCTTTAATCACACCTAAGGAGACCTTGTAGAAGCCCCTTCCCTAAATTGAGTCACTTGGTTGAGGGATCTCTATAGTTTCCTAATCAATTGAGAGTGAAATAGGTCCCCTAATTGCTCCTTCTCCTAAAAGGTGGAACATCCTATTTCCCACCATTTTAGTTTGTTCATCATTCCTTCATGTTATTTCAATTCATTTCAATGTTTGATTACTCAAATGAGGTTTAACTGAGGCATGCTCCCATCCACTAACATAAATAAAAAAATTCTAACTCTATTGTGATGTTTGTTTTGTAGATTAATGTGAACAAGAATAAATCACCACCTTGGGTGAATGATTCCCTATATATCTCTTTCTCCAATTTTTAGTGGATTCTAATTTATCACTAGAAGATTGTAAATCCTACTCAAAAACCCTAAATTTGGACTATTTAATCGCCCATTCTAGTGTCTGAGTCCCAATGCACAATAGAAACAAAAAAATTCAAGGTTTTTAGATCTTGTTTAGTCATCTCTGATCGTATAGGTACTTTTCTATATCTTTCTTTTTAGCTATATTATTTCATTCTAAGTTTCTAGCTTTTATTGTATTCATACTTGCATTTCTCTTTCAAAGCTTTACTTATCGGTGAACCCCTCCATTTCATCTCACCTAAGGAAACCTCCCTACTAGTAACCCTTCCTTGAATTGAGTCATTTGGTTGAGGGATCTTGGTTTCATAATGAAGCGAGGTGTTAAATAGGTCCATACCCAAAAGGTGGAATCCCTATTTCCCTTATTTCATGATGAAATAATGAAACATTAAACATTAAAACCTTATTTGAAACCTTGGATGATAAATATACACACTAGCATGAAGTGGAATTAATGAATGTAGATCTTGATAATGAAAATTTATGTGAAACACTGCCTTTGAATGCTTGATAGATCTTGAACACTAAATCACCATATTATCTCAAACAAGATACATGATGCAATACATCTTTCACATGATGAAAGGAATATTGATTGTTGCATTAATATTCTATAAATCTACCCTTGAAATGCCTTGAGAATGCTCTTGATCTCATACAATTGATAGAATTCTTGAAGACTTTAAATTACTAGAATTCTTAAAAACATGAAATTTATAGAATTCTTTAAGACTTGAAATTTCTAGGTTCAAAATCACTAGGTGAAACTAAGTGAAATATCCTTGTATTTATACATATCTTAAGATTATTTCTTGAAATTCAAATATCACAAAATGACATGGAATTATGGATTTGAAATTATTAAAATACTACCAAAAACATATTCCAAAGTGGGTTCCTAGGTCTAAGTAAGGAGCCATTCAACATAGGGCAAATGGGTCCTAAGCCACTTACCTAGGACACACATCGGTCAATGGTGATTTTTTTATAAAATCAGGGTCCTAGATTTAAGTGAGGACCCATTCACCCTATGGATAATGGTTCCTAGTTCACTTAACTATGGCACACATCTTCTAGAGTTAAGTTTTATGCAATGGCATTTATGAATGTTGGGTTTCATCCCTCGAAAATTGCATTTAATTAGGCTTGGATTTGAATTAAAGGGTCCAAATAAGGAAAATTAACCTCAATCAATTAATAGAGCCCTAGATTAATGTGAAAGTGTAAAAGTACACCTTAAAACATCAAATACAAGTCACAATTAAGTTAATTTTAATTAAAAGGGCCATAAACTTAATGTGAATATGTAAAACATATAACAACACTAAATTAAGGCAACAATTGGTTCATTATTTTCATATTAAGTGTGAATAAGGGATAATTTTTCCTACACTATAGTATGCATGTATGTATACGTATATGTATGTATGTATGTATTTATGTATATATACATACATACATATATGCATGTATACATATATGTGTATATATAGTCGTGTCTCAACATCAAAAACTTGATTTTGTTCACCTATGTTTAAATTTTAAAACTGTTTCAGTTAGAGAACATGAACTAATTATTAGATGGTTGCGCATGATAAAAACTAGATATTTGAACTCTTAAAACCTACTAATTTCCCAATCCTTTGTCTTAGGAAGTAGATCCACATCATGTAAGAGAAATTATCAACAAATGAAACATATAACATGATTCGTACAATTGATCCTATGGAAATTAGTCTACACACATCCAAATGAACTAACTCTAGGATCTGCTTAGACCTATTCTCCTTGCTTGAGAAAGCAACGTTAGCATGCTTTTGAGGCATGCATCCTCTACAAATTCCATTTTGCTTAATATTGAACTTTGGACGTCTTGTGGCAATATCACTCACATTAGGAAATGTTGTGTAATGCAACAATGCATCCTCTTGTTCCATAACTAGCACAAAAATCAATTTAACTTTTAAAGGTTTGGACTAATTATTTTTCACCTTCTAGTCCTTGTAAATGTTTCCTTCTCTAACCCCTATAATGTGTGTTGTAATAGGAAATTATTCTGGTGACTAAAGAATCATATGGCTTGGTCATAACCTTCTTCAATATTATCTATATTCCACCTTCACATTGATTTATGATTGTCTCTTTGGAGTTGTCATTTCTTATGTTGTTATTTGTAGAAGGTTTTATTTCATAGAGATAAATTTCTATATTATTATATAGAAAGTTAATTTTTTTTTGGTTTTGAAACTTCATAAATTTTTAATTTAAAATTGTTTTACTTTTAAAACTTGATAAATTTATAATTTAAACGTTTTAGTTTTGAAACTTGATAAATTTGTAATTTAAATATATTTTTTAATGATATGCAGATCTCTTTATTGATATACATATATGGTTGATGATCAGGGATGTAACCATTCTCCCTAGTCTAAGCATAATGCTCAGGCTAGAATGAATTTATATGAGGAGAGTATTGGGAGATTAGAAAATTCATTGAGATGTTTAGATCAAACCATTCATAACTACCATAATCTAGGAAATAGAGATAGATTAGTCAATATTAGAGATGATATTTTATGTATGATTGGGACCATTCGATGATACAATCATTATGATTAGATTAGCACTAAGCAGTTTTATTTGTCTCCTGTTAAGAGTGTTAGTAGCACATAGAAATAGAGATTTGTTAGTAAGTTAGTTACACAAGATAATGTGTATAACATGTTCCCTTTTCAAGATAAAATTATGTAGATCATGGGTGGAGATCTCTTACCAATCACAATTCACTCATTTTTGAACAATATTTCAACCTAGAAAACACTGACTTGGCGTCTAACTCACAATTTCTTTATATTCCCTTGTAGCACAACAAACATTGAAAATTCAGCATATCTTTTAGAGAAGGCATCAATCCCATGAAATAGTTACCATTTAGAGTACCCTTTATGAAATTCTTTAACATATCATATTTGTACTTAGGGTTGTTTAAGAACATCTCCTCCAAAATAGGACTACTACGCCGCCCTTAAGCCCAATTAAGCATCTTTTACAAAGCAAGTATATGGTAAAACTTCTCCCAATCACAAATATTCACTCCAAAGTACTAAATATGTCACATGGGGTCTACAAAAATATATTATACCCATTGAAACATCCAAAAATTCACTCACTATAAAAAACCCTACCTCTACCTATCAAATATAGCCTAATACATTGAGATATTAGGTTAGGGCTTGCACAAATAGGGCCCTAAATCCATCCCATTCATCTAAAATAATACTAAACATGAATAAAACCCTATCTAGTTCCATTCAACCAATTTATATAAAATTCCACCAGTGGAATGGTCTCTTATTCCATGTTTTGCTTACAAACCCTCAAAATCAAGGTTTCTAACCCATTTCTAGTAATTTTCTCACAAAACTCTTAAAAGTTTATGAAAAAACCTTAAACCAAAACCAAATTATTCTTAACACCTTCCTACATCAATTCCAAATATATTCACCTCATTACCATTTCATATAGGCCATACAAAATTTCTGTAGCAACAAATTTTATTGAAAACACAGAAAAATGAAGTTGTATTATTACTTGTGCACCAAAATGTGTTCTAGAAGATTTAATTGAAGTTTTTGAGGAGGGTATGTGCAAGATCATCATGGAAAAAATAAGCCCTTAAGTGGCAATAAAAAGACAAAAAATCAGAGTTAGACAAATTGACGTAAAAATTTGAATAAGTTATTTATATTATTTCAAAAAAATGTAAAAACAGAATATGTAGAAAATTGAATGCAGTTTATAAACTACTAGACCTTTATTTAAAAAAAAAAATCTATTTGGTGAAAATTTGAAATTTCAATGCAGTAGAATTTAAATTTCAGGGTAAAAATAAAAAGTAGGTGTCTGTCTGACCACCCTAACCACAATAGAATGATAATATTTTTTTATAATATTTTAGATATAAGTAGAGGACTCATATCCTGATGTGATGCATATTTTTTTATAATTTGTTTCCAAGTAAATAATCAATTATGATTTTTTATTACAACTTTTAAAAAATATAAAAGTTTGTTTGTCTAACCACCTTAACTTTGTCAAAAATTCATGAAATTCAATTTTTTATTTTTTAATCCTATAGTATGCAAAGTGTATAATGTGACGCATGTTTTAGATTCAAAAAATGTGATACCATTTGAAATATATAGATGTTTTTCAATCAGCCTATCAATTAGGACTTTATTTGTAATTCTAATAGAAATTGAATAATAATAATTTATTAAATTCAAAGTAAAGCATAATTTATATTGGTGGAAAGATGAGAATCTCCTCTAAACACCCTTTTCGTTTCATCAATTTTGGGTAAAAAAAAAGTCGTCAGCCACATGGACCTTCATATGGCTTACATATCACCACTTTTTGGCCCATCATGATCCTGCACATACCTAGGAATATTTAAACACAAACTAGAACAACCTAATGCTTCCAACCAGATTTTGAACTACATGACCGTTCAACTTCCAAATATGACAATATTAAAAAGTCGAAAGCAAGTTTTGACAACATTTGCAAAACTTAACAAAACTTGACAACTTAACTATAACCAATCCCATATGACATAAAAAAAATTACATGGTCTAAATATAACTTATTGCATCACTATTAGACTCAACAACACAAAAACTCAACATTAGACCAAAATTGCACAATTTGATTAGGTGCCCTTACACCATACACCTGATGAGAAAAGAATCTCAGGATCCACCTAAGATCAGTTCTTGGACTATTGTGCCATATCTTGTATTGTCCTACTCTATCATCCATGTTTCATAGTCATTAGGGGGGGCTTTCCATTACACAAGATATTCATTATACACTTTTTGCCTTTTTCTCTTCACCTCCTTTGTGTCCAAAATACTTTCAAGCTTCAAAGGCTAGCTTGGTGGTAGATCCTTGAGCCAGTCTTCATCTTGAGATTCCAATGTACCTTATTCTTCACCTAAAAATAAAGATCCTTTGAAAGGGTAAAGGTCAAAAAAATTAAAGATGGGAAAGATAGCAACTCCAAGAGGGAGTTCTATCTCATAGGCATTTTCACCAAATTTGTGGACCACCTTGCATGGCCCGATTTTCTTAATCAATAACTTTGTGTAATTTGATTTTGGAAACCTTTCCTTCCTCAAATGTACAAGTACTGGATCTCCCACCTTGAATTGAACATTTCTTCTCCTAAAATCTGCATGTTTCTTGTATTTTTCAACACTTTTTTGAAGGTTTTATCTAACCTGTTGGTGTATTTCCATCATGGCCTCTACAAATTCTTCTCCCTCAGCTCTACTCTACTCCATTCCACTCAAATCCTTGAGCTCAAACACACCTCTAGGTTTCATTCCATACACCACCTCAAATGGGCTTCTCCCAATGCTTCTATTGATAGAGTCATTATAGGCATATTCAGATTGTGGAAGAATGAAGTCACATTATTGTCCATACTCCTTTGTGAGGCACCTAATAAAATTCCAAAGTGACCTATTGCTGTTTCAGTCTACCCATCTATTTTTGGATGATAGGCAGTACTAAAGGTCAACTTTTTTCCAAGCTTCCTCCAAAGGGTCCTCAAAAAGAGACCTACAAACTTTGAATCTCTATCTTACACAATAGTCAATGGTAGACCACGAATTTTAACTATCTCTTTGAAAACTAACCCTACAACATAAGAAGAATCACTTGTGCACTTGCATGGAATAAAATGATCAAATTTACTAGATCTATCAACAACAAAAAACACACTATCATAACCCCTCTATTTTTTAGTAGACCTAACATAAAATCCATATTGAGAGACTCCCATGGTCTATTAGGTACTAGTAAGGTCTCTTAAGGACCCATATTTGAACGAGAACCCTTGGCTCTTTAGAAAATTACAAAAATTTCAACAAATTTTCTAACATCCACTTGAATCTTTGGTCAATAGTAAAATCTCCTTACCTGTTCCAATATTTTATCCACCCCAAAATGACCTCCTAAGCTGCCACAATGCTTCTCTTTTATCAAGTTAGTTCTCATGGAGCACTTTGGAATACATAACTGAGAACTCTTCAACAATAATCCATCTTGTAACATAAAATAAGAATATTCATCATGGAAAGCACCGTTAAACCGATCACAAATGGCACATACCTCTTTAAAGTCCTCATCTCCTTCATACATATCTTTCAAGGCTTCTATTCCCACACTTTGAAGTTGAATTTCTTACACCAACATTGACCTTCTACTCAAAGCATCTACCACTTTGTTTGACTATCTTTTCTTGTGTTTTATGTTGAAAGTATAGATTTTTAGGTACTCCACCCACTTCACATGTGTATGGTTCAATTTTTCTAGGATGTTCAATAAACTCAAATCATGATTTCTAGTAAAAATAATAAATTCTTTGGAAGGAGATAGTGTCTCCTTTTTTTCAATGCTTGAACCATTTCATACAATTCCAAATCATAAGAAGAGTACTTTTTCTTGGCCTCATTAAGTTTCTCACTGAAAAATGCTATAGGTTTTCCCTCTTGACTCAAGACTACACCAATTTCAAACCCACTTGCATCACATTCTATAGTGAGCACCCTATTGAAATCAAGCAATGCTAGAATGGGTTGTTGAGCTATCTTTTTCTTTAGAATTTGAAAGCTTATTTTTTCCTCATCTGACCACATAAACCTATTCCTTTTATGTCCCTTTATGATATCAATGATAGGAGAAGAAATGTGACTAAAAATCCTTATAAATTTTCTATAGAAACTAGCAAGACCATGGAAACTTCTTACCTCACTAACTGATTTTGGACTAGGCCATTTCAAAATGGCTTCTACCTTGCTGGGGTCTATCTTCAAAGTTCCTTTTGAAAACACAAAACCAAGGTAGACTAACTCTTCTTTTATGAATTCACACTTTTTCAAGTTAATCATCAACTTTTCTTCATTCAGCCTCTTGAACACCATGTGCAAATTCTACAAGTGTTCTTATTTAGTCTTGCTAAACACAAGAATGTCATCCAAATACACAAAAACAAATTTACATGTGAAAGGATTCAAAATTTCATTCATTAGTCTCATAAATGTGCTTGGTGAATTTGAAAGTCCAAATGGCATAACCATCCACTCATAAAAATCCTCATTGGTTTTAAAAGTAGTTTTCCACTCATCCCCTTCTCTTATCCTAATCTGATGATAGCCACTTTTAAGGTGATTCTTTGAAAAGTAACAAGCTCCTCCTAAACAATCCATCAAATCCTCCATTATAGGTATTGGAAACCTATACCTTATAGTGATTTTGTTGATTTCCCTTGAATCGGTTCATATTCTCCAATCTCCACCTTTTTTAGTTGCCAACAGAGTAGGAACAACACATAAACTTAAAATTTCCCTTATGAGACTGTTATCAAGTAATTCCTAAATTTGTTTCCTTATCTCTTCATTTTGTTGAGGAGTCATCTTGTATGCAGCCTTATTGGGCAAGTTTGCACCTAGTATAAAGTATATGTGGTGGCTCACATCCCTTATAGGTGGCAAAGAACTATGGAGCTCATCAAAAACTATGTCTTGATACCTATTCAACAAAGTTTGTACTTCTTTGGGAACATCTTCAAGTTTTGATGTTATCATAATAGATTTGGGTCTGATTATGATTGTATACAACTATCCACCTCCCTCCCTCATGGTTTTCAATAATTATTTCTCCCCAACCATCATGACATTTGACTTAAATTTTGAATCTAAGTTTTCACCTTGTAAAGGGGTGAGGGTAAATGAAACTCCATCTCTTTCAATTACATATGTATTTTTTTTCCCATCATTCTTGGATTTTCTGTTATACTGCTAGGGTCTTCCTAGTAACAAGTGAAAAACATCTGTGGGGATGATGTCAAATAATATATTATCTTTGTAACCCCCAATATTAAACTCAACCTATGTTTTTACATTGGTTAAGATTTTTTGACCCTTATTTAGCCAAGAAATCTTATAAGGTGTGGGGTGTGGAATCCTTTTCATCTTTAGTATTTCAACCATCTCCAAAGAAACTAAATTATCAGTTGAATTAGAATCTACAACAACCTTACATAACTTTCCTTGTGATTTGCAAGTGGTTTTGAACATAGACTTCCTTTGTAGAGGCTCCTTCACCACAGGAACCTTGAGTGGAGTTCTTCTCCTCATCATATTTTCTCCAACCTCTAGAGAAGCATGCTAAGAAGGAGCGTTGACACTCTTACAATCTTCCTCTTGCACCAACTGTGTCCTCCTTTCACTACCATGTGATGTAGAAGGTTGTTTCTCTGGGCGCTTCCATGCTTGGTGGCCAAATTGGTTACATTGATAGAATCTCCCTAAAAATGTTTTTGAACCTCTACCTTGTCCTCCAAATCTACCTCTACCATTAGGTCTTCTACCTCTGAATCTACCTCTTGACTTTGAGCCTTTTTATTGATTTCCACTTGACTCACCTTGTGATTTTTGTGTTTGTCCCCTTCCACCAAAAGATCCTTCACCCCTAAATTTATTTCCTCTGCCTCTATTTGTTTTTTCTTGCCTTCTTTTTAATTTCTCTTCTACCCTAACAACCAATTGGAATCACTCCTCCGCCATTCTAAGGGTGGAAAGACTCAATTCATCCTAAATATTGAACCTTAGCCCATTCTTATACCTTGCTATCTTCTCAATTTCATCTTCAACATGACCTACTCTAAGGCTCAATTTATGAAACTCCTTTGTGTAGGCCATAACATCCATTTCCTTTTGGGTATGTCCAGGATCATGATGGGCCAAAAAGTGGTGATATCTAAGTGATATGATGACCCATGTGGCTGATGAATTTTTTTTTACCCAAAATTGATGAAACGAAAAAGGTTTTTAAAGGATATTCTCATCTTTCCACCAATATAAATAATTAATATCAATTTTCTATTTGAATTACGACTAAATTCCTGATTGATAGGTTGATTGAACAACATATATAACTTTCAAACCATATCACATTTTTTGAATCCGAAATATGTGTCACATTCTATGCTTTAAATACTATAGGATTACAAAAAAGAAATATATTTCATGAAGTTTTGACCAAGTTAAGGTGGTTAAACACAAGATTTTTTATATTTTTTAAAATTTGTAATAAAAAGATCATAATTAATTATTTACTTGGAAAACAAATACAAAAAACTATGCACCACATTTGGATACGAGTCCCTTACTTATATCTAAAATCTTATAAAAAAATATTATCATTTTATTGTGGTTAGGGTGGTCAGACAGACATGTACTTCTTGCTTTTTCCTTGAAATATAAGTACTACTACATTCAAATTTCAATATTTCACCAAATAGATTTAAAAAAATAAAAAAAATCTAGTAGTTTAGATACTACATTCAATTTTCTACAAATTCTATTCTTACATATTTGTGAAATAATATAGATAACTTATTCAAATTTTTACATCAAGTTGCCTAACTCTGATTTTCTGAATTTTATTGCCACTTAAGGGCCTATTTTTTCCATGATGATCCTGCACATACCCTTTTTCTTTATTTTTTGCAAATTCCTAAATGTTTAAATTTCATGGTCACCAGGAAAGAACTGGCTCTTAACCTTAAACACCATCCTATCCCATGAGTTTATTTTTTTCTTTTTTGATTTTCACTCTCACCTCCTATACATAGTTTGACCAAGTTAGGGCAATGCCTTTGAATTTAGTTTTTGAAAACTTTACCTTTTTTTTATTCTACTACCTCCTTGTACGCAAAGTAATTTTCTAGTGCATCAATCCCTTCCAATACTTCTTCACTATCCATCTTCCCACTATACATGGGCATTTTCATTTTCCTTTAGTAGCCTCTCCTCATACAACCTTGAACATCTTAACGATCATTCTTTCATCAGGGTCTAACTCATCATCACCTTGGACTCCTCTTTGAGGGTTTGTGTTCCTACCCTCTTCCTCTTCCTCTCAGTCACTCTCCTCTTTAGTCCAGCCTTACCTATTCTTTGGTTTGTTTCCAATGTTGCAAGTCTGGATAAAATAGCTTCTTGAGACTCTTTCATCATCCTTATTTCTCTAGCAATGACTACATTACCTTTAGGAGGCATCTTGTCCTTATAATTTGAAAATTTTCCCTCTTCAAACTTCAACCTCTTTCCTTCAAATGATCAAAACCTATGCTCCAATACCAATTTGATGTAGAGCATGGGTGAAGATCTCTTACCAATCACAATTCACTCATTTTTTAATAGTCTTTCAACCTAGAAAACCCCAACTTGGTGTCTATCTCACAATTTCCTTGTATTCCCTTGTAACACATCAAACAATGAAAAACCTTTCGTTTAGAGAAGGCCTCAATCCCATGAGCTAATTACCAATTATAGTACTCTTTTTGGACTTCTTCATCATATCAAATTTGTGCTTAGGGTTGTTTTCGAACATCACCTCCAAAATAGGACTACTACGCTGCCCTTAAGCAAGTATATGGTAAACCTTTTCCCAATCACCAATATTCACTCTGGATAGTACCAAAAAAGTCACATGGGGTCTGCAAAATTATATTTTACCAACTAAAACATCCAAAAATTCACTCACTATCAAAAACCCTACCTCTACCTATCAAATCTAGCCTAATACAGTAAGATATTAAGCTAGGGCTTGCACAAACAAGGCCATAACTCCATCTCCTACTAAACATTAAGAACACCATATCTAGTTCCATTCCATTGATTTATAGAAACTTCCACTTGTGGAATGGTCTCTTATTCCATGTTTTGCTTACAAACCCTCAAAATCAGGGTTTCTAACTTGTTTCCAATAATTTTCTCACAAAACTCTTCAAAATTTATGACAAAACCTCAAACAAAAACAAAATTATGATCAACACCTTCCTACATTAATTCCAAATAGATTGACCACCTTATAAAATCGTATAGGTCATACAAACTTTCAATACCAGTAGATTTTATTGAAAAAACACATAAAAATGAAGTTATATTATTTCTTATGTACCAAAATGTGTCCTAGAAAATTTCCTCAAATTTTGTGAGCTATATTTAAACAAAAACCAAAAAAACCCAATGGTTCCAACCAATCTTTGAACTACATGACCATTCAACTTCCAAATATGACAATATTCTTAAGTTGAAAGCAATTTTTGACAACATTTACAAAACCTAACAAAAATTGACAACTTAACTATAACCAACCCCATATGACATGAATTTTTTTTCCATGGTCTAAATAGACCTTATTACATGAGAATTATACTCAAGAATAGAAAAATCAACATTAGTCCACAATTGCCCAATTTGACTAGGTGCCCCTACACCAGCAAACGATAGAACTACACACCACTTTTTCTAAGCATGCTAAATAGGGAAGATGTAGATTTTTTGACAAACTTGATTATATGTGCCTAGATTTACCACCGCCCATCAACAAGAGGGCATTAGTTGGTCCAAACCATTTTTAATTCGGTTAGAATTTTTGCACGAAGAAAAAATAGAAATGCCCATCAAAAAAAATAAAATGGCTTACCCCTTCTAATGAAGGGGATTCAAATGAACCCCCCCTCCCCTTTTCTAATTAACCCCCACTTTCACCATATAGGGGGTTCATTCGAACCCCCTTTTTTCACCTTCCCCTCCACCATTTCAAATAGGGGGTTCATATAGGAGGTGCAAATGGAGTAAACATGATAAAATAAATTGAAGGATTGTAGTGCTCGAAACATGATTTCCAACAACTATAAATTTAATATATTTTATTTTTATTTTTTATTTTATTTTTTAGTTTTACTGAACATGGGTTTTTCATCGAACATCAAGTTTGGTGAAAAATCATTGTGGAAAATAAGTAAATTTTAGGGAATTTTTTTGAAAAATATCTACACACTAGGTGTTGATGTCCTCTTTCCAACAAAAATAAATAAATTGAATTTCAATACATACCAAAAAAGTTATGCAAGCGAAAGTGAACCTATGCCTAAATTGTAATTGGTTTGACTTAAAAACTTAATTAAAAGAAAAATATTCAACAAAATGTTATGAAACAAAATGAAAGAACTAGATACTAGTGTTACCAACCTAAATTTAAAAGAATTAGAATTTTATCTTTTATAGAAAAATAGTTATATGAGTCGAAGTACACACAAATTTTTCAAAATTTTGTTTACTATTAAAAAATAGTTATCAAAGGAGACACAAAAAAATTACAATTTAATTTCATTTAAAAAAAAAAAACATTTAAAATCTATAGACCAAATCTCGCAAATCATTAGTTTACATCATTTTAAAATTCCTAATAGTTTAACTACTATAGGTGTTAGAAAGGGAAGTTTTTTCTGAATATGTTGATTTAAATGTCAATTTTGGCCAAAAAGTGTAACCCATTATTGTGGGATGACCCCTGGGAGACAATTGTGGGCCCTACTAGATCTCAAATTTTTGATAGTATTTTCACCATTACCACACAGATTGTTCAAATGCCATCTGGTCATCTTAGTAGATACTTATTGCAGCCATGGATAAGCCTTCCTCCTATTGATGCTATATCTACTACTTATGATCCATTTATTTGTGTCGATCTACCATCACCATCAAATGTTTCCCATATGAGTGACACAATTGTGCATAATATGTGTGCAGTCTCCTTTACTGATTTACTAGAAATTTACCAGTTCATCAGTGAGGATCATGAGATGCCTCTTGATCATGTATTGACACTTATTATATATTGGTACATCCTACTACACATACGATCTAGGAGAGCAACTTCACATAATATTCCACACCATCCTACATGATCCCATGTGTAACATGTTTCTATTGATCCTGCAACTTTTCCGGGTTCTTAGCATGCTCTACATCATATTGAGGTTACTATACCACCTGATCTTGTCAAAATCACATATAATGCACTTATTTTTGGCACTAATACTATAACACCTACAAATTTCCCCAAGGTTTCTTTGCATTCTTGTGATATCAGTGGGATTGGTAGAGCCCTCAATGATGCATGAAAGGTACTTGAATAATTTATATAAATTACATTCTAAAAATTCACATATACATTATAGTGTAGAAAAATGTATCTCTTTACACTTTCACACTTGTTTGGGCCCTCCCTGCTAAAATTGGGCTTTTTAATGCCTTATTTGATCTTATTTTGCATCCAAAAGCCTTACATAATGCATTTTTCTAAGGATAATAATGAAACATATCTAATGGACAATCATAATTCATTATTTTAGGTTGTGTGTCCTAGATCTAGTGATTTGAGACTCATACACCACCTTGGGCATATGGGTCCCGCCTTCATTTTAGGGCTTGAGCCAGAATATTGCATAGAACTTATATTTTATTGAAATTTGTGTCCCAAGCTTAGACTATTGGGACTCATACACCCCAACTGGTGTGTGAGTCTTTCTTTAGCTTGGACCTATTTTAAATTCAAATCTTGGTGGGATTTTTTTCTCCTAGATTTAATGTCAGCTTGTACTATTGTAATTTTTGGAAATTTGGCATAAACAAGTACAAATATAAGGTTATTTCACATATTTTCTCCTAGCAATTTTTATGACTGTGTGCAAGTGAATTCTAACCACAAAGTGCAACTAAATTAAATGAAATTAAAGGAATAAAACATAAAAAAAAACTCAAGATTAGCCTAGTTTAACCCAAAAAAAATACACAAAAATACCAATTTTACCTTGTTTGAGTTTCTCCTTTGGTTGGCCCTTTGATGGTGATTTTGTATGCTTCTGCTTTGACAAAATTTCATGCAACTAAGCTCAAAAAAATTGTGATGATATGGAGAATGAAATGGTGGTGATAATTAGTGGATTGATTACAATATGAGGCTTGAAAATGGTTGGATAAATGGATGTTAAAAGCTTGGCTGCAAATGTGCTTGAACTTGCTAAGTGTGTGATCTCCAAAATGAGAAAAAAAAATTATTTTAGGGAAAGGCCTCCAAAAGAATGGAGGACCAAGATTGATCCTAGAGTAGAAGATCTAGGGATAGGATGTCTTGAGACCTCACAAGCTATCTCATTAGGACATGTGGATGGTGAGGTGGATAGGGGATGATGTGTAGATGATGTGGAGACCAAGTGGAAGAAGGCATGTCTTGTCTCATCTACCCAAATCTTGGGAGGATGTGACAATAGAAGAATTTTTTTTTTTTCTAAAATTTACCTTTGTTTTAGAGATTTGACTTTGGGATTGGAAAGAGAATTTTAAATTGGGATTTTATTCCTCCAAAGGTGTTGGAGAAATAATGTGGAATAAAAATTCCACATAGGATGCATTGGAGGAATAAAAAGGAACTTTAAATACCTTGAAGGATGGAGATAGCTTCTCCAAATGGAGAAAGAATTTATGAGGGTTGGTCAAGCCTTTATGAGGTTTGGTCATAGTAGCCTTGTCGTAATTGGCAAGAGGACAATATTAGGTGTTAATTAATCTTGATTAGAGATTGTGCAAATTATTAGGAGGGTTAACAATGGATTAAGGGAAAGTTGCAAAATATGAAGGATGTGCACATCCTAATCATAGATTAATTAAAATAATATGGATTAGGAGAGGATTATGGAGGATGTTGACAAGGAGAGAGGATGAATGAACTGAAAATTTATTTAATTCCCCTAGCTAAAGTGACTAAACTGAATAAATTAGACTGTTAATTTAATTTAGAGAAGAAAGGGTAAGGTATTTAATCAATTACTTAAATACATTAGAGGACATTCGGGATAAGATAAATATTAACCAAATAATGAATTATTTAATTAATATGGCTTAGGGATGCAAGATATAAGAATATTTGAGTGAATTTGACCATAGGGGGTGGTCAAATTTAGGTGTCTACATTTTTTCTCTCTTTGAAATATCATTAGAATAATGATGTTTCAAAGAAAAATAAAGTGCAAATGACTCGATAGAAGAAGAAGACTTTTGAAGGTGCCCTAGTATCATGGGGAAATGGATAAGGAGGAATGCTAAAATATGGTATGGTATGCCCACTTTAGAGGGTGGATGGGGAATAAAAGGGGCCTTGAGCGACTTCTCAATGTGGAGAAATGGAGGGTACCATACGGTACAAGATGAAAAACTATGAAGAATGTATTTTGAATGGAGGAAATTGAGAAAATAGGGTGCAAATGGTTGCCCACCAAAAAAGGGAGCTGAAGGATTAAAAAAGACTAAAAAATGTTAAAAAGGGCTAAAAATTACCTAAAAATTAGCAATGCTAATTAGGGTCAAAAGCTAAATCCTATAAATAGTAATTTTGAAAAGTTACTATTCACCAAGTTTTCATTGTTCACATGTGTAATCAAGCTATTGGATGAGAGAGTGAGAGGTGATCGAGAGAAATATGGTAGAAAAAGAGGATATTATCTACTAAGCAGACACAGTATGAGACTTCTACCACCTATCAGTCCCACCCTAACAAGTAGGCTTCAGATAGTAGCTTTGTGATTTTATTTTAATTGCACACATGTCTATGATTTTTGAGAGGGTAGATTAGGAAAAAATGAACTCACCACAGGAGGGTGGATTCACCCTTCCAATGAGGAACATTTTCCCTTCCATTGAGGTGCATTCAACCTTCCAGCAAATAGGTGATTGTGCAACAAGGAACAGGTGGGTACATGTCTATAGGTGTGAAAATATGGATGGAGGGGCGATAGTGAAATCACTCCTCAGGGAAAAAGGGTGGGTATGCTACCATAGGGGAAGATGTGCACATGGAGGGGAAATTGTGAAATCACTCCTTAAGGGGAAAGGGTGAGGGTGAAATTTCCCAATAGAGGAATCTAGGTATAGGGGAAAATGCAAATTATCCCTCAGGGTAGAAAGGAAAAAGATATTTTTCCCATAGGAATAAAAGAGGCACATAGGTGAATACATCTTTTCCTTGACATGGAAAGGGGTGAATGTGAATTTTCTTGATGGGGAAATGGGACATAGAGGCGGATGTGATTTGGCCACTTAGATAAATGGTTGAATTCACTCCCAGGGAAAGGAATTGATGGACCCACCAAAAAAAAGGAAAAATAGCCAACTAGGTAGCACATGGGAAAATGTGTGAAGTCAAGGGGTGAATGCACAAGAAAATAGAATTGGTGAATTTTTACTACGTAGAAGAAAATTCACCAAACTGGGACAAAGGGAAAAAGAAAGAGTAAAAGATAAATAGTAAGAAAATGACTAATAAGTTGTTGGTATGGATTTAGAGAATAGAGATCCTATGGAATATAAAGAGGAACTCAACCATGTTCGAGACTACATAGGAGGCCATGACACTATAGGATCATGAGACACTAGTGCAGGATGGACTATTGGACATGCTAGGGTACCCCATGATCAAAGACAATTGACAACTACTTACAACTTTGATGGAGAGATGGAGCTCCAACACCAAGACAATCCACCTTCCCATAGGGGAGATGATCATGACCTTAGAGGATGTTTCACATTTTTTGAGACTACCTATCAGGGGACATCATGTGAGTGTAGTGGTGAGATGAATTTTTGGAGAGGATCTTGTGGCTATGTTTCACATGACAGACCTTCCCTATTGAGGGAAAGAGTTGGACATTGACATGTGTATTGGAGTTGTTGCACCTCCTGCATTGTTTATGTTTGGATTGATTAGTGGGATCTTCCTCCTTGATACGAGTGGGAGATTCTTTAGCCTTAAGATGATTAAGGTTGTTAAACACATCATGGAGTGGAGGGATGGTGTAGTTATATAGGGATATACATGTGGTGTTCTAAAAGGGTGTAATGAGGATTACCCATGTCACCCTGTTAAATGTATGGGCATGGGATCATATCATGATTACCCACCCTGATATTCTCATAGTAGGGGAGAGAGATGATGCATTCCCAGTGGCATACTGGTATGGGAGTGAGTATGGATGGATGCTCCATTACAAGTAGGTAGGGAGCCTAGAGTACTGGCAGTATATTTTTGATGACCTAATAGAGGATCAGATTATATGGTGACCATATATTGATCATCAATTTCACTCTTGAGGATTAGAGGATAGACTCTACAGAGGGGAACATTCTTTCATGATGTAAGCTAATAGGGAGGGACCATTCTATCATTGAGCTACATAGGCCTGATTAGGTGACTCAGTAATTTGAGACACAATAGGATATCCCAATAGTAGAGAAGAGATTCCATCATATTACTTGTGAGAAAGGATGGAGAAAGATAATTCCTTCAGATTTTGTGTGATAGGAGTGGGAGAATCTAACATTGAGGATATGGGGGTTGAGAGGAGGCCCAGATGATAGAGGGGTGATTGACAAGTATATGGTATGGTGGTAGAGGAGACACCCTACAAGGATTATGATAGTGGATCAAATCATCCTTCCAGTGGGGTTTGGTGATGAGGAGGTATAGGAGAGGCCTTAGAGGAGATGACGATTAGATGGATAGAGGGGAGAGGAGGAGGTAGTTCATGAGGAGAGGAGGCAGGAGATAGAGGTGGATATGCCAAAGGTGGTCGAGAAGGCACTACTGGTATATTAGGGACCACCAACTGAGGATCTCATAATTAGATTATCAAGGGCATAGGCTCATGTTCAAATCTTATATGAAAGGTTTTGATAGTCTGAGGTAGAGATTGAGAGGCTACATGCCAAGGTTGATAGGTTGTATGGAGTAGTGCTAATGGAAGAGGAAGGGGTAGGAGTGGTGATATATAGGGTATGAGGGGAGGTAGAGTGGCTATAGGGATTAATAGAGACTACATGGGGGGGAAGGGATGAGGTGTTGGTTTTGGTTGAGGAAGCGGGAGATTAGATGGAGGAATTATAGAGAGAGGGATGATGTGATTAGGAGAGAAATGGGGGAAGAGGATTTAGCGAGGGATGGTGGTTTGTAGAAGGAGAGGAATGAGGCCATGAGGAGGGCCCACTATGTAGAGGTATATGTAGAATTGATGAGATTAGTGCATGATGCTTGGGAGCTAGAGAGAAGGAGGATGCGATAGTAGTAGGACCAATTTAGGACAAATAGGGATTAGTTGCAGGTACATGCACTAAGATTGGAGAATGTGAGGATGGAGCTAGGGTATTGTATGTGAGATTACTATGGGGCCATTCCTAATCTGGCACAAAGGGTCCCACCATATGTACATGCAACTCAAGAAAGGCCCACACCTTCACATTCAGGGCCAACATATAGCAAGGGTTACAATGATTACAAGGAGACACCTCCACATGGTTGAGAAGCTAGGGAAAAATCACCTCAAAGGTCAAATGTAGGGAGTAGTGGTTAGGGGACATGGGGATAGGTGAAAGACACAATTTCCAAGTTTTTACAGATGTCCTTGTGGATAGTGTACATACATATAGAGTCAACATATAGATTATTTTGTATAGATTACTTGGCAGATTCATTTCTTATTTTATTCTTTTTGATTCAAGACATCATGTCTCAGATGTACCAATATGTATCTATTTATTATGACTCCTTTGCACATGTATTTTATTTATGGACTCTATATGGACTATGGACATGTACTTTATGGACACTATGGACTTTCATTATGGACTCTATGTGATGGAATATATTTTTTGATATATATATGATAAGATGGATGCTGATGATGATCTAGATGTGATTCCTATGTGATGTTTTAATATTTTGTATACATGCACATGATTATGCTTATGATGGATGTAGATGATGATAATAAGGGTAAATTCATTTATGATGGAATATATGATATGGATGATATGCATTATGTCTAATAGTTTGTGACGCAAGATGTGATGGTTTATGATTTATGATACATGATGTGGATATGATATGAATGGTTTGTGATGCATGATGTGATGTGATTATGATTTATTATGGATTTTTATGAAATTATGATATGCATTCTTATGTATGATGTGCTATTATGGATGGCATTGTAATGTTTTATGATAGATGTATGATATGCATAGTATTCTAGATGAGCTATTATATGAATGTAATGTAACAAGATGAATTTAATGAAATGAACTTGACTCAATGGATTAAGATGATTAGAATAAAAAATATAAATTAATATGAAAAATTTAACATGATAATGAAAATGATAATGGAATGGATTAATATTCTTAGAATAAAAAATCTATGTTAATCTAAACAACTTAACATATGATAATTAAAATGATAATGGAATGGATATAGATGCTTAGAATAACAAATATATGCTAATCTAAAAAACTTAAAAGAATATGATAATGACAATGCAAAATTAAATGATAATAAATCCTAATGGAATGAAAATGAAATGGATAATGAAATGATTACGAAAGATAATGGAATTGTTAATGCATCCTTGTGGAATGAAAATGGTAATGCAATGCAACAAAATAAACCTAAATGATAGCATACATGCAAAGTGAAATGAATAATGATGAGTGATGTAGTGCACCTATCAAAAATTTAGGGACCTTGATAGGAAGAATAGGTGGGGGAAATAATATTTGCACAACCAAAAATCAATGACCATAGGCTAATGAAAATGGATTGGGATAAATTAAATGCAATGGGAAGGATGAATCGAATGCAAAACTAATTCCATTCTATCATATTAGGAGCACTAAATTTTACTATAGCATAAGACACGATATGCCAGGGTATAAAGAATGAAGGACGATTACTATCAAATACATATGACTGGCACAAAAAACAAGAAGTTTATCCCAATATCCCAAAGTCAAAAAGGCTTTGGTTGGGAATTATTATCGAATAAACACAAGAACAAAGGATGCCCCAACATAACATAATACCATAAGGATCTTGGTTGGTACTATGCGGGAAAACCATGAAGACAAGATCACACAACCAAATGAAGATATGACCCTATGTCTACAAGTCAAAGAACACCATGATATGATGGATTGTGCCAACCCTAATGAGGTATAATAGAAAGCTCAAAAGATTAAAAAAATAAAAAAGCACCAAAAGATCACAAAAAATTTCACATATCATTTTCCATAGAACCAGTAGGTGGATGGGATTGATGCGGTTTGATTTAAGGAAGGATACATCCTATTAAGACCAAAGAAGGAGGTTAGATTTGATGATTGATATGACTCGGGATACTTAAAATGGATGAAACCTCATGGTACCAATACATCTTGTTATTAGAAAATAGTCAAATAGGGAGACACTTGATGAAACAACACAAAGCCAAGACACACCCTAAGGAAAAACCTAGGGTCTCAAGGGCTGATAAAATGATTAGCCTTGCCTACATCAAAGTGTAGAGACCTCATAATTCGATAAAATAATCACGATCGATGATACATAAAAGTGGAAAGAGGAAAATGAAGACTCAGATTGATGATGAGGATTGACACAAAAGGATAGAAAAAATCCTCGGGGTCTCATCAAAGATGGCCTTACCTACATGAAAGCATAGAGGCAATGTATTTCAACAAAAAATACTAAAGATGGCATGGGACTTAATGATAAAAGACACGATGGAGGGTCCTAGATGGGGATGTGTGACCGATGACATGAAACCATATATAGGAGATTAAAAGCTCAAGATTTAGGATAGAAAATATAAACCGTCCAATTCCCAATAAAAATACACCAAGTGGCAGATGATAGGATGCTAGGATAGGATATGAGGAGAGGATGGATTGAAACACAAGAATGTAGGAAAGTGAGACGTAAGGTAGATAATGATTAAGCCCTCTACGAATAGTGCATATTGCTAGGTTTTCACCAATCATACATATTCAAGGAACCACCAAGGGTGGTTTTCACCATAGGAAACATTATTTCTCTTTACTCTTTTTTAGATTTTTTTGACTTTTTTTGTTTTTTTGGATTTTTTACTTTTTTTTAGTATTTTCTAGGTGGGGTAGCCCAAATGAATCAGGTGTAGAACCATTTAAAATGCATGATATTTATTGGTTGATACAAGGTTTTCCCCTTATGTGTAGTAGGCCAATATTCCCCAAAACCATAATTTGTAGTGATCATGCAAATTTTCCTTTCTTTTCTCAATCATGTTGGGTGCATTGATTCTCCTTAAGGACTAGATCTCCAACTTGAAAATGACAAGTAGAAAATTTATTATTATAGATACTGCTAAGATGATGTTGATAAGCCTAAAGATGATTATAATCCTTAAGATGCTTCTCATCTAGGAGCTCCAACTAACTCAACTATGCAAAATGAGCATCTTCATCACTGATCAAATTATTCAGAGAGATATAGAGTGATGGGATCTTGAATTCTATCGGAAAGATGGTGTTATCACCATAGACAAGGGAATATGGAGTTTCACCATTAGGAGTGTGGATGGAGGTGCGGTAAGACCAGAGGGAAGGATTAAGCTGGAGATGCGATTTATGACTAGTATTATTAATGAACTTCTTAAGGATTTTGATGAGAGTTTTGTTGGTAGCTTTATTTTGTCCATTACCTTGGGGGTAATAAGGTGTTGACCAATAATTTTGGATGCAATATGTATTGCATAAGATTCACATATACTAGTTCTTAAAGGGATTTCATTGTCAGTGATGATGGTGGAAGGGATACCATATCTTCAGAGAATATGGTAGAGGATGAATTTGGATATTTGAATGTCAGTGATTTGGGAAAGTGGAATTGCTTCCACCTATTTAGTGAAATATTCAGTAGTTGTGATTTTGAAGGTATGAAAATTGAATGAGGGAGCATAAATCTTTCCAATTAAGTCGATACCCCATTGTGAGAAAGGCCATGGTGCAATGATGGGTTGTTGATCCTATACAGGAGCATGAATTAGATCAGCATGTTGCTTACATGGTACATATTTTTTGAGAATTTCACAGGTGTTATGCTCCATAGTTTGTCAATAGTACCCCACTTTTAGAAGTTTCTTTTCTAAGGCCATCACATTAGTATTGGCCCCACAAACACCACTATACACTTCATTTAATGCAACATAAGATTCAACATTTCTTAGACACCGAAGAAGACCAACATCATAACCTCTACAATAATTCCTATCTCGTATAATTGTGTAAGGGGAAGTGCATTGAATGAAATATTTATATTGGTTACAAATTAAATTGGGTGGGAGGATGTTTTCATGGAGGTAGGAATAATTATCATGGTACCAAGGTGATTGGGGACCCTCTAATGTCATATACCATTTCATTGTTAGGGATGTCATATGTTGGGATTAGTAATTATTCCACCAAGAACTCACAATTTCTTTGATCTTTAGGAATATGAATAAGGGAACCAATGGTAGCCATTACATCAACAACCTTGTTCTATAATATAGGGACCTAATCAAACTAGATATGACTAAAGTATTTCTTAAATTTGTCAACCATGCACTTATAAGGGAGAAGCTTATCATCCTTAGTATGAAACTCATCATTGATATGGTTGATTATGAGTTGGGAGTCTCCATAGAGCCAAAAATAGGTTATATTCCATTCAACTATAATTCTAAGGCATGTGATCAAAGCTTCATACTCAACAATATTGTTTGTGCATGTGAATTCCAATCTAAAGGACTTTGGGATATAGTCACCTTGTGGGGTGACGAAGAGGATACCTTCACCTACTCCATTTGGAGTGTATGACCCATAAAAATATAATGTCTAAGTGTTTGATTTTGAGATGGTAAAAAATGATTCATTAGGAAATTCAACCACTAATGGATAAGCATATACTAAGGGGGTTTCGACCAACCAATCTGAAATAACCTACCCTTTGATTTTCTTGCAGTCCAAATATTCAATGTCAAATTCACTAAGAAGAATAACCCACTTAGCCATGCATCTAGTCAATTATGTTCTTGATAATAGATATTTGAGTGGGTCAACTTTAGATATTAGCTTGATTGGATGGCTAAGTAGGTAATGAAAAAGATTTTGTGAACTGAAAACAACTACTAAGAAAGACTTCTCCATGGGAGAATAGTTAATCTCATATCCCATGAGTGTATGAATTATTTAGTAGATGGATCACTATTTGGATGACTTGTCATGTTGGGCTAGCAATACCCATAGTACAACTAAAGTGGCCGAAATGTATAACAGTAATGGCTTTCTAGGAATAGGTGGCATTAATATTGGTGGGTTGAGAAGATACTCCTTGATAATATTAAAGCCTTTTTGAAATTTTGGATCCCATTTGAAAGTTGCATCCTTGTGTAGGAGATAAGTAAAAGACTGGATTTTTTTGGAAAGTTGGTTGATGAAACACCTGATAGATTGTGATTTCCCTTATGGGCTTCTTAACTGTTTTAGATTCTTAGGTGCGGGAATTTCCATTGTAGCCTTAACTTGTGCTAGATCAACTTCAATACCCATTCTAGACATAATGAAGCCTAATATTTTGTCAGATGTGACACCAAAAAAATAATTCTTAGGATTCAACCATAGCTTATAATATTCCAACAACTCAACGATCAACCTCAAGACTCTAGGGTGATCTCTAGTTTTTTGACTTTCCCAAGAGATCATCAACATAGTCTTCCATTATAGCAGAATGTACCCTAATGGGTAGTGAAAGTGGATTTATTTTGGTCTTTGCATGCAATTTTTATTTAGTTATCCCCCAATAAAGCATCCATGAGGTATAGCATGGCATACCCTATTGTGAGATCTACTAACATGTCAATATTGGGAAGTGGAAAGTCATCTTTAATTTCAAACAAGCTTTGTTTAGGTCCTTGAAGTATGTCAAGATTCTAATGCCCCCAGTGGGCTTGGCCACATGTACTATATTTGATATCCAATCTAAGTAATCAATTGACTTGATAAACCCAGTTGCCAACAGTTTTTATAGGTCCACCTTAACAAGCAAGGTCACTTGTGGATGCAGTTTCCTAAGTTTCTATTTGACTAAATTTACATCAAGATGGTGGAAAACCTAAGTAGGATACAACCCTGGCATATTTGAATAATACCACATGAAATTGATGATGCCTTCTTTCAATAGACTGAGAATGACAGGATACTCCTCTTCAGACAAGGATTTTTCCACATAGGTAATTTTAGGTTCTTATTCCATACCTAGATTGAATTCTATGAGCCCCAATCCTACACTTGAAAAAACATGGCAATAGAACACATAATTAGATCAATATGAAAGTAAGAACAAGGATTCCCCATCAAATCCATTTGCAATGCTCAAATAGGAAATAAAATGAAAATATGGACAAAGAAAGCAATGAAATCCTATTCTAAGATGCAAACTCTTGATCCCATGGAGGAATTGAAGAACAATGTGTCTCCTTGCTAAAATCTACAATAACCTAGCTATGGTGATGGGAAATGCTCAAGAAGATGAATATAATTGCTCTCAATTGAAGATAATAAATTTTCTCTCAAATTGTGGATGAAGAATGCGAGGAAGAGTGAGCAATATTGAGAAATGTGGGATCATTCAACATCCAATGGCCAAGTGCCACTTGTCAAGATGTGAATGGTTGAAGGTTGTGCACATTTTGATCAAAGTGCCAATAAATGATATTAGGTCGAATTTGAAATTTAGGAAATGACATGTGAGAGGGAAAAAAGAATGAAATAAGTGCCACTTGGCTCAATGCACAAGGACATGTAAAAGGAATGAATGCTTCGTTGGAAGGACAAATCCACTTGGATTTGAATTCAAATTTGAAGGAACATTCCTCTTTTATTCCATGTTGAGAGAAAATAGGCAATTTAATAAATCAAAGTAATTGATTTATTGTGCAAGTTTCATTCTCTGGAGAATGTGATATGTTTTAGGATTGAATTAATCATGGGTTAATTAATTTAATGAGGAATCAAGAGATGTGATAATTTAGACTTAAATTTATGAATTGATTTAAATCAGAAATTGGGATGAAGGGTTTAATTAAATAAATGTTTTGATTTATTTAACTAAAGGGGATAATGTTAGATTAAATTAAATAGGATTTAATTTAATCAATTTAATAAGAAGAATTTAGAGACTTAATTTAAATAAAATGAATTATTTGAATGAACAGAGATAGAGGATTGATTAAATGAAATTGATTAATTTAATCAGAAGAGGAGAAAGACCTAATTAAATAAATAATGATTTATTTAATTAAGGGATGAAAGGTGACGATAAGTTGAGAGTATGATTCAGGATGAAATGATGTTAGTAATCAGGATCAAGTGTGTCAGTCAATTTTCCATGTCTACAACTTATTGTGTTTCTTCAATCAAAATCAAAGAATATTCAAAAAAATGAAATCTGATTAGGGGAATATGAACATCCCAATCCTCTAGTGCCTCATTAAGGTTTTCACTAGAGGATACACCCTTTATTTTTACTTTTGTTGAGTCAAGAAGTACCTAATAAAGGTTTTCACTAGGTGACCCATTTTTGTTTTGTTTCTTTTTACTTTTGTGATTAGGTTGTTCATCTTCCTCCAATCCCATAAGGTGTACCCATGTTTTCTCTTAAGGAAATATATCAACTAGTGTACTCCCTCGTAGGTACTCATAAATGAGGTTAGGATGATGGATTGAAAGGCTAAAAAAAAATATGGTTGTGGATTTGAAGAGGGAAAGAAGATCAAAATCATTGTATGGTAGTATGATGGGCTCTTCTTTAAGAATTTCCTCAATAAAATTGGTTTATGAGTTAACATTATTTGAAGCACTAGTGGATTTCATGGATCCCTTTTGTTTCTTCTCATATCCTAGGCCCAAGTGTTTAGGACGTGATGGTATTTCAATGGGTTTTCACCTTCCATGTTCATCAACACCAAGCCATCACCTTGATAATTATACTTTTCTACCAACTTAGAAGCATCAATATAGAATTCTTGGAGGTACTCAATAAGGGGAGGCAAGGGTTCATGTTCCTCTCTATAAACCCATTGACTAATGTCTTTGTCTGCTTGATCTTGTAATCTACCTAGAGAATGGAATTTTGTGGAACCCTCATTCTTCGAGCTAATGGTTTTGGTATTTGATTCTTCCTTCTATACAAACTCAGATATTTGGCCATAAGTGTGGGAGATGGAGGCATTGTGGCCACGTTAAGTGAAATACACATCTCATAATCCCCACAACCCTTGCCAATGATTTGGACTTTGGTGATAGTGGAATCAAATGTAGAGGATGGATTGGAGGATGTATTAGATGATGGATTAGAAGGTCTAATAGAGGGTGATTCTTGAGGAGCTCCCACTTCTACTCTCAGACAATATTGTGATTGTAGGAAAGATTCCACAAGAGCACAGCAATACTTGAAAGTCTAGGGGTCAACATGGATAGTGATTTCAACCCTGTTATATGGAAACTTCAGGAACTGATGATAAGTGGAGGGGATGAATTGCATGGAATGAATACATGGTTAGTTGAGGAGAAGGTTATATGGTAAATCTAGATCAAGGACATGACAAGTGGTATATTGTACAACTAAGGAAACCTAGATGGGAAGGCCAATAATACCCTTTGAGTCTATTTCTACATTGTCACATACCTTGATTTTGATGATCTAATTGTCTAAGTAAGAGTGAATATATCCCACCTATTTTATGAATTTTTAAGTGCATATATTTAGGACAGATCCATTATCTACCAGGACCCTCTTAACCTTATGCCTGGTGAAAAGGATTTTAATGTGCAAGGCGTGATTGTGAGTAGGATCAATTGATGGCATATCATTCTAGCTAACACCCAACTAATAGGTAGATTATAAATGTCCCACACAAGCTTTAAACTGAGTGGGTCCAATATCATTTAGTACATGCATGTCTTGTATGGCTTTTGTGAGAATCTCTTGATGGATTGGGTAAGAACTTAATAGATCTAAGATAGATATTTGTTTGGGCATCTTTCCAAGGTGATCGAGGATGTTATAGTGTGAGGTCACAAGCGCTGGTTGGGATGATGTGGATGTTTCAGGAATATATATTCTATTTTGGTGAGTGGTGATGACACATTGGGGATCTTTTCCTTTGACGTGAATCTTGGATAAACATGGTTCCACTTGGATAATGGACATAACAATATTTTCATAATTATATGGCATTTTTTTATAATGGATGTTGTTTGTGCTATTGTTTTGGTTTTTATTATTGGACCCAATGTTTGTGTTTGATGTGCTCAGAACTTGGTTATGTTTATGTAAGAAATTTTGATATATTTACAACTGAGTATTGGATGAGGTAGATTGGTTCACCTTGACTACAATGTCTCCTCTATCAATAAGATATCGGATGTAACTTTTAAGCCCTTGAAATTTATTGGTGGAGTGAACTTTAATCCTATGCTAATCACAATAGTCATTTTCCTTATACCAAGTAGGTTGTGGCTGGGACTCATCAAAAAATTTGGTAATGGGATAAGTAACCACATTGGTTTGGACTAACCTCTTGAAGGCTATATCGAGGGGTTCTCCTAAAGGAGTGAATGTGTGTTTAGTATTCCCTTGATTGGACTGTGGGGGAGGATGGGATGCACCTTGTGGCATGAATATGACATTGGTAATTAGTGGTGGTTGAGGAGAATTTTTTGGTCTTTAAGAAGTACTAGCTACTTGGATGTGTTTAGTGTCCATGACACGATCATTAATAAAAAATTGATTCCTATTCCAGTAGTATTATTTGTCCCCGGATTGCTTGTATTTATCAATGGGATCCCTCTCAATTATGGTACACTTCTCAATTATCTCTACAAAGATAGTTGTTGATCATCAAAGCTTGTGCTTCTTTGATAGTCTTATGGGAAATTCAATGAGTAGGGGACCAATTTTCACCTCATTGAATGACCTCTAGGAGTTTTATATAAATTAGTCTCTTCATTGTGTTTTGGGGAAAAGGGGAGAAATAAATATGAATAAAACATGAATATGGTGATGTGCCAAAGATTTTACAACATTTCAAACCTTAACTATTCCTTATAACTGATATGATAAACAAAGAATTTCATAAACCCCTCATTTTTGGGAAGAGAATGAACAATAAAGGCTAGAGAAAGCGTAATGTATTCTTTCAAATCTCCTCATTGGAAGCACCCATTAAGGTCCAATTAGACATAAGAAAAATCTAAAGATTAATAGATATATTCATAAATTTACAAAATCCTTCTTCCTTTATAGCACAATATGGAAAATGACATACCCTTTACAAAAAATAGAAGAGTTCAATAGAAATGATCCAATTTCTGAAAGCTAGCACTCAACATAGAAGCTTAACAACATTTAAATTAGTTAATAAAACTACCAACACAAAATTTTAACACAGTGATTTCAACATGGATGAAATATGAAAATGAAATTTTGACAAAGGCCATAACATGCACAATTTCAAATATTTCTCCAAAATAGATCAAACTTCTATAATAGATAAACTAAAAACAAAGCTCAAATGCCAATTTAATGATAGTTTGAGTTAAATATAACATGCTAGAGTTAAAAATAGTATTTTTTAAAGAGCCTCCTACTTTTGAGAAAATAAAACTCCTTAATAATATCTATATCCTTTGAAAATATTTTTGAAGCAATAGCTAAAACCTAAAAAAAGGTATTCTTTATTTATGAATTCTCCCAACCCCTATTTATAACCAGAAGAAGAGGACACTATCACAAATATTCCAGAAGCAAAAAATTCTAGATGCCTGAACTTGATAGCTCACAATTTGATCTTAGATCTTGATTAGATCACAACAATCTTCACTTGTTAAGTCTCAAATTCTTCATTAATGGTTTGAGATATTTTAGCAAATATAACTATTAGAAAACAATCAGATTTTAACATATGTAGGAAAAAATTTGATCAATTAACTATGGAGGTTAATGATGTTGACTTGAAGGTTCGACCCTTGAATAAAGATTCCCACTATAATCCTTGAAAAACTTCACCCAAAATAATCACTCTGCTAAAAAATACAAATTGTCTAATGCAAATAGATGGCATGCCAAGCAAGCGGGTGATCTCGAACTTGTGAGAGTAGTTTTGAAGAAAATCCCCACCAAGCTGACATGCACCCTAGTTCATGCCCAAAATTAAAATGATAAATAAATCCACATAGACACCACATGGCATATTACACACCCTTATGCAGGAGTAGTCATTTTCCTTTGGGTGTGGATTCATCCCAAAGCTGAAAAGAGAAAGGGCAAAAAATAAAAGAAAATTTTAAATGAAAAAATGATTTAGAGTTCAAATGATAAATAGGGGGCCTTCACTTGTAGAGGCACAAATATAAACCTCTAATAATTCTTGGAGTTTGAGAAAGGTGGACTGTTGGACCTTCTAGTCCAAATTTGTGGGCCAAATGATGGTGCATAAAATACCATATGCTTGATCCAGATCAAGGAATTATTTAAAAGAAAACCCTCCCCACCTTGGTGAAATAGCTTTGATGTGATAATAAAGTTGAGAAATGGGAAGGATTTCTCTGTCTATTTCCTCAATAGTGGGTGATGGGCCTAGACCTGGGAGTGTCATGGAAGTCTGGATTTTGAGACTAATTGCATCTGTGATCTGTTCAATTGATAAAACTCCTTCGTCTGATGATAAAAGGGAAGGTAATATAGATTCAAGAAAAATTTTGAACTTCCACCCTGATCTCATTAACCTTCTTATTCAGCACTTCCTAAAAAACTTTAATTTTTGATGCGACTTTGTGGAAATTGATGAATTCGCTTGCTTTCCTCAAGGCTATCCTTCATTCAATATTTTTGGTGTCTATTAAAGCTTCTTCAGTTGCCTTACATAATTGGTATATCATGATCTTTGATTCCTCATCCTAAGGAGCGTATATGTGGAAAATTTGGTGGACCGCTGGTCCAACCTTCTTGTTTAATTCTTGAGCATCTCTTAGAAACTGCAAAACTAGTTTTAGGGTAGCAACTGCAACTATGATCCTCTCTCGATGAGTGAATATCATTTTTTCAATATTGGGAGGATCTTGGATCCCTGTGCTATAGAAAACACCTGTTGGAATTGAGGCTCCCTCGCTTTTATTCTCTCCTCCAATTGGATCCTCTCTTAGAGAGCGCTTGTTAGCTCGGAGCTTAGCTTCCTGATCTCTTCAATGTGAGTTTTCAAAATTGTCTCAGTCTCTTTATTTTCTTGTTTCACCCTTTCTATTTCTTCCTATGCCTTCTGAAGATCATTAGAGGCTTGAGATTGGATGTTATCCAATTCTTTCGACATTTCCTCCTTTTTCTGATCTAAAATCCATATCTCCTTTTGTAGCGCATTAGGTATCGTGTTTACTCTAGTTACATCTCTATCCATCTTCTTCTTTTGGCATTCATATTTTTCATTTGTCTCACATTCAATGATAATGTAACCTTGAAATTTCTTTATCTCAGCATGAAGTCATTCCTACTCATTTTAAGCCTCTTCAAGCAACCTAGTTGCTTCCCCCTACTAACCCTATAACTACCTTAGATGAGCCATTTCCACATCTTTGCCTTTGAATTTTTCCAGTAGCTTATCCACCATGTCTTTTATATTTTCCAATTCTACCTCATGCTTCTTAATTTTTTTGTTTAGCTTCTCATAGTCAGCATAGACCACCTTTTGAGTGGATTTAGCTAGAACCACTTTTCTGCATGGGAGAGTCTCACTTAAATAAAGGCGCACAACTCAGATTTTGTATCCTTCTAGCTTGGATGATAGTTGCCTCATGGTAGTGATTAGTAGGAAATTTTGATCTTCATCAAAATAAGCCTCAATCTTTTGAGTGGTTGGTTTTTTTCCAACCTTTATCTACATTTTCTATTTTCTCACTTGTTGGGCTTGCTTTGTTGCATCTGAGTGGCTTCAGAGACTTTGTGCGGTGTCAATACTTTGTGCATCAATCAAAGCAACTAGAGGGAGACTGAAAAGGGTGATAAAAGGTGAGACTTTGGTTGCATGAGATTGTGAAGAGGTGAAGGGAAGCATTATCATGGAGAAAGGTGGGATGCCATATATGGACTGAGAGGGAGGGATACCTATTGGAGTGAAAGGGGAAGTGGGTAAAAAAGAGATATTTTCCTGGTAGTAGATGGATCTGGAAAAAATGAAAGCATGGACACTTAAAGTTTTTTCAATGGGGTCCTTGATGGGGTTATTAAAGAATCAATCACACCCGATGTGGATGATTCTCACTCGATGTGCAAGGTTTCTTCATGGGTTTCATTGTTGAATACAGTTTGGGGTACATTCAAAATGAGGACATCATGACATGTGGATGGAGGAATCTTTTCAGCAGATGAGGGTGAAGGAATAACTAAGGATACAAAAGAAGAAAGAAGAGTGGGAAGAAAACTTACATGGGCTGTTGAAGCTAAATATCTTGGTGGAGTGGACTTTGCCTCTTATTATTCTATGCTTTATATACCCAGTTCACCTGAGTCCTAGACCTTTCTCCTCTTTCTATGGGTGGAACTAGTGGACTTAGATTCCTTGGTGGTTGATCCCATTGAAACTTGGGCTTTTGTAGTTGTAGCAAACCTCTTTGGGGACCATTTATTCCTCTTTCCCTTTGGTGGGGCATTGGTGGAAGGTGTAATCTATGAGCCCTTTTGTTTTGACCCTTTCCCTTTTCCTATGTCGTGCTCTTAAGGCTAGGAGATGTATAGTTGAAATTCCTTTGGTCCAATCTCATGATTTGACTTAGGATTACTATCATTTGTGCTGGCCTCCTTTTCATAGATTTGGTTGAACCTCTCATCATGTGGCTTAACATCTCCATACATGGAATTGATGCATTTAATTTCTTGTTGATACCTCTAGAAATTTCCCTTCTTTTTTTTTGACCATCCTAGGTTCTTTAGTTGCATGTTGAGGGAATTTCCTACCACGATGCTCTATTGGTACTTAGCCACCTAGACATAGAAGTTAATCCATGGTGTTTGGTCAAATGGTAGGAAGGAAAATTTGATGTAAAACTCCAACCTTTGCTTGGTTGGGTTCATCCTTGATTCAAAGTACTCCCACCTCTTGTGTCTTACAGTTGAGAGATGCCTTATTGGATTGTAGCTTCATGCATTGCAAATGAGGACCGAGCCTAAGAGAGATAATTTTTTGGTAAGTACATATTGCTTCTCACTTTTAACTAGTGTTATCTAACTATTGGAAATGGTGAGGGGAATCAGGTAAAGCATTGTTTTGTGTCTTTTGATACCATAGGATTTATCAAAAAAAATTGTTTAATGACATGCCTCCAAATTGAAAGCCCTATCTGTTACAAATTTAGGGAGCCTAAAAGGTTCATCAACAAAACCATGGAATTTGATGAAGGTAAAATCAGCTCCTAAAAACTAATTCAGTGAGGTCTAGTGACTTCATCTATTGTAAGATTTCAGGGGAAAAATAGCCTGAAGGGGATGGGGAAAAATCTATGAGAACTTGTTTTAGGAAATAATCTACAAATTAGTAATAATCCCATTTCTTGGAAAGCACATAGGTCCAGATTGAAACTGACTAGTACAAACCCTTTACATAAAACCTAAACAACAAAAAATGTCTTTCAAAATACTCAAATTTTTGATGCAAGATCGAATGTACTAGAAAAGAAGAATACCTGAATTTAAAAGTAGTTCATAATTTCTCAATTGTTCCAACATCTTTTTATCTATTACATAAACAAAATCAAAATGCTTCTAGATTTTCTCCTTCCTGATCATGAAATCCAAGCCCTTTTGCAAAGCATAAACCATTTCATTGTCATCAAAGCTATAGATACAAGCCAACATTACAAAAATGACTTTTATATATGGTTTGAAATTTCTATGTACCAGAGGGAGGAGCAGTTTATTTACTTTTGACATCTCTTTTATTTCATCTTCATAAAATATCAATTGTCTAGTTCTGGTCTTCTAGAACTCTTTCGTCATCTCGTGCTTGAATCTTTCAGCACCAAATTTTTTAGGGATACACAACATATCCTAGATGGCTACTGGAGTAATTGTAACCCTTAACCTACCATAGATTATAACCCTTACTTCTTTGTACAACCTCTTAGAAAATGCATCTAATAGCTCTGGACATAGGTGTACAATGGGCAACATGAATTGTGGCAAACCAAAATAACAAAGACATAACACAAAGATTTTGATTCCCCCATACTTGATCATTCTTTGCAGTGTGTCTTCCCTAAGGTTTTTAGGGTTCAAATGCAACTTTGGGTCAAAAATATTGCCTAAAAAATCAAGGACCACTTCCTTCTTAATAGGGTTGTGTGACAATATGGTTCTAGTATGAGAAAAACATCGCTCTTCTAGCACTAAGCCATTAGCAAAGGAATCCCTCCCAAAGATATTGGTGTACCATGGTCTGTTAGATGAAACTCTAGCCTATTGAACAGAAGATGATTCTTTTACCATTGTTGCATTGAAGGATTTTCAAAATGATTCTTCAAGGAAATGTCTACTTGCTATTTTTGATACTTAGCAAAAAAATTCTTGTTAGGTGCATTCCATTTTCTTTCACGTACATGCAATAAAGATTTTCCATTACAAATAGCTTGCTAGGTGCTACCAACAAGGTGATACATGTGGATTAGGGATCCATATCCTTCGTGAAAGGAAAATTCATCACGAGAATGTAATTAGTACATTCCCTTTGCCACCTTTTTCACAAATAAGCTTTGTGTGTTGGGAAGCATGCTTTTATCCATGGGAAGCATGCTTTAAGTGATGAAAGGTACTCCAAAAAGACATTCATATTTAATTTGTCAAAGCTTTGTGCTTTAATCAACATATTTTCATATGCACAAGCAAGATGGTGTTGATGATGGTAATGGATACTTGGCAGCAATTGGTACACGCAAGCATTTACTCGCAACACCCAACTTTATTTCTCATGGCTTGGTGCCAATTTTTTTGTATAATTCATCTCTCGCCCTCTTGTCACTTTCATTTTTTCTTTGTTACCATCCGACAAGAGATGGAGTTTCCATTCGTTGAGCTTTCCAATGCACCTTTTCTATAAATATTTATGCAACCTTAGGGAAAAACTTACTTGAATTATCTCTTAAATTAGTAAGCTTTCCCCATTGTATTCTCCATTCCGCTAGACTTAGCTTTCTTACTACTATGATGTCTGGCCTAGGTACCCCTACTCAGCTCCTGAGCTGAAGGGTGCTATACTCCTTTGTTTTCTAAGTCGTTAGCAATAGAATTAAGCCCTTGGAAATGAAGAATGACCGTCTCATCATTGTGGCATTCAAATTGGTGCTTGGCAAATATTATGTGAAGGATGAAAACCAGCCATGGTGCAACACCAATATTTTCTCCCACTTTGTGGCATCTCTACTAGACTTGGATATCTCCAAGCCCTGGATAATCAAATTGTGTCATGCCATGTTCAATTTGGTATATTTGGATAGGATCAATGAGGTTGTGCAAGTGGCTATCCCTAATGGTAGCATTCTAAGAACCATGGACCTTCGTAGGCACGTTGATTATGGGGAGGAGGTTCCTTGATTGCCCCTTCTCTCTAACTTTAACACCATGGACTAGGAGAGGCCTCAATCACTATGATAATTTGTGGCCTCCTTTCTATTGAGGGATTATGGCATGGAGCGCATTCCAGAGCATGACTAGAAAAATCACTTCAAATTTTATGTGTATATTCATGGTGTTGAGGAATAAGGTTAATGCCATGCCGAGCTTGTGTGTGCTATGTGCTAACAACCTTACCACCCTTCTGAAGAAAAAAAACCTAAACAAATGGTGTTTTGACTACTTAGTGATAGATGGAGGCTTCAAATTCACTACTTGTTTTGTGCATCACCTCCATTTTAGCCTTTTGTAGTGTACACCTTTTTGGGTTTGCATGAGAAGGCTTTAAAATTCTCTTCGAGCCTTTGCCTCGTATTATAGTGTAAATATATTCAATGAATATAGTATAATACTTTTCTTCTTTTCTCATGTTATTCTTATGGCTTATTCACAAAAATATTGGATTTTACAAAATAATTACATATAGTACATAACTATGATTTTTTTTTAAAGAAAAAATACATGCTTTAATAGAATAATTTTAGATTAATACATTTTACCGATAAATCCAAATGTTTCAATCCATGTCTTCTAGATCATACATGTTATTTTCTTTGCACGTGTGAATGTGGAAGGGACCCTTCCATAGTGCTTCAAAGTTTGCATATCCTGGTTATGCAATGTGGTTGTCGTACTTTAGCACAAGACTTACCTCCCAAAAATCTAGGTTGGAGGAATTTTTATCAAACCATCATTTGACTATCTATTGGCATCTAATCATGGAATCATACACTCTTTCCATTTTTTCTTCAAGATTCAAGAGTTATACCAACTTTCCATTCTTCCACTTTCTTTGACTTCAAAACCTTTTAATAGTTGCAATGCAAGAATTTCTACGGAAATAGGAAAAACCACCTCCTTCACATACACTAATTCATAAGGAGAGGCCTTCAATATTTTTTTGGGTGTAATTTTTTCAACCCATAGAGTGGCTCATAGGTGCTTGTGCCATTCCTTCTGGCTTTTTGACCTGATGCACTTAATTAACCTAATTAGCTTGTTGTTGGTCAACTTCCCTAACCCATTTCCGTGCGGGTAATAATTTGATGAAGTATTTAGGTAGATACCATGCTTGAGAGAGAAATATGACATCCCATAGCCCAAAAAAGCTCATGTTTTATTGAATATGATAAGTTTTTTGTGAACCAAACCTTGCCACCAGCTCCTCAACAAAATTAACAATTTCAATTTTTGTAGCAATTTTTAGACCAACAACCTCCATCCACATTTTGAAATAATTAGTTTCCATAATTATCCACCTATGGTCAGTACTAGAGATGGGATTTATTATCCTAACAAAATCCAAGCCTCATTGTGCAAAGTGTTCTTGAGTCACGATTGGGCTTAGTGGCATGGCAAAGTTCTTCCGCTTGGAAATGAAATATTGGCACTAAGTACACTTTTGCACCATTTGGTGCACCTTGAAGAACATGGAAAGCTAGTAATATCCTACCCACATTATCTTCAAATTATTATTCTTGTAGGAGAATATTTCATCATCGAGACTGCTATGGAATTAATTTCAAACTCTTTCCGCCTATGGCTTATCTGAGAAATAGTATAGGACACCATCATAATTTCATTTAAATAAAATCCCCTTGATCAATACATACTTGGTGCCTTACAGTGGGTAGTAACATCTTTTTTTAGGTGGAATGTTGGTCTGGCACTTCCCTTTTTTCATATATCATGTCTTATCCACCACCCATGACTCATCAGACTCAAAATGGTTTGTATAGATCTAGTTGGTTTCTTCCTATACCATAGAGCTTAATTAATGTGAAAGGTATTCACAAAGAATTCTTCCCAGAACTAGGTTGATCAATCAAATGTCTACATCATATTCTAAGATCTTTCTGATCTAGTTGGCCCTATTTTTCAATTATTTCATCTTTAGTAATATATTCCTAAACACTAGGATGGGTGATGAGGATGGTGATTATGTTGCTTGATACCAAGTGTTAGAATTTCTTGAGGCTTTTAACATTATTAGAGGCCTATTTCTCAACAAAATTGTACATGGTTTCATATCCCTTGAGATTCTTGGAGTGGAATGTGATGGGATGTTCCCTAATTCCCTTTCCATCCTTCTAAGTGAGCACTGAAGCTATGGTGTGTTGGCCGTTGTAGACATACAGTAGGAAATCCTTGGAGAAGTTCAAGTTAGCTAACACCCAGGCTGCAGAGATGGCTACCTTTATTTGCTCAAAATCCATCTTACCTTCAAGAGTCCATTTTAACATTAAATTATTTTCTAACATCAGCATGTGATAGTTCTCGTGATGCCCACGAAGTCTAAAATAACCCAGACGAAAAAATTAATCTTTCCTAAAATAGATTGTAGCCCCTTCTAGTTGATTGGTAGTGGTATCTCCATTATAGCCTTCACCCTTTTCCTATATATGGCTATTCCTTATTTTGATACCAAAAAGCCCAGTAGCTTGCCTTGTGGCACTCTGAGGACACATTTCTTAGGAGTTAAGGAAATCTTGAACTGTTGGAATTTTTGGAAGAACTTTACTAGATGGTCAAAATAATTATCCTTTGATTTTGAAAAAAGCATTAGGTCATCTAGATATATTATGATAATATGATTAATCAACCCCTTGAAGGTGATATACATTTGTCATTGAAAGGTTACACTAGCATTAGAGAGTCTGAAGAGCGTAATTGAGTATATAAACATTCCCCACTTGATAGTGAATTTTGTTTTATGCTATACTTCTTTCTTTACATAGACCTAGTTATAAGCCAAAAAACCATTGGGCAACAAGTACATCTCCTATCCAACCACATTCTACAAAATCAGCTCCATTGAGGGTAATGGGTAGTGATCTTTTAGTGAAGCTTTGTTTAAATCCCTAAAATCTATGTAGAGACAATTATCACCATTCTTTTTCCATACTGGTTCAATATTGGATACTCAAGTGGAATGTTTGATTGGGTATATGATCCTTGATTTGATTAATTTGGTGAGATATTGGGACATTAATTCTTTGACCTTCAAATTGACGTACCTTTGTTTCTATCGGACGAGCTTGGAGCCTTCAACCAAGTCAATAGTATGGGCATGTGTAGGATCGTCATGGAAAAAATAGGCCCTTAAGTGGCAATAAATTTTTTAAAAATCACAGTTAGGCAACTTGACGTAAAAATTTGAATAAGTTAATTATATTATTTCAAAAATATGTAAAAATATAATCTATTTCAAATTGAATGTAGTTTCTAAACTAATAGGTTTATTTTTATTTAAAAAAAAATGTATTTGGTGAAAATTTGAAATTTCAATGCAGTAGTACTTAAATTTTAGGGGAAAAATAAGAAGTAAGTGTCTTTTTGACCACCCTAACCACAATAAAATGATAATAATTTTTTATAAGATTCTACATATAATTAGAAGACTCATGTCCTGATGCGATGCATATTTTTTTGTAATTTGTTTCCAAGTAAAATAATTAATTATGATTTTTCTATTACAACTTTTAAAAAATATAAAAACTCGTAGGTCTGACCACCTTAACTTGGTCAAAACTTCATGAAATTTAATTCTTTTTTTTTAATCCTATATTATGTGAAGCATAGAATGTGACATATGTTTCATATTCAAAAAATGTGATACCCTTTGAAAGCTATAAATGTTTTTCAATCAACCTATCAATCAGGACTTTAGTCGTAATTCAAATAGAAAATGAATAATAATTATTTATTAAATTCAAAGTAAAGCATAATTTATATTGTTGGAAATATAAGAATCTCCTTTAAAAACCCTTTTCATTTCATCAATTTTGGATAAAAATAAATTCTTCAACCACATGGGCCATCATATCACTTACATATCGCCACTTTTTGGCCCATCATGATCCTGCACATACCCATATGGTAAATCATGCCTGAATTGTATCCTCTAATATCATCATAGGTCCAAGTCATGAGCCCATTGTATCTAGAACATATCCCTTTCAATCTCTCTTTATCCTTCAGTGGAACATCTCTTCTAACTTTTAGCTTTCTATCATTTCTGACATCGAGATCTTAATAATATTTTGAATCACCAGTGAATCTTTGTTCTCTATTCCTCGCATCCTCGTAGTTGAAAATATTTTCAAGAGAAATCAAACCTCACAAGAGCTTATTTCCATGTAATTTGATCAATTTACCTCCCATAGCTCTTTTAGCTTCAAACTACGAATGATCAAAAGCTTTCTCTTAGTTTTGTAAAAAAATCTAAACGTCATCCTCAAAAACTTGATAGTTTTGATCATTGTCAGGGATAGTCAGTTAGATGGTGATCTATACTAAATTCTATTTCATTGCTGAGTTGGGAGTTGGCTCAAACTATGAATTGATCGAACCAATCTGATGAATGAAATAATTTTAGGATTATGAAATAACTTGGATCCAATCAAAGACCTCATTCTTAAATTTTTGGTAGTTTCTTGCCAAAAGACTTTTTTTATAACCAACTTCAATTATTTGAACACATGTACTCTCTTCATGGCCATTCGTTCTATGAGAAAAAAATCATGGACCAAGGCCTCATACTCAACATCATTATTTGAGCATGGGAATTGGAAGTAGAAAGATTTGAGGGTCTTTGATTCAGTTAGGGATACCATTGAGACACCTACTCTAAAACTAACGTTGTATTTAGCACCATAAAAATATAGCATCCATAAACTTTTGTCACCTGATCCGCAAGGCTTTTCCGATTCTTTTACCAATTTTGGGAATAAATGGTCATTGTTGAAGATCAAATAGGTTCCCAATCTAGTAGCATGAAATTTCGCAAATGGGTTGGAGTTAATAAATTTTTTGAGGACCTCCCCTTCAGGGGTCTAATCACTTATGTTCTCCTCATCCTCTAACATTTCTATGTAATACATCTCCCATTTTGAGAAGGAGGTATGTGTCGCTTGAAAGCATAGAACCACATTGTTTGCCATATATTCTCAGTACAAGGATTTAGACAATATCTTCATCTTTGTTCATAATATGAGATTAGACCAATCGATCACTAAATATCTACCAAGCTTAGTTGTAAAATCCCTCAAAAGGAACATTTTGAATGTTGTGCGAATGACTATCACGACTATTTCTTGTGTGACCATTTGGCTCAGATACGAGAAGATAGTTAAAGATAGATCCTTGATGTGGCCAATGGTTGGGATGTTTTTTTTATCTAACTACATGATCCCTTTCTCAAGAGGCTCATACTTGAGTTTCAATGTGTCAACCACTTTTTTAGGCATGAGTGTAGTACTAGATCTCAAATCAATCATGCTATTATTTAAAAGCTTATCATCCACAATAATAATTGAAAAGAAAGGTGTGGGATTTGGTTTGCTTATCTCTTTCATATTTTCATTATCTATGACATTTATGTATGTCACAACTCTCAAAGACTAGGGTTCTTATGTGGGATGTTTGTGTCTAACTTGATTACATGGTGGAATCACACCCATCCATGGTATTTTTCTTTCTTTCTTTAATGCTTCCTAGAGCAACATCATTTTTTTAGAATTGATATAATGTCCCACAAAGATAAATTAGTGGGTTCATTCTTCAACTGTTCAACCATGTTGATTATTCTGAATAGCTAGACCTTGGGCTTGAGTGATGGTATCTCTTTCACATTTGAGAGAGGCTAATCCGATGTGGGCGGTATTAATGCTTTTTCTATCTCCTTCTTTGATAATGGCAAAGCTTGGAACTACTAACTAGGTCAAGTCTACATGGATTGATTTACTTGCAGTTGTAGTTGACATGGTTGTGGATGCTATGGAACTTGTTGCACTTATTATCTACTAAGTCTTCTTTAGGACCTTGTGTTATTGTCTAACTACACTTGTGTGGCATTATTTGCAAATAATGCATCTTCTTCTTCCATCAAAGAGAAAAGTGCTTGGTCTAGTGTAATACCCAACTCTTTCTCTAAGAAAATACCTCATGTTTATGCTCTGAAGCGAGAATTATTCATTCCAAGAGACTAATATTCTTTCATGCCTAAAAATACACCTTGGCTCCTTTGCTCCACTATCTTATACTAAAGGTTTCCCCTTAGACAATTTAAGGGCATATGGCTATTATTACAAAAGAGACACCACACATTTTCATCCTCTGCTAGGTTGTTCTAGCTTGGGACTATATCTTTCTTTGTACTATAGTTAATGGTTTGAAGTGGCATGGTGACCAAGACTATCTGGTTTGCAAGCATTGGTTGCTAACTTCCTCCTCTTGGAACTCCTTGATATACATTTTGTTGATAATATGGCCTTCCTCCTTTATAGGTATATGTGGGAGGATTTGAAGGTTCTTCTTGGTGTCATAATGGAATCAGTAAAACAAATTTTAAACCTAATTTCATTCCAGTTTCAGTTTTGATAAAACAAATAAGAGAAAAACAAAGTATTGGAAAAGAATAACTCCAAACTTTGTTTGGAAAACAACCAAGGACAAAAACACAAAAGGGGGACCCATTTTGACCAAGGCAAAAGATGGGGTGGTTATGCAATGCATAACATATAGGTGTTTTGAGATTTGAAGATCCTTTGAAGATAAAGTTGCAAGATTGAAAAAAGTTTTCAAAGTTGTCAAGAAGTCGCCATCTTCATAGAAACTCACCTATAGGCAAGAATTCAAAATTTTAGACTCAAAGATCATATGGGAGAGAAGATATAGAATATTAGAGAGGATACTAGAGTCTTACAAAAACCCTAATACTTTGACTAAATCACCATTTTGGGTGTATGAGTCCTAGTATACCACATTTTATCCATTTTCCATAGATCCTGGTTTATGAGTTGCAGATTCTAGATTTAGCCAAAAACCCTAAATTGGCACCAAATCACCCATTCTGGCATCTGAGTCCTAGTTAACATCAAAATTGAACATTTTAGGATTGAAGACCTCGGTCCAGGCATCTCTAGTCTTCTAGATACTTCTGTGATCTACCTCAGTTTGTTATTTTGATTTCAAGTTCATTTTCTAGGTCATATAGCTAGATTTTCATATTGCTTTCATTTCTTTCTTTCTAAGAATTTTCTTATTGATGAACCCCTCTTTAATCACACCTAAGGAAACCTTGTAGCAATCTATTTTCCTAATTTGATCATTAGGTTGAGATATCTAGGGTTTCCTTTAATGAACTAAGAGTGAAATAGAAAAGTAGGACCTACCCCACCTTTTATGTGTGCTCCATCTCTTAAAAGGTGGAGCACCCCCTAATTACTATGGTCCATACATATATTTAAACTACTTGATACATTTGAATACATTGAAATTGTAAATTTTTAAGTTTTAGATAATTTTACATATATACACATGTGTATTAAATTATATGTTCTTGAACTTTTGCAAGGCTTGGGATAGTGCACGCGATAGGTATCGAGATAGGCTATATCACGATACGGATAGAGATAGCTTGGATTGGGAGAGGGATTGAGATATCCTAGATCAAGACATGGATCAAGAGAGGGATCAGGGAAATGATCAGATTCATGTATCCATATTAGATATCCTTCTCTTTAATTTTTTTTACATTCACAATATTATACATTTTACATTATGGTTTGGACATCACATTATAATTTATGTCATGAACTATACAATATTATGGTTTGAAAGCTTATTATGATTTTGGACCATATTACATACATTTTATATTATGGCTTACGTCAAATTATGGTTTGTAATGTCATGTTATATGCACATACACATTATTATGGTTTGAACACTTGTTATGATTTACATCGAACATTACATACATTTCACATTATTTTATACATACATACATTATGTTACTTGGTTTGTCATGTCATATTATAGAAAAATTAAATACATTATTGTTTACATCAAATTATGGTTTTATTTATTTAGCACTTGTACCTTAATTTATTTTCCACCAATATGGTCAATAAAAATTAGTGATTCACATTATTATTATTTTCAATCTTGATTAATGTTTAAATCATCCTTTGATATTTACATTATATATTGTAATAATTGAACCTTATGCAACCTAGTTTAAGTTATGATCTTGGTACATTTAAAAATTCATAAGGATGATGAAAAAATACTATGGGTAGGTGCTAGTTTACCCTGTTGTTGGACTGCATTTATGACTTGATGTTGGATGAATTTCATATGTCAAGCATGCAAATGGTATTTATATATATATATTTTTTGATAAAATGTAGGCCTTCATTTTACTTATTATAAATAAAAATGTTCTTGGAATGGCTTCTCTTTGTAAATTTTTAAAAAATGGATATAATTAAAATTACACAAATGAAGGTCTTGAAATACCAAGAAATATAAATAATTTTAATCCAAATATGTAAGCCAATTCCTAAGAGATGATTCTATAAGTGGATTTTAACAAATAAAATCAAATATTCTTGTACATAATAATTCCATGGAACAAATACAACTAGAAATAAATAAAGAATTTACAAAAAATGAATTAAAAATCAGTAGGTTTTGTATTGCATATGAATTTACATTCTTGAGCAAAGAAAGTGAGAGATTCAATGCTATAAGTGGATTTGAACAAATGAAATAAAAGATTATTTAACTTAATAATTCCATGAAACAAATGCAATTGGAAATAGATGATATGAAATTTAGGTAAAATGAATTTACAGTCACTAGGTTTTGTACTGCATATGATTTTACATGCTAGAAATGAAAATGAGAGATTATTCTGTAAGTAGAGTTGAACAAATGAAATCAAATATTCATGAAATTAAAATAATTATATGGAACAAATACAATTGGAAATAGACAAGGAATTTAGGCAAAATTAATTTAAAGTCACTAGGTTTCTTATTGCATATGAACTTACATGCTTGAAAAAAGACAATGAGAGATTCAATGCTATAAGTGGATTTCAACAAATGAAATAAAAGATTCTTGAACTTAAGAATTCCATGAAACAAATGGAATTGGAAATAGATGATAAGGAATTTAGGAAAAATGAATTTTAAGTCACAAGGTTTTATATTCTATATAAATTTACATGCAAGCAAATAAAGTGTGAGATAATTTTATAAGTGGAGTTAAATAAATGAAATCAAATATTCTTGAACTTAAAATAATTTCATGTAACAAATATAATTGGAAATAGATAATAAATTTAGACAAAATAAATTTAAAGTCACTAGGTTTTATATTGGATATGAATTTACATACTTGAGGAAATAAAGTGAGAGATTCAATGCTATAAGTGGAGTTGAACATATGAAATCAAATATTATTGAACTTAATAATTCCATGGAGAAAATGCAATTGGAAATAGATAATAAGGAATTTAGGAAAAATGAATTTAAAGTTGCTAGGTTTTGTATTGTATATGAATTTACATGCAAGAAAAGAAAGTGAGAGGTGATGCTATAAGTGGAGTTGAACAAATGAAATCAAATATTCTTGAACTTAAGAATTCCATGGAACAAATACAATTGGAAATAAATGATAATTAATTTAGGAAAAATCATTTTAAATTTGCTAGGTTTCAAGTATTGCATATAAATTTACATTCAAGCAATGAAAGCAAAAAATTATCATATAAGTATATTTGAACAAATGAAATCAAATATTCTTTAACTTGAGAATTCCATGGGTCAAATACAATTGGATAAAGATGATAATGAATTCATGGAAAATGAATTTAAGGACACTAGGTTTCAATTATTGCATATGAATTTACATACAAACAAGAAAATTGTTGAGATGATTCTATAAGTGGAGTTGAGCAATTGAAATCAAATATTCTTGAACTTAAGAATTTTATGGAACAATTTTTTTTTGAAATAGATCCAATAAGGAAAAGAAAAATGTAATTTAAAGTCACTAGGTTTTATATTTCATATGAATTTACATGCAAGCAAAGAAAGTGAGAGATGATGTTATAAGTGGAGTTACACAAATGAAATCAAAGATTCTTGAATTTAAGAATTCCATAGAACAAATACAATTCGAAATAGATAATATGGAATTTAGGAAAAATGAATTTAAAGTCACTATGTTTCAAGTATTGCACATGGATTTACATGCAAGAAAAAAAACTGAGAGGTGATGCTATAAGTGGAGTTGAACAAATGAAATCAAAGATTCTTTAACTTAAGAATTCTATGGAATAACTACAATTAGAAATAGATTGAATAAGTAAAAGGAAAATGACTTTAAAGTCACTAGGTTTTTTATTGCATATGAATTTACATGAAAGCAAATAAAGTGAGAGATGATGCTAGAAGTCGAGTTGAACAAATGATATCAAAGATTCCTACACTTAAGACTTGCATGGAACAAATGTGATTGGAAATAGATGATAAGGAATTTAGGAAAAATGATTTTTTAAAGTCACTAGGGTTTGTATTACATTTGATTTTATCTTTGGGGTTTAACAAATGAAATCATAGATTTTTGAACTTAAGTATTCCATATAAAAAGTAAAATTGGAAATAGATGATAAGGAACTTAGTCAAAATGAATTTAAAGTCACTAGCTTTCAAGTATTGCATATGAATTTACATGCAAGCAAAAAAAGTGAGAGATGATGTTATAAGTGGAGTTGAAAAAATTAAATCAAAGATTATTGAAATTTAAAATTACATGAAAAAATGAAATTGTAAATATATTCAATAAGGAAAGGGAAATATGATTTTAAATTCACTAGGTTTTTTATTGCATGTAAATTTACATGCAAGAAAATAAAGTGAGAGATGATGCTATAAGTGGAGTTGGACAAATGAAAGAACAAAAATTCTTGAAGTTAAGAATTACACATGGAACAAATACAATTGGAAATATATTCAATGAGGAAAAGGAAATTTATGAATTTTTTATCAAGCATATGAATTTAGATGCAAGCAAATAAACTGAGAGATGATACACTATATGAGTGGAGTTGAAAAAATTGAAAACTAGAAAGATTATTGAACTTAATAATTTCACATGGAACATTTACAATTGGAAATATATTCAATAAGGACAATGAAAAATGAATTTAAATTCAAGAGGTTTTCTGTTGCATATATGAATTTACATGTGAAAGAAAAGAAAGCGAGCTAGATGATGGTATAAGTGCAATTGAAAAAGGGTATGTGCAGGGTCATCATGGAAAAAATAGGCCCTTAAGTGGCAATAAAATTCAGAAAATCAGAGTTAGGAAACTTGACGTAAAAATTTGAATAAGTTATCTATATTATTTCAAAAATATGTAAGAATAGAATTTGTAGCAAATTGAATGTAGTTTTTAAAATACTAGGTTTATGGTTTTTTTTTAAAATCTATTTGATGAAAATTTGAAATTTCAATGCAATAGTACTTAAATTTTAGGGAAAAAATAAGAAGTAGGTGTCTGTCTGACCACCCTAACTACAATAAAATGATAATATTTTTTTATAAGATTTAAGATATAAGTAGGGGAATCATGTCCTGATGTGATGCATAATTTTTTGTAAGTTGTTTCCAAGTAAATAATTAATTATGATTTCTTTATTACAAATTTTAAAAAATATAAAAAATCGTATGTGTAATCACCTTAACTTGGTAAAAATTTCATGAAATTAATTTTTTCTTTTTTAATTGTATAGTATGCAAAGCATAGAATGCGACACATATTTTGGATTCAAAAAATGTGATACCATTTGAAAGTTATAGATGTTTTTCAATCAGCCTATAAATTAGGACTTTAGTCGTAATTCAAATAGAAAATGAATAACAATTATTTATTAAATTCAAAGTAAAGCATAATTAATATTGGTGGAAAGCTGAGAATCTCCTTTAAAAACCCTTTTTCGTTTCATCAATTTTGGGTAAAGAAAAGGTCATTAGCCATATGGGGCATCATATCACTTAGATATCACAATTTTTTGGCCCATCATGATCTTGCACATACCCAAAAATAAAATCAAAGATTAGATTTAAAACTTAAGAACTCCACATGGAACAAATACAATTGGAAATAGATTCAATAAGGAATAGGCAAAATTAATTTAAATTCAAGAGGTTTTGTATTGCATATATTATGAATTTACATGTGCAAGCAAAGAAAGTGATCTTCATGATGCTATAAGTGGAGATAATTCAAAAAGAAATTCTAAATCATGCCACATATGCAATCAATATAGATATCTAGATCCATAAAAAAATGAATACATATATAGTCATGTATCTAATGAATATATGTCATGTACATAAATTTAAATAACTTAAATCTATTGGTACAAATAATCTAGATCCTATTTATCTTTAATTATCTCTAAAATCATTTCATGATCTTCAATAGGAAACCTCCACTTGTTTTTTGGCACCTCCTCTTTCAGGTAAAGTTTCAATTTATTTTTCTGGTGCTATAACTAAGTGACTATAATGTAGAACCTTTTGTCCTGACATATAATCAACAAATATAATACAATTTTTATCTCTTTTTTTGTTGATAAAATGTGCCTTCAATAAAAACTTGTCTAATGGGATACTCTTATCCATCACCATCTATCATTGATTCTACCAATTTTCATTTTGGTTGTGTACATCTTAGTAGATAGTAATCTACACATTTCACATTGTTAGGATATGCAACAACATTGAGAATATCCCTTGTGCAAAAAATTTAGTAGAAAAAATTATAAATATTTATATAAAAATTCTCAACTTAAGTAGAATATATAAATCAATTTGAAGATAGGGTATGTGCAAGATCGTGATGGGCCAAAAAGTGGCAATATGATGGGTATGTGGCTGATGAATTTTATTTTACCCAAAATTGATGAAATGAAAAGGGTTTTTAAAGGAGATTCTCAACTTTCCACCAATATAAATTATGCTTTACTTTGAATTTAATAAATAATTATTATTCATTTTCTATTGAATTAGGACTAAAATCCTGATTTTTAGGCTGATTGAAAAATATCTATAGCTTTCAAACGGTGTCATATTTTTTGAATCGAAAAAATGTGTCACATTCTATGCTTTGCATAATATAAGATTAAAAAAATAAAAAAATGAATTTCATGAAGTTTTGACCAAGTTAAGGTGGTCAGACATACGAGTCTTTATATTTTTTAAAAGTTTTCATAAAAAAATTATAATTAATTATTTACTTGGAAAAAAATTACAAAAAAATATGCATCACATCGGGACATGAGTCCTCTACTTATATCTAAAATATTATAAAAAAATATTATCATTTTAATGTGGTTAGGGTGGTCAGACAAACACCTACTTCTTGTTTTTTCTTTGTAATTTAAGTACTACTATATTGAAATTTCAAATTTTCACCAAATAGATTTTAGTTTTTTGTAAATAAAGCTAGTAATTTAGAAACTACATTCAATTTTCTACAAATGATATCATTACATATTTTTAAAATAATATAGATAAATTATTCAAATATTTATGTCAAGTTGCCTAACTCTGATTTTTTTGAATTTTTTGCCACTTAAGGGCCTATTTTTTCCATGATGATCCTGCACATACCCGATAAAAACTTATAGATTTAAGTAAAATATAAAATATACCTGTAACAATTAAGTCAAATTTAGGTTCATAATCAGCTAAATATGGAGGATCATAGACATCAACATTGTCATTATCATCAAAAGAGAGAATTGATACTATTTGTTTCATTTACAATTGTGAAACATACCCATATCTAATATTCTCCCATTAAACAATATTTCAGTTGGCCGCAACGCAATAAACAAAAAACATTATTTTTCTCTCACAATAATTACATAAGTTTTTCTATGTCTCGTTGTCATGATTTTATGCACAATTATAATACCATTAATTGTTTGAAAATTATAAGGATTTGATGGATCAATATTTGTAAATTTCAAAAAACCAAGTGATTAAAAAGTGTATATATATATTTAAATTTGAAAGTTCAATTTTCATGTACACACTTTAAAATTCAAATAACAAATTCTTGACCATGTATCTTTAACTTCCCAAAAATAGTGTGTTGTATATTGAGTTGTGAGAAAAAAAAATAAAAATTGCACCATTCATAAATTTCATTTGCATTCCATATGGCATTACATGGAAGTACACATTGGTGAAATTTTTTAAGTTAAGAGGTTTAAGAATTTAATATAGTTTAAATATAATTTAAAAAATATATATATTCCATATATGGTGTTACCTACAAGTTCATGTTGACGAAGTGCATACTTTGCACATTCTCTCCTTTTACATTTCCACTCATAAAAATTCCATAATAAATTGATGCCATGTATAGCCTATTGTTGGCATAACAAACTAAAATATTTCTCAGAATTAAATTATCCTATGAAGTTACAATTAATTTCAATAAAACCAAATTAGTTGAAAAACCTATATATATATATATATATATATATATATATATATATATATATATGTATACATAAACAACATATATAAGTAATTGAACAATTTAAGTCTCAAAGTTTAAAAAATAATTTTAATTTAAAAAATAAACACTTATTAGCACATCCATCATACCTTATCTAGTGTTGTTCAACATTTATTGTACATCATCTCAGATCTTCAAAAAATAAAATGAAACAATGGGCTACATATTTTATATCATGATTGATGTAGAGCAGAGGTGGAATAGACTAGGCTAACACAATAAAACACAATTTAATCACCACCTAAGTCTCAAGTCCCCTACAATGGTGATTTGCACTAATTCACTCATATTCACTAGGTCTTTGAATTGATGTTTTAAAGCATATATCTTAGAGAAGGTCATCTCTCCATGAAATAAAGACCTTTTTAGATACCCATTAGGCTCTATTGTAACATACCTCACTAGTGGCATAGTTTTTTTGGAATAATTCTCACTAACATGGTCCGCTACACCAAAACCAAGGCCAATTAGGCCACTTTTACAAAGTACCTACTAAGAATTTAATCCCCAAAAACCTAAAAAATTCACCAATGGTTTGAACCTATCATACAAGGTCCCATTTGAAATATTTTATCAACAAACAACACTTACAAATTGTTGTCCTTCACTTTAACTACCCTATCTAGCGTAACACATGAGGATGTTAGGCTAGGGCTTGGACAAAAACTCTACAAACTCCATCCCCTGCTCCAAAAGAAAACAAAAAAATAAAAGAAAACCCAAAGCTTCCATTCCACCAAGTTTGGCTAGAGTACAATGGTGGAATGGACTGGTATTTACATTTTTGATCACAAACCCTTGAAAATGAGGGTTTCTATACGATATGCACCAAAATGCCTCTAACAGACTTCAATTTTGATAAAAATCAATCACACCACACTCAAATGAAATATTATTCCTTGTATCAACTTATCACATAAATTTTATCTCATGACACTACTATATGGGGCCATATAGAACAAGAAAACACACAAAATGCACTTCAATTTGTAGAAATTAAAGCCTCTTTCAATTCCTTTTTTTCCTCCCAATGATGCAATCATGTTGCCTCAAAGTTTGTGAGGCCAAATAAAAACATGAAACTATAACTCATCAGTTACAAACAAGAAAAACTCAAAAATGACTGTTCACCTTCCACTTACACACAATTTTTCCAAGTTGCAAAGTAGCTTTTACATTCCTTTAACAAATTTTACCAAACACCTAAGAATGATCCTACATGACACCAAATATTGTAAAATGGTCTTGATTCAACCTTATTACATCCATTAAGTGATAAATCACCTAAATTACTAGCCTAGACACCTAAATGCATCAATAAAACCAAAATGACCATGGTGCCCTTGCACCAATGACCCATATCATCACTAATATAAAAGTGAGCCTCCTTGATGATAATTTAGTTAGCTTTACTACTTTATAAATTCTAGTTTATAAAAATGTATCCCTTTACATTTTCACACTTCTTTGGGCCTTCCATATTAGATTTTAGCTCATTTATGCCTTAATTAGTCATATTTTGCATCCACAAGCCTAATTAAATGCATTTTCTAGGGATAATCCTAACATTTAACACATGGCACATCATAATTTATTTTTTTGGGTTATGTGTCCTAGATCTAGGGATATAGGACTCATATGCCTATCTTGGCATATGGGTCCTACCTAGGTCTTGGGACCTAATTTTAAATGTCACATTGAATAAGACACTTCTTGAAGTTTGTGTCCTGAGTTTAAGCTCCTAGGACTCATATGCCCAACTTGGCATATGAGTCTTGATTTAACCTAGACCTATTTCAAATCAAAGTTTTGACAGAATTTTACTATCATAGATTTAATGTCAGCTTGTAGTGTTGTAATTTGGGCAAATTAGGCATGAAAAACTATAAATACAAGGTTATTTCACATAACTTATCGGGTATGTGCAGGATCACGATGGGCCAAAAAGTAGCGATATGTAAGTGATATGATGACCCATGTGGCTAACGAATTCTTTTTTTACCCAAAATTAATGAAACGGAAAGGGGTTTTAAAGGAGATTCTCAACTTCCCACAAATATAAATTATTCTTTACTTTGAATTTAATAAATAATTATTATTCATTTTCTATTTGAATTACGACTAAAGTCCTAATTGATAGGCTGATTGAAAAACATCTATAACTTTCAAACTATAACACATTTTTTGAATCTGAAACATCCGTCACATTTTATGCTTCACATACTATAGGATTCAAAAAATTAAATTGAATTTCATGAAATTTTGACCAAGTTAAGGTGGTCAGACATACTAGTTTTTACATTTTTTAAAATTTGTAATAAAAAATCATAATTAATTATTTACTTGGAAAAAAATTACAAAAAGATATGCATCACATCGGGAAATGAGTCCTCTACTTATATCTAAAATATTAAATCTTTTTTTATCATTTTATTGAGGTTAGGGTGGTTAGACAGACACCTACTTCTTATTTTTTCCCTCAAATTTAAGTACTACTACATTGAAATTTCAAATTTTCACCAAATGGATTTTTTTATTTTTTAAATAAACCTAGTATTTTACAAACGAAATTCAATTTCCTATAGATTCTATTGTTACATATTTTTAAAATAATATAGATAACTTATTCAAATTTTTACGTCAAGTTGCCTAACTCTGATTTTTTTGAATTTTATTGCCACTTAAGGGCCTGTTTTTTCCATGATGATCCTACACATACCCTATCCTAACACACAATTCCTAACAAGAGCTAGAAAGTTTTCATGTCATCTAAGCTTTCAAGTTTTCAAATCATAATAGAAAATTTATGAGATCAAGAGTTCACAAGAGCATTGAAGAGAATTCAAGAGCTAATTATCAAGAATTTCAGAGCTACATTCAAGATTCAAGCATCATGTCAAAGTCTTCATGCATCATGTGTATTTGTGAGCTAACACTTTTTATGTAGATTTCATGATTCAAGCAAGCATTTAAGTCAAGCATTCAAGCATTCAATCAAGAGTCAAGATCCACATTCATGCTAGTCATTTCACACAAGTTTGCAACCTTTATTTCAAAGGTTTGGTGAGTTACAATATTGTACTTTTTCATTCATCATTCCTTCATGCTATTTCATTTTATTTCAAGGTTTAATTATGAAAGTGGGATTTGACCAAGGTAAACTCCTATTCCCTAACAATTTTTTTTTTCTCTCTTGATGTGTGTTTACAGATCTAGGTGAATTGGAGATTTAAGATCCTTTAAAGATAAAGTTGCAAAAGCTATCAAATTCATCAAGAATTTGTCATTTGTCATCTTCATGAAAATACACCTACAAGCCATAATTCATATTTTCAATCAAACCCTAGTAATGAGACTAAATTTCCCAACTAGGTATATGAGTCCATATATAGCCCTTTTTGGCATCTTTCTATAGATCTTGTTTAGTCACCAATAGATTCTATATTTTTTCTACAATCTCGTTGTAGGACTAAATCACCTAGCTTGGCATATCAATCCTAGTGTGGTTCAAACAACAGATTTTTAGATTTTTGTAGACTTTGTTTTGAACTCTTTGATCCTACAAGTACTTTTTTATTTCATTCTAGTTTATAAATTTGATTTCATGTCTTCAATTTTCTATGGTTTTGTGCATAAGTGTTTGTACCTCTCCTTTAAAACTTAATTTTAATGGTGAAAACCCTTTTAATCATACAAGGAAATCCACTAGTCCTTCCCTTAATTGAGTCCCTTGGTTGAGGGATCATGGTTTCCTAATGAAATAAAGTGTGAAATAGGTTTAGTTCCATCTCCTAAAAGGTGGACACCTATTTCCTTAATGTTCATTTTGGTGAACCTGACCTTTGGAACTTTTAATTTTTTATTTGGAGAATATTGTAGTCTTAGATCTAGATTGCATTAACTTTTCATTATATTTACATTAGTTGAATTGCATTTAGGACTTCTAAATATTGCATTAGTGAAAACCACATATAGGTTGTATTTTTTCATTTTTTTTTCATTCAATTTCATTGGAAAACTATACTTGAAAATAATCATTCACCATACAACTTAGAAACACTAAAATAAGCTCAGAATTTGGTGAATCTAGCTTAAACATGGGACTCTTTCACCCACTTGGGCGATTTAGTCCCTATATAGGTCTTTTTTTCCATATATTTGGGTATTTTGTGGTCTTTGTTTTTCACTATCTGAAATCATCAAAAATGTATGTGGGAATCATACAGCCATCTGTGTGAATGAGTCCCTGGATGCCTACAAAAACCAACTTTTCTAAGCTTTTTGGTCATTTTTTGTACTTTGTAGGCTTTCTGGTAGCCTATTGTATTAGTTTGGAAAGTTTCAAGAATTTATGTTTCATGTATCTAGGTCAAATCATCCATTTAGTATAATTATTTTTAAAAATCATTCCAAAAATCTCACTTTAGTAGTGAAAATATTCAGATATGTAGGAAATTTATTTACATTTTTGAAGCATTTCATAAATTAGATAGCTTAATTTTTCATGTTAGCATGTTTTCTTTTAAGACAAGTGGTTTTGAAATGGTTAGGAATATATTGTATAAGTACAACATCCCATCTTATGATTTCAATGTAGAGCATAGAGATGAGTTCATTAAGAAACATATTATCCATCATTTCACTATCTTTCCTAGATATGTGAATATCTTAGAGGAAGAGAAACAAACTATTGAAAAAATTCTTAATATCACCTTTCCTATCACTCACTCAAACCCTGATATATATCCAATTTGTGAGGATGATATGATACAAGAAGATACAATCATAGATAATCATGAAAACCACAATTATTCTTCTCCCAATACCTCTCCTACTAGTGATAATGGTATCTTGGTGAAAGAAGATACAATCATTGAGAATCATGAAAGTGTTTATTGTCTCTCCCCCCCCCCCCTCCTTGGAAAATATTATAACATAAGAAGAAGAGATCATTGAAACATTCCTTAACATTACTTTACCTAGTCTCCATTCATCTCCCAACACCTCCCCTACTTGTGAGAATGCTTTAGTGAAAGAGGATACAATCATGAATGATCTTGAAAAAAAAAATTGTGAGGAGGATATGTTGGTGTTAAGAGATCCAATGATTGAGAGATATGAAAATCCTACCTCTCCTACTTGGGAAGACATTAGAGCACATGAGGATGTAATTGTAGATAACCATGATAATCACATGTGTTCTTCTCCTATTATCTTTCCTAGTTGTGAAGAAGATATTTTTATGTTAGAAGATACACTTATTGAGAGTCATTAAAATCCTATTTCTCCCTTTCCTAATGATCCTACCATTTGGAGAGATTTATTTGAATGAAAGGATCCAATCATTTGCTAGCAGGACAATGATAGTTATTCCTTTCTTATTTCCCCCCTATTGATGATGAGGTTAACTCACAAAATATAACAATGGAATGTGATTAAATTCTTGCTTAATCCTCTACTAAAAGATCTCCTACTAGGCAATATATCATGGTGGAAGAAAATGACAATAATAATAATGATTCTTCCTTAGATGAAGATGATGAAGTGACATTAGACTCCCCTTCACGAAGAGATCATGAAAATATTGACAAGACTTTTGAGGTTATGGACATTAGATATCCCTTGAAGTGGTATCCTAAGCCACTTCTTACCATCTATCCACCCTCATAATAAGGGTATGTGCAAGATCATGATGGGCCAAAAAGTGGTGATATGTAAGTGATATGATGGCCCATGTAGCTGATGACTTTTTTTTTACCCAAAATTGACTAAATGAAAAGGGTTTTTAAAAGAGATTCTTAGCTTTCCACCAATATAAATTATGCTTTACTTTGAATTTAATAAATAATTATTCTTCATTTTCTATTTGAATTATGACTAAAGTCCTCATTGATAGGATGATTAAAAAAAATCTATAGCTTTCAAATGGCATCACATTTTTTGAATCTGAAATATGCATCACATTCTATTCTTCACATACTATAGGATTAAAAAAAGAAAAAAAAAATCATGAAGTTTTGACCTAGTTAAGGTGGTCAAACATAAGAGTTTTCATATTTTTTAAAAGTTGTAATTCAAAAATCATAATTAATTACTTACTTGGAAACAAATTACAAAAAAAACATGCATCACATCAGGACATGAGTCCTCTACTTATATATAAAATATTATAAAAAAATATTATCATTTTATTATGGTTAGGGTGGTCAGATAGACACCTACTTCTTATTTTTTTCCCTGAAATTTAAGTACTACTGCATTGAAATTTCAAATTTTCATCAAATAGATTTTAAAAAAAAAAAAAAACCTTGTAGCTTAGAAACTACATTAAATTTTCTACAAATTCTATTCTTACATATTTTTTAAATAATATAGATAACTTATTCAAATTTTTATGTCAAGTTGCCTAACTTTGATTTTCTTGAATTTTATTGCCACTTAAGGACTTTTTTTTTCCATGATGATCCTGGACATACCCATAACTACAACTGAAAAATAGACCAATTCTTATCTTAGAAGCACCTAAAAGGCAACGTGATAATGATAATTTTTCGCAACAACAAAGTTACAATGCCCTTGCTCATACATATAATACTAGGAACAATCCACAACCAAGAAAAACAAATCCGACATCCCTCACATTTCCTCAACCTATCTTACCTGGTCCTCCCTATTTTCCTTTACAACATGGAAAGGAGTATGATCTTATTGAAAAACTTAAGAACACTCTTGCTAAGATATCATTAAGGGACCTTATTCAAGCCTCCCCTCATTATCATAACATGATTCAGAGTGCCTTACAACAAGATCCTACCCCCTGCAATGTGTAATCAAATGATGTGGCAGCCCAAATTCAAGCTATAATTCTAGTCAACTTAGACATTACTTTCCATCAAGATGAGTTGCCTTCACTAAAAGTTCAAAAATAAATGAATATTTCATGATAATAACTATTTTCAATGGGACAAGGATAAAAATAACCCTTCTCAACAATGGCTTAGCCCTCAATGTGTGTATTGTAACCCTTTTGGATAAGCTTGTAGTGGATAAATAAATAATTGAACCTGATACCTTATTGATTCAAGGATTTGACAATGTAGGAAAATAGTCACTTGTTGTGATCACTTTTCCTATTACAGTTGGAAGGCTACATTGCAAATTCCTATCCATCTTCTTTTAGGAAAACCATGGATTCATGCAATTAATGGGGTTCCTTCTATCCTTCATCGTAAAATTAAGTATGTATACAACAACAAAGTGTATACCATCAAAACTAATCGTGAAATAGAAAGAGTTTTGAACACTAAGAAAAGCAAGGAAAATCCTTCAAAAAAATTGACACCAAATATAAAAGTGAAACTTGTGCAAGAGAAATACAAATAAAATTATATTGAAGAATTCATAAAGTTATTAGAAGATGAATGAGGTTCCTTAGAATTCACACCTACATTCATGGGTGAATAAAAAACATAAAAAAAGAGTTTGAAAATAAAAACAAACCAAAAATAATGTCAACACAAAATTTAGATGCCTTCAAAAGTATCCACCTCAACCACTTTAAAAAGAGAAGAAAGTTACACAAAAAACATTGATGAAGTTGATTATGAGCAACCTCTGAATCCAAAAGAAATGAAAAATATTTATGGAAGAGGTTATGAACCTATGACACAACTTGGTTATGTGGAAAATGATGTGGTGCTAGAGAACAAGATATCCATGTCCCCAACCAGGCTAAGAAACACGAAACCACTAGTGGTCTTGGTTATTTTCCTTTGAAAGATATGAACGAATCAAATAAATCCTTAGTTAATATCAATTTCATCACACAAAACACTAATGATTTTACTTTTTTAGATTTTACACCCTCCTATAAAGGAGAGTACAAAATATTACCATCTAAAGAGTGTTGAATATGAAGCCTTGTACTAAGAATAATATATCTTTGTCACAAAATAAAGGAACATCTAATATTGATCAAGAGTATCTTTTTGAGACTCCTACAAGATCATTTGATATCCCTCCCTCCAAGAACATGAAAGAAATTTTACTACAAGAGTTCATTTTGTGCATATCATAGAGTTCGTGGTCATTCTACTAATAAATGTAAGGTTTTAAGTAATAAAAATCAACATCTTAAGGATTGTCATGCTCTTCCTTGTGTTGAATCACCTAGTTCCTCTAATTGATATTGATTTCTAATTTTTTCATCAATCATCTCAGCTCACCCTTATCGTGCAATAAGTGGGGGAAATAGGGTTAGGTAGCCTTGTCCTCATATGACACTTGTTCTCTCTTTTGGCTACTTGACCACCTTCCATGTATATATAGGAGCAATCTTGGGTTGTGGACGACATGCCTTAAGTTGGTTCACATGTGACATACTTTTCTTTCTATGTTTAGCATTATATTTTGGGGGTAACCCTTTATTCATGATGTAATTTGATTCAAGAACATATGACTTGGCATAGGGATTTTCAAATAAGCTATCATGTTTTCTTCCACTTTAAACAAAATTTATCACAACAATGGTATTAGCAATTTCTCTATAGTGGGGGCATACATTGACATTATCTTTCAACATTTCTCATATTTCATTATGTGATCATTTTTCTTCTTGTGATGCGCCATTTTCTTGGTGGTATGATTAGGTTTGATTTCCTTTGAGAGTGTGATATTTATTTTATTTCTTCTCTCTCAAATATATTAGGCACGATGTTTTCTAATTAGAGACCTTACATGAACTAAGCAAAGTCCCTTTGAACAAATTTACTTGCATGTTGTTATCAAGAGGTGTTAAGAGGTATAGCTTTGGTATGGTTAGCATGTATGAGATCTAACCATAGGCATGACTTTCCCATAGCAATTTCCTTGTTTGTGTGAGCATATATCAACTATGTGCATATATGTCTCGCCTTTCTAGGGGCTCACCTAGTGGATACCAGATTCCACTAGCTTGTGTGAGAATTCATTTTATTTTCATAGTGGGAATCATATTCCACTTGTAAACATCTTTTGGATAAACACCTTAGACCTGGTCCACATCAAATCAGACAAACAGTTAAGGATTGATCGATCCTTTTTTCTAGTTATGGGTAAAAGCACAAAGTTTGTCACACTTTCAGCCAACATATCAGCACAATTGAATTTAAGTATTTTTAACTAAAAATCAATTTTGGTTAAACATATGACCTAGTATGATTCATTCTAGTTAAGTTAGATACTTCCACAATTTATTCAACTAAAATTGTTGGCTAAAAATATATGGAGCACCACTTTGAGTCCAATTTACCCAAAAAAAAAATTATTTGAAAACTTGAAGTTTTAATAACTCTTCATTTAAATAACATTTTAAAAAAAATGTAAAAATACCCTTTTGTAGATCCATAAGTGTAGTTTTCAAAAATATATTTATTTTAATAGTTCAATTATTATTTATATTCATATTTTTATTTATACTAAAAGTAGGTTATCAGCAAAAAATATTAGGTTGATTACCATGCCAAAGAAAAATACTAAAACTTATTAAAAAAAAATTGAAAAAAATATGATGCACTAGATAAAAGAATCTATTTCAAGATGGTATAATTTTTTTTCCATTTTAGATAAATATTTAATATGAATGTTGACGTCCAATGGAAACAATTATTTTTTATTCACGCACATTTTAATATACAAATATATATTTATCAAAATTGGAAAAAAATATATCCATGCACTAAAGTTTCAAGTTATAAATACACACAAAAAAATTGAAAGAAAAAAAACAAAATTTACTATAAAATTTTTTACGTCCCGTGCAACTTCATTTTTCAGCATTTTATCAGCAACTAAATTATAGTGTTAATTTATGAAAAACTAGTTTAAAATAATTTTTTAATTTCTTATAAAAAACACAAACATAAAATATACTAAAAAAATACATATTTTACTTGTTTACATCATTTAAAAATTCAAAACATATATGCTACTTTTTAGTGATTCAAGTTTAAAAGTTGGATCAGCATTGGCCATTTCCTTTATAAAGTGTGACATAGCTTTGTGCTTTTACAATTATTCCTTGTGTCTGGCAGTGTATGCTTGTGTATTGTTGTTGCTTCATACATCATACACATTTTCTGTGTCCCCTTGTGCTTATATTGGTTTGGCATAAGATCTTGGACCCTAGGGGCTTGACCACCTCCTTGATCTTTTTCATCCTAGATACCATCCAAAGTAGTACACTCAAACACCTCTTGATGCAATTTTGTCTACTTTAGCGTGAGTTTGATGCAAGGCCATCCTCTCACTAATGTGTGGGTAAATTTAGTGTATAAAAATGTATCCATTTACATTTCACACTTTTTGGGTGTTCCCTATTAAAATTTGGCTCATTTATGCCTTGATTGGTCCTATTTTGCATCCAAAATCCTAATTAAATGTATTTTTCTAAGGATAATCTTGACATTTAACAAATGACAAATCATAATTTAATGTTCTTAGTTATGTGTTCTAGATCTCAAGATTTGGTAATCATACACCCCTCCAGGCATATGGGTCCCACCTAGGTCTTGGGACCTGATTTTAAATGTCACACTGAATAAGACACTTCTTGACTTTTGTGTCCAAAGTTTGTCATAGGGACTCATACACCCAACCTAGAATATGAGTCTTGCTTTAACTTGGACCTATTTTAAATCAAATTCTTGGTGGGATTTTATTATCCTTGATCTGATTTTGGCTTGTAGTATTGTAATTTCAAGAAATTAGGCATTAAAAAGTATAAAAACAAGGTTATTTTATATAATTTCTCCTAACAAAATCTAGAAATTTTTTAAGTCATATAAGCTTTCAACTATTCAAATCATAATTTCAAATTTATGAGATCAAGAGTTGACAAGAGCATTCAATAGTATTCAAGAGTTTATTATTAGGTATTTTGGAGCTACATTGAGGATTCAATCATCATGTCAAATTATTCAAGAATCATGTGTATTTGTGAGCTAGCATTTGTGATGTGGGTTTAATGATTCAAGCAAGCATTTAAGTTAACCACTCAAGAATTCAATCAAGAGTCAAGATCCACATTCATTCTTGACATTTCACACAAGTTAGCAACCTTTATTTCAAAGGTTTGGTGAGTTGCAACATTGCATTTTTTCATTCATCATTCCTTCATGCTGGGTATGTGTAGGATCATGATGGGCCAAATAGTGGCAATATGTAAGTTAAATGGTGGCCCATGTGGCTGACGAATTTTTTTTACCCAAAATTGATGAAATGAAAAGAGTTTTTAAAGGAGATTCTCATCTTTCCATCAATATAAATTATGCTTTACTTTGAATTTAATAAATAATTATTATTCATTTTCTATTTGAATTACGACTAAAGTCCTAATTGATAGGCTAATTGAAAAAATATATAGCTTTCAAATGGTATCACATTTTTTTGAATTTGAAACATGTGTCAAATTATATACTTCGCACACTATAGTATTACAAAAAAAAAAAAATCATGAAGTTTTGACAAAGTTAAGGTGGTTAGACATACAAGTTTTTATATTTTTAAAAAGTTGTAATAAAAAAATCATAATTAATTATTTAATTACAAAAAAAATTTAAAAAAATGTGTATCACATTGGGACATGGGTACTCTACTTATATATAAAATATTATAAAATAATACTATCAGTTTATTGTGGTTAGGGTGGTCAAACAGACACCTACTTCTTATTTTTCTCCTAAAATTTAAGTACTATTGCATTGAAATTTCAAATTTTCACCAAATAGATTTTTGTAAAAATAAACCTAGGATTTTAGAAACTACATTCAATTTTCTAGAGATTCTATTTTTACATGTTTTTGAAATAATATAGATAACTTATTCAAATTTTTACGTCAAGTTGCCTAGCTCTGATTTTCTGAATTTTCATCGCCATTTAAGGGCTTATTTTTTCCATGATGATCCTGCACATACCCTTCTATTTAATTTCATTTCAAGGTTTAATTACCAAAATAGGGTTTGACCAAGGCAAACCCTATTCCCTAACAAAACAACATTTTTCTCTCTTCATTTGTGTTTGGAAATCTAGCTGAGTTGGAGCTTGAAGATCTTTTGAAGACAAAGTTGTCAAGAAGTTGTCATCTTCATGGAAACTCACCTACAGGCTAGAATTCAAACTTTTAGACTTGAAGATCAGAAAAAATAGAAGCTACAAAAGATCACTAGAGGCAATAGAACTATCAGTCAAACCTTAGTAATGGGACTAGATCACCCAACTGGGCATATGAGTCCCTTTATAGCTCTTTCTTGTATCTTTCTATAGATCCTAATCAGTCATCAGAAGATTCCAAATTCTACCCAGAATCCTATAGTAGGACTAAATCACCTAGGTTGGTGTATCAGTCCCCATGTGTTTGAAATAGCAATTTTTTAGGGTTTTACAAACCTTATTTTGTCCTATCTAATCATATAGGTACTTTTTTATTTCATTCTAGTATATAAATTTGATTTCATGTCTTCAATTTTCTAGGCTTTTGAGCATAAGTATTTGTACCTCTCCTTTGAAACTTCCTTTTGAAAGTGAACCCCCAATTAATCACACAATGAAACCCCCTAATCCTTCCCTCAATTTAGTCACTTGGTTAAGGTATCTTGGTTTACTAATGAAATAATGTATGAAATAGGTTTAGTTCCATCTCCTAAAAGGTGGACACCTATTTATTTAATGTTCATTGCATACCTATCTCCTAAAAGGTGTAGTTCCATCTCCTAATAGGTGGAAATCTATCTCCTAAAAGGTGGACACCTATCTCCTAAAACATGGAAACCTATTTCCATCTACATGCAACTCCACATTCCTATATAAAATTTGAAACAAATTTGCAACTTGCTCTTAATGATAATATTGACTTTGAATCTCATTTTGAGGACTAAAGGTTTAGTTCTCAAAGAAATCGATAGTAGACATAATACAACCTAGTGGAAATAAATTCTTTGAGTCACAAAATTTCTTAGCTTGCAATCTTGCACCATGACAATGGTGGATATTTGGATATATGATATTGCAAAATCTATTCATAAATTCATTGTAAGTCAATCCACTCTCTTTGAGAATAATTATTTTGGCCTCGACTCCTGACCTCATTGACTATTTCTCATATTCAAATCTCTTCCAAAAAATTGCATTGAAAGATCAATATTGTCAACTTATTAAAGATTCTTCAAATTTACACAATCATTACATATAATTTTTATACATTGTACATTGAATTCATCTAAATCTTCTAATTTTTCACATTTAAGAGACTTCACAAATTGTGTTGTGCTTCTATGGATGACCATAGTTTTATTAATTACTACCATACCATTTTTATATGAATATAGGTGTAGATCTAATTCAACATGATTTCAACAATAATAAGTTTCGCGTACTTTATTTATACATAGAATTGATGGTTGTAGTGTCTCAAACATCCTTTCACAAATCTTCACATCTAAAAATTCTTTCTTGAATGCTTCAAAAAGTTCACTTTGTGTTGTATCTATTAAATTTTTTGGATGAGAAATTTTTGTACCATCTTCACCTATTATTTGTATAGTGTTCCTTCTATTGGAAGAAATATGAGATTTTTTTGTGCAATATTCAATCATCTATTTTTTTACATCTAAAATTTTATCTTTTCAGGGAAGCCTACAAATACTTACCCATTTTTTCTCAATATTTTCATCTGGTCTATCTGTATTTTTAATATACATTTGAATAGTTCTCCTAGAAACATTCAGTAATTCAGAAATTGCTTGAATTTTTCTTCTATGTGATAATTTATTACTATAAATTATAGTCATCAATGATCTATGTGTAGTACTTGGATCACTAGCCGGACTCTTGTTTTCAATAAAATTCAATGCTTCTTGCAAGTTTTCAATAATTTTTTTTTTAATGAACTTGATGACCTTTTCCTATTATCAACCCCTAACAAGTCAAAAAGAGGGCTCATTTATTTTTGCCTAAATAACTTTACAAATAATTGTGTCCTTCCAATTAAAGATTTTTCTTCAAAAAAATCATCCCATATTCATTTAGAGTGTAATTTTACTGTGCTCTCAAATAATATATCATCAGATGAAATATTATTGAAAGGAGAATCCTCATCCTTCTCCATCAAATTTTCCATACCATAACAAAAATCTACTACTAGGTTCAATTTTTTCTTGTGTATGTATGTCACCTTTGGCCATCAATAATTTTCATGGGTTGTTCTTGAGTAGATGCTCCTTAATTCACTTTTCTCTTCTTCTCTCTTTTTTTATCATACTTCCTCTTTCTAATCCTTTGACTCCCCATCACAAATTTCTCAATATTGAATTCACTTGCATACAAATGTACACACATGATTTCAATCATTGTAGTTAATATTACATAAATAGAACACTAAATATTGTTCATTTATTAAAGCCAAAGTAAAAAATAAATAAAAAATTATAACTAGTTTTCAAAAAATAATGAGAGTATAAATACTATAAGCACTCTATAACCTAAAGCATCATCTAAAATTCATATATAGGGAAAATTCATGTGTACACAATATGTAAGAAATTATTAACATGAGCCACACACTGGATTATTCTCTAGTAATATTTGTATCAACATAAAAAAATAACACAAACATTTAAATAAAAATAAAGAAAAGACAAATAAAATAGGTCTTAACTAGTGATATTGAAATAATTCTTCCCCAAGTAGATTAAACCGTATTATCTTAACATCATCATAAACAAATTTTGATTTTTTTTTGAACTCGAATACAAGGGTCCTAAATTACTTATGTTGTTTCTCTAGTGATATAGAATGATAAGGTTCATCAATTAAAATTTCTTTAAATAAATAAATTACAAACATATCATGAGCATATTTGGTATATATCACTTGAAAATATTTATCATATAACTAGGTGTACACTAGATTATTATATTACTTACTATCACCACTAAATGCATCAATATGTGGATCTTTATAATAAAATCAGTACTATAAATCATATAAAGAGAAACTCCTAAAATGACCATTAATTGTTAGGTTTTAGATCTAATGGTTGATATTTTGTTAGCCTATCTTGTCCTAAAAGGTAACCCTATTTTATGAGGGCATTGTACTACAATTATAGATGGTGATGTATTCTAAGAGTCTACTAGCATTTGTGTTGTCTCTAGATCTCTAGCAGTGATACTCCTATGAGAAGCTTTCTTTACAAGTATATTGTAATCTTTATGATTGCTTAATAATATATTGGGCAGCTTTTTTAGTGTGGATTTTTTTCTCTCGAAAGGGTTTTCCCCACGTAAATGGTTGTGTCGTGGTATGCATGATATTTATGTTTATTTCTATTTATTTTTTTGTAATTGTTAAAGATTTGTAAAAATGTTATTTTGTTGCAAGAATTTTCAGATGCAAAGTTCATCAAGGAGAATAGAGGTGGATAAATTTTCTTGAAATAATTTTGAAATGTAGAAGTTGAAGATGGATGATTAGTTGATAGATCAAGATCTGTGGGATATTTTTGATGAGAATGTTTCAAGTTCTATAGATCCTATTGAATTTTCTCAATATGAATTTATAGACTGTAAAGCCAAGGGTCTAATCAGATTGTGCTTGGTAGAATATTTTAATTGATTTCTATAAGAAGACCCATGTATAGAAACTATGGAAGAAGCTTGGTGAGATGTATTAGGCCAAATCTGTAGAAGAAAATATTTTCTTGAGGAAGAAGTTGTATTCCTTGAGAATGGAAGAGGGAGGATGAATCATAGACCACCTATAAGCATTCAATATTTTGGTGGATCAATTGGCATCAATTGTAGTGAAAATGGATGAGGAGAAATTTCAAATCTTTCATTGTTCTATTCCTAATTCATGGGATTCTCTTCTTATGGCTATTGGGAGTACTTCTCCTATTTTGAAGACTAAAGATGTAGTGGGTTATTTTCTTTCTAAATATATGAGGATGAAGGTATCCATCACTACCAAGGAGGCCCTAGAAGTTTGTGGAAGACCTAAGGAAAAAGGAAAGAAAAATGAGAAGCATGAAAAATCCAAGTCTAAGGGGAGATCTAAATCACTTGGAAAGTCCAAAGACTTTATTTTTTGGAACTATGGTAAGCTTGGACATGTTCGTAAGGAATCTAAAGAAGAAAAGAAGAAGAAAACAAAGAGATTTGATTCTAATTCTAAGTTTGAGAAGGAATATGGTGACACATTGAATGCAGCTTTGGCAACTTGTTCACGTAATGATGCATGGTTAATTGACTCAGGTGCATATTTCTATTTGATCTTTAATAGAGATTGTTTTTCTAAATATGAAGAATTTGATGGACGTAAGGTGTAATTTTGTGGCAATTGTTGTTTAGACATTGTTGGTTGTGGTAAAGTTAAAATTAGATTTCTTGGTAGTAGAATAAAAATGATTGATAGTGTATTGCATATCCTTGGATTAGCATGAAATTCATTATTTGTGAGAAAACTAATAGATGCAGTGTGCAAGTAGTATTTTCTAATGTAGGAGGCAAGATGGTTAGAGGTTCTTTGGTGATTACTAGAGGTGTTAGATATGGCACATTACATAATCTTGATGCATTAATTGTTGAGTGAAATACTACTTATGTGGAAGAAATGAGGGTTTCACCTTCAACAGATGGTTATGGATTTTGGGTTTACCCAAGGGTGCTCTTTCTTCTAGAAAAATGTTACCTATAGAAAAAACTATGTTATGGCACCAAAGACTTGACCGCATTGGAGAAAATGGTCTAAGGTTCATGAAAAATAAAAACCTTTTTGAAGGTTTGTCTGATTGTAATCTTGAATTCAATTTCTATGAACATTGTGTTTATGGAAAATAAAATGACATTTAGTTTTACTCGAGTTATTGAATAAATATTGTGGTGTATTGGATCTTAATCATTCTAATGTGTTTGGTCCTATAGATGTTCTTTTGATTGGTAAATCCACATATTATGTTTCATTTATTGATGATTACAGTAGGAGGACATGGGTATATTTTCTAAAGAATCTAAATTTTTTAGTTGATTTAAAGAATTTAAATAAATGGTTGAGTTGTAGACTAGAAAGAAAATAAAATGTTTCAGGACTGATAATGGTGATGAATTTTTCTCTAATGATTTTGATAGATTCTATAAAGATTTTGGTATTCATAGATAAAGGAAACTTCATATTCTCCACAACATAATGGAGTTGTATAAATAATGGACATGACACTAATGGGAAAGGCTAGGAGTATCTTAAGTGGTTCTAGCTTAGAACAAAGGTTTTGGGCTAAATATTTTACCACTGTGTGTTACCTTATTAATAGGTATCCTACATCAGCTCTTGTTGATAAGACACCTATAAAGGCATGGTAAGGTCGCAAACCTTCATTAAGACATCTTAGACTTTTTTATTGTGAGGCATATGCACATGTGCCAAAGGAGAAGTGAACAAATTTGGAGAACAAGGCTATGAAATGTATCTTCATCAGATACAATTATGGTGCTAGAGGATACAAGATTTGGGATCCTCTTGAATGTAAGGTAATACATCTAGTAGAAGTGTTATTTTTAGAGAAACTAAGCCTTCTTTTGTTACATTTTAGCCAAAACAAATTAAAGAGGAAGACGTGATTCAATTTCCTTCTACACCTGAGAAAGTTAAATCGAGGCCCATGCATAGACAAGAATATGAGGAGAGCTCATTTATCTTTGAATCTTCAAAAGAGGAGGAATAATCTCCAACTTAACTTATTCATAGGTCTACAAGGTATAGAAAAGCACTTGAAAGGTATACACCTGATGATTGGAGATGTATTTTTTATTTGAATACTAACATGGATGAAACCAGATTTGTAGAAGAGACATTAGGTATGAATGATGTAGAATCCTGGAAGATCACTATGGATGAAGAAATGGAATTTTTGAAAAAGAATGATACATGAGATCTTGTACCATTGCCTAAAGGATGGAAACCTATTGGTTTCAAATGGGTCCTCAAGAAAAAGATTGGTTTAGATGGAGGTATTGATAAGTACAAAGAAATTTTGGTTGTGAAAGTTTACTCTCAAGTTGAGGGTGTTGATTATGGTGAGATATTCTCTCCTATTGCAAAAATGCCATCCATTAGATTTTTTCTTTTTATTGTTGTTGCATATGATTTAGAGGTTGAGAAAATGGATTTGAAAACTGCTTTCCTTCATGTTGACTTGGAGGAGGATATTTATATGACATAACCAGAGCACTACATGGTGAAAAGTATAAGTAAATTGGTTTGAAAATTTAATAAATATTTGTATGGCTTAAAATAGAGTCTTAGGTTGTGGTACCATAAATTTGATGCATATGTGTTGATTTTGGGATTTGGGCATTCTAAATTAGATAATTGTGTTTATTAGAAAACTAATGGTGATCATTTCATGTTTATTGCATTATATATTGATTCAACATGTTATTTATTAGAATTTAGGGAAAGGTACATGACTTTAGAACTAAAATGTCAACTTGCTACTAAATTTAAAATGAAATACCTTGGTGTAGCTAGACACATTCTTAGGGTTGAAATTAAAATAGATAGAGTGAATAAAAATCTATGGCTTGGCCAAAGTAAGTATGTCAATTCAATTTTACAAATATTTAACATGTAGGATTGTAGACCATTGTGTGTTCCTTTTTCTGTTGGAACAAAATTATCTATTTAAGATTTTCCAACATCTCCATCAGAGTTGGAAGACATGAGTAGAGTGCCTTACCAAAGTGTAGTTGGAAGTTTGATGTATGTTATAGTTTGTACTAGAACATTTTACAAGCACTGGGAAGTCTTTCCAATATATTTCTAATCTTGGGAGAGTTCATTGGGATGTAATTAAAAGGGTATTAAAATACTTGCACAGTACCTTAGATTATTCCTTATCTTATCATAGTAATGTTGCTAAAGATGAGATTTCCCTTGACATTCATGGTTATGTGGATTTAGACTAAGAAGGTGATATTGATAGTAGACAATCCACCAGTTCTTATGTGTTCACTTATTTAGTGGTGCAACTAGTTGGATGAGTAAGCGATAAGCTATGGTTTTTGTTTTCACTATTGAAGCAGAGTATATGAAAAATACTCATGCTTGTAAAGAATCCATTTGGCTTAAGATACTATGTTCATATATTGCAATAAAACAAGGTGTAGTCATAATTTATTGCGATAGTTAGAGTGTGATATGTCTAGCCAAGAACCTAACATTTCATGCCAACACCAAGAAAATTGATGGATAGTATCATTTTGTTAGAGATATGATCAAATATGGAAGGGTGAAGGTCGTTAAGGTAGATAATTTGATGAATGTTGCTGATTATTTAACTAATCCTATGAGAATAGAGAAGTTTTGATGGTATTCCAAGATTATGGGTCGTTCAGACCCTAGAAATTAAGAGACAATGTTTACTTCCTCCCATTAATCTTGGAATGTGTTCAACAAGTGGGAGATTTGTTGGGAAACTATGTCTCAACCTTGCAATTATATAAATGTTATTTTTGATAGGATATACATATGAATATATATATTTCCTAGTTACACCAATAGGTATAATATATAATGGAAGCAAGGGGAGGAGTGGGATGTGTGTAAAGAATTTTTTGTTAACTATTTTAGGAAACATCTAAAATGGTTAACATACATTATATAAATGATACATTGTAAATCTAAACCATTAATTATTAGGATTAAGATCTAATGGTGGATATTTTGTTGGCCTATATATCCCTAGAAAGTGACACTACTTTATTAGGGTGGTGTACTATAATTGTAGATGTAGATGTATTCTAAGATTTTGATAGTAGTTGTGTTGTCTCTGGATCTCTGATGGTGATACTACTGTGAGAAGCTTTCTCTAAATGTATATTGTAATCTTTTTTATTTTTGAATAATATATTGGGCAGGTTTTGGAGTGAGGGGTTTTTCTCCCAAAAGGGTTTTCCCCATGTAAATCATTGTGTCATGGTGTGCATGATATTTATGTTTATTTCTATTTATTTTTTTGTAACTTTTAAAGATATATAAAGTTTTGTATTATTCTCCTCTGAAAATTAGTGTAGGAGGTTGTTCCTCTACCTTAGCTTCCTTACACAATATACCTAAATGTGTAGATGACTAGCTCATATTATAAATTTGACAAGATATGCTCATAATTTTCAATATCACATGTGATAAGGAAACCCAATTAGATCATCATTAAAAAGGCATGTCATGGAGATCCTTGAACTATAAATATAGTTTAGAGACAAAGAAGCGGTAAATTAAATTATATGTATGACAACCTTATATGTATTGAAAGAAGGTGTATTCCTACATGTATCATGTCAACCCTTAAAATATATTCAAATAAGATAGGGTTATTTAGCATTAGATCTAGATAGAACATGAGATCAGAAATAATGTGTTCATAACAAATATAAACTATATATAATATCAAGAATCGCATGATGAAGAATCTAGCATTGAGTAACTCTAGAGGATACAAGAAAAGTGGAATCAGAAATTGCACAAGTAGTTAAAGAATGTAAAATGTAGGGTATGTGAAATTATGTATGAATAAAACTTGGGAAAATAAAGTAAATTTTGGTTAAACCAGGTTAATTTTTGAGGAAGATAGTATGCACCATGAAAGGGCAAGAATTAGATTATTTTTATTTTCGATATGGCATGAAGAAGTTAGAATAGCATGTAAGTATGGACTTTCAAGAAGGGGACTTGGTATCCAAGTGTAATGTATAATAAAAATTCAAGTGAACCTAAGATGTGTCAATCTAATGCAAGAGCATGGGAAAGATTGGACAAATATAAGGTTTGGAAAGCTCTAGTCAAGTTTTGATGATAAAATATAGATGGAGAAGGTAGTCACATGTGAAAGAGAGGATCCATAGAAATATATCAATATTATTCTCAATAAAATCCAATTTGAGTGAGCGAGCATGGTAATAAAAGAGAATGCAAGAATATCCTCAACAAAGAGAAATGAGGAAGGAGAATGGAGCACATAAGTGCTACAACAAATTCTACAATGTAAGAAAATTTCACTAACAGGGAGGAAGTTCTACCTAAAGAAGGAACAATGGTATCTATAAAATGAATCAAAGAGAAAAACTATATATATAAGTGAAGTTTTTAAACCCTATTAAAGGAGGTTAGATAAAGGAAGGATTACAGATGGAGAAGAAGGTCAAAGGAGAGAAAACATGATATGATCTGATAAGGAAAAGATGAGAAAAATTAAAGGAATTAGACTTCGATAGAGGCTCAGTTAGTGTATGCCATGCAGGTGAGGTTGAGGGAAAAAATAAGGAAAATCCATATTAATAATACTAAAGTATGAGTTTCTAGGGAAGGATGAGAAAATATTGATGAACTTTGAAGAGCATATTAAAACTACCACTTCATCTCATTTGTTAAAATAACGATTCATGGATAGGGAATATTATGTCAATGGATATGGTGAACAAATGAGAGTAGATCATGTTACAAGGAAGAAGTTATGCACAAGAACAAGTGATGGAACCCACACATGAGAAATACATGAAAAGTAGAGAAGAGAAGAGGTGCAAGGGAAAACATGATTATGCAAAACCACATAAAATGAGGACATGACTAATGCCTCAAGAAGATAGTTATCTAAAATTTATATTGATTATCTAAAAAACACCAGGTCAATTTAAGCATATTATTGTAAATTTAATAGTACATGTTTGTAGGTGCAGTTGAACGATCCAAAATTTTGGGTCCTTGTATGTGCACACCATAACCTAATAACCCTAGTTCTCAACTATGTTCAAAAAAATGATATTGAAAAATAACTTAATATGCATCCATGAAAAATAGTGGCATGATCAATTATAAGTTGAAGATCAATGTACCTTCACAAATAGCTCTTCTTTTGTCAAAATACATCTTTTTTTTTTTTCAATAAATCTCCTTTTGTTGAAATTAGTCTTGTTCTTACAAAATATCTTCTTTTATCGAAATAAGTCTTATTTTCTCAAAATATATATTCATTTGTATTTTCCCAAATTTCCTTGAATTGAAAAATTGAAAAAAATATATATGGATGCTTTTTGGCCTTACATATTTTGGTCGATAACTATCAACCAAGAATGTTCCAATCAAGAGGTTTTTGGCCAAAACCCTTTTGACCAAAACATGATCACTCAAAAACTGTCCAATCAAAGTTTTCTAGTAGGAATCCTACTTGGCAACCAACTAAGATTTTTTATTAGCTTTTTGAAACTTTCAACTTCAATTGAGTATTTCTTCATTTAAAATGATTTTTTTTTTTGTAAAAGAAAAATACACTTTTGTAGAGCTTGGAGTGGTGAACCAAATATCTTTTTTTTTTTTTAAATGATTAGTTTTAATATATATATATATATATATATATATATATAATGCAAGTAGGTTTCTAGAGTTAAGAAAGAGGCTAATTAGAAATTAAAAAAATAAATAGTGAAACATATTTTAAAAAGTGAAAAATATATGGTGCAATATAGGAGAGAATCCTCTTCAAAAAGATATAATTTATTTTTTGAAAATTATTAACAAAATAGCCAATAATTGACATCAAATGAAAACTATCAAATTCTGGTAATTTTAACTTTAAAACATTACTGCAAGAAAAATATACATCAAAATTTGATTTTTTTTCCATGCACTAGACATTGAAGTTACATATCCAGAGAAAAAAAAAAGGGGGAAAATGATTTTTTTTCAATTTGTTTCTTAACATCAACTAAACGTCACTTTTTCCTCAAATTTTAAGCATTCCAAAATCTATTCTTAAATTGATAAAAAATAATGAAATCAATTTTTTTTAAATAAAAAAATAAATGAATAAAATTCATCAAGAGTTCTACTTTTCATTAGTTTACATAATTTTTAAATTTAGAACATAAATACCACTTTTATGTGGTGGAAGTTTAGAATTATTTTTTTACGTTAGCCAATTCTTTTATAAAGGGTGGAATTTTTTTGTGCTTTTACCCAACCACCGAATAGTGATTGCTCATGGAGGATAAACCATGACCTCACAGCCTTTTAATGTGTAAAATACACCCCCAATATGTCTTCAAATCAATCATACCTATGTGAGTAGAGGTGTCATGGTTTTTTGAGAAAATATTACACCCTCCTTAGATGATGGTCACCTATAGGAGCCTATGGAGTTGTAAAATTGGGGATGGTGTGAGGGTATTTCCTTAGTTCTACACTATAGATGTAAGAGGCACCCTCCAAATTAAAAAACCACCAATAAACCCCTAACATTATTGCAAAACATGCCTTGAAAAACCAATTGTTTCCTTTCCTCCTTACAATAAAAGTAGCATATGCCTCCAAAAATGAGTTATCTCAAACTTAAATATCTCACAAAGGGAAATGAAATCTAACAAAATACAATCAATTTTTCACCTAATGGTTTGTAAATATTTCCTCATATGCTTTGATGTCATATAAGAAACATAAAATTATGGAGGTGAGAAAGAAACACAATGAACAATTTCCAATAATGCATTTTGATGACCCAAATTATAACGAGTAGAAAGCCTTGCATCCACATATGATGTGGAATTACAAGTGCCCCATGAAGTGACAAAAAAGATTAGACAAGTGTCCTAAAGGTCTCAACCTTAGGATCACTAGGAATTTGCAAACTAACAACCTCTTTGACCAAGTCATCAATCGAGATGCCAAGTTTCAAGTGACCTTTGAAATGAGATGGAATAGACTCCAACCTCAAAAATTTATCACATTAGGTTTTCCAAATAACTTGGTAACTTATAAAGGTCTAAAAGGTTGCACATTCAGTTAAACAAGATTTTGTCTAACCTCATCAACCTAAGTACACTTAATTATAGTAAATAGATAAATTATTCACTCTAACAAGACTACATTCCTTGAAATTTCTATAGCTTAGTTGTCACACTATATCTTTATTTCCCCTTCTTTTTCTTTCCCTAGATCTTTCAAAACTCTTCTCATGGGTATGTGCAGGATCATGATGGGCCAAAAAGTGGCGATATGTAAGTGATATGATGGCCCATGTAGCTGACGACTTTTATTTTACCCAAAATTGATGAAACAAAAAATCTTTTTAAAAGGATATTCTTAGCTTTCCACCAATATAAATTATGCTTTACTTTGAATTTAATGAATAATTATTACTCATTTTCTATTTGAATTATGACTAAATTCTTGATTGATAAGGTGATTGAAAAACATATATATAACTTTCAAAGGGTATCACATTTTTTGAATCTAAAACATTTGTCAAATTATATGCTTCACATACTATAGGATTAAAAAATAGTAATTGAATTTCATGAAGTTTTGACCAAGTTAAGGTGGTTAGACGGAAAAGTTTTAATATTTTTTAAAAGTTGCAATAAAAAAATCATAAGTAATTATTTACTTGGAAACAAATTACAAAAAAATATGCATCACATCGATACATGAGTCTTCTACTTATATATAAAATCTTATAAAAAAATATTATCATTTTATTTTGGTTATAGTGGTCAGACAGACACCTACTTCTTATTTTTTCCATGAAATTTAAGTACTACTGCAATGAAATTTCAAATTTTCACCAAATAGATTTTTTAAAAATAAAAATAAAACTAGTAGTTTAAAACCTAAATTAAATTTGAAACAAATTCTATTCTTACATTTTGAAATAATATAGTTAACTTATTCAAATTTTTACATCAAGTTGCCTAACTCTGATTTTTCTAAACTTTATTGCCACTTAAGGGCCTGTTTTTTCCATCATGATCCTGCACATGCCCTCATCCAAACAACTTGACATGATGCATTTATAGTTGCTATATACTCTACCTCAATAGATGAAAGAGTGATAATAGGTTTTTTCTTTGAATCCCATGATACTACGCATGTTCCAAAATGAAAAAATAACAAGAATTCGTCTTCCTTTCATTAATGTTTCCTATACAAACACTATACTTATACTAAATTAGTTTGAACTTATTTCAAATTGAATAATGGATACCATAGTTCTCTATTCCACTCACATGTCTAAGAATTATTTTACCCACTTTTCAATGAGAGTCTCTTCAAGACTTCATGAACCTTGAGATAAGACTAACTGCATACATAATATTTTTCCTTGTGACTGTTAAATACATGACGCTACCAACAAATCTTTCATATAAACTTGGATCGATGTTTTCTTATTTATCATCCTTAGTTAATTTTAAATTTTGTGAGAATTGGTGTTGGATTTTATTTGCAATGTTTCATATTGAAATTACGAAAATTGTGGGGGCTCTCTTTTCGCTTCTAGGGTTTTGGACCTAAAAGGAGAGAGACTATTTTCCACCTTTCAATCAAAAACAACCCTTGAGATTTCAAAGAAAAGGAGATTGAAATCTGAAAAATGGAAGGTTATAAGGGGATTGAATTATAATAAATAAGTGGTTCACGACCAAGTGTAAACTTGGAAAAGGAAATGTTTGAAAACACAGTGTAATATACAAAATGGCCTAGAAATGCAAATGAAACAAAACGAAAAGCTACAAAACTGAAAGTAAGCACCTAGAAACTAGAGAGAGATGGAATGGAGCTCTTAAATCCTAAAATTGTTTCTTTTTAAGCCTAGTGGGACTCATTCACCATTTTGGGTGAATTAGTCCCAGTTCTGGAAAATTATATCGAAGCGAGTTTCGGCCAAATGGGTATCCAAATATGCTGAAGATATATGAAAACAACCTATAGTGGGACTCATTTGAAAGACTTGGAAAATAATTCTAGTTTGGATTTTTTTGAAATTCAAAGTGTAGATCTACTCTTCTCTATCTGCTCTTTCTGTTCATTTAGATGTCTAGATCCCAAATGTTGATTTTCAGGGTTGTAATTGAATTTTTGTCAAGATTTTGACCTTTCCAATAATGAGACAACTCCAAAAAGTTTGAAACTTAATCTTCAATGATTGTTCAAGATCCAAGATACCTAGATCTTCAATCACACATGCAAAGAGGTGAAAAATTGTTGATTTAGGGAATGGGGGTTTGCCTTGGTCAAACCTCGTTTAGGTAATTAAACCAAATGATGAGATAATGAAATGAAGGCATGAAAAATGAAACAAAGAACATGAATCATGGAAAATAATATCTTAAATTATGTCGTGTAGATTATTTCTTGTAAATCTGCAACTCAACCTGAAATGGTCATGAAGGTTGTAGATCTTGGTCTTGGATATTCAAATCTACATCACAAAATTAGCTCACTAACATGATAATTGATCTTGAATTGCTACAAAAATTGATGAAGAATATTTCCCTTGGATGTCTTATAAATGATCTTGAATGCTTAACCCTTTCTTGCCTGAGTTGATGAAATGAATGGTTGATGTTTCTTGGATTGCTTAGGATGCTTAGGATTACTTAGAGATGATATAATGATTTGGAAGATTTTTTATATAGAAAAACCACTCACATGACTGTCAATTTGATCCTCGAGGCTGATCTTGAACAAATTTGAACTTAAAACCCAATTTTTCATATAGAAACTTAAAAAATAGTGCAAATGGAGCTCATTCGCCATCTTGGGTGAATGAGTCCCACCTGGATGGGACTCATTCACCGAAATTAGTGAATGGGTTCCATAGGAGTTATTTTAGGGACTAAATTCTCGTAGAATGCATAAATTAAGTTCTTATGTTGATTTGTCAAATTTTTGATGAGAATAATCCTTGGGATAAATAATATAGGGTCATAGGGGCCTATTTTTTAAAATTTAAGGGTTATAAATGTCATATGGCCCAAAATCCAATGTGAAAATGTGAATAAATACACTTTACAACACTAAATTAAGGCCAAATTGGGTCAGTTTAGCTAGGAAGGGCCCTAAATCCCATGTGACTATGTAAAACACATTACAACACTAGATTAGGTCCACTTGGTTTACAAGCCTCCCAAATTTAATGTGAAGATTTAATAAATATATTCTACAACATTAAATTAGGGAAGAGTTAGGTGAATTAATTTTAAAAGGGCCCAAGACCTAGTGTGGATGTGTAAAACATCTCACAAAACTAGATCAAGGCGATATTAAGTCCAAAATCCACAAGAAGGAGCTAAAAAGGGGTGAAAAATGCTAACAAACCTTTTTTTCATGTTACATTTAGCCCCCACTTTAGCAAGAGGATGAACTTGCTTCAAAATCACAATAAAGTAGACATTCAAGAGGGGTGAAATCATACCAATATGGATGAAAAAGATGAAGGAGGTTGTCAAGCCCCTAAGATCCAAGATCCTATGTCAAACTAGTATAAGTGTAAAAGGACATGCACAAGGTGAATGATTTGAATTAGAACAAGATATGAAATTATGCAATGTCAATAAGTGGAAGAAAGAGAAATAAAAATGAGAAAAAATAATAAGGTGGATAAGGGTTCAACCATTTGTCCAACACAATGTGGATTATATCTAGGTTGTTGATCCGAAAAATGCACTCACTCTAAGGCGATGAAACTCTTGGCTATTTGTCGGGTGAGAAGACCTAAAAGGTGAGAAACATACACTCATGGATGGTATGTAATCACACACACATACACGTGGCTATGGAGAAATTCATGCCTCAGATTGGGCTTCCCACTCAAACCCTACCAAAGTTATACCTCCTAATAAATTTAATAAGGCACCACAAAAATAATCTTCAAGATCCATGAGGCAAGCAAAATTTCATAGGCTTGAAACTCATAGAAATTGTAAATGCAAAATGGTGTAAGGAATGTTTAAGGGGATTTTGCTTAGTTCATGCAAGGTCTCTTCTTAGGGAACATCGTGCTTAGTGTGTCCAAGGGAGAATAATTCAAAGAAATATCATGCTCTTGGAGGAAATCGACCCTAATGAATCCACCAAGAAAAGGACGCATCACAAGAAGAAAGAAAATCTTACAATGAAACATTAGAGTTGATGTATCCCCCTAATTTAAAGCGGATGCTAACACCATTACTGTGATCAATTTCTTAATACTAGAAGAAGAAGTTAGAGCTTATTTGGAAAGCCCTATGCCAAGTCATGTTTTTTTGATAGGCTACATCATGAATAAGGTAGTATGTCACATGCGAGTTGACTTAAGGAATGTCATCGACATCCCAAGCTTTCTCTTATATGTTCATGAAAGGTGATCAACTAGCAAAAAGTAGGCAATGACAAGTGACATATGAGGAAAATGCTATCAACCCCTTTCCCCCACTTAGTGCAAGATAAGGTTGAGCTGAATAGGATGAAAATAAGTGTCAATTAGAGGAATTAGGTGCTTCAACACAAGGAAGAGTACCACACTCCTAAAGATTTTGAATTTTTTTGTTCAAAGCCTTACATTCATTAATGATAGGCACAAAATGAATTCTTGTAGTAGAATTTTTTTCAAGTTCTTAGAGGGAGGGAGATCAGACGATCTTGGATTAGCCTTGCCAAATTACTTTCTTGATCCATAGTAGAATATTTTTTGTTATTTTGTGACAAAGATATCTCCTACTTAGTACAAGATTTCATACCTATGCAAGACTCTTTAGATTGTGAGATTTTGTTCTTTCCTTGAAAGGAGGATGTAAAATCTATAAAATTCAAATCATTAGAATTTTGTAAGATGAAATTGATATTAAGTGAAGATTTATTTCTTTCTTTCAAATGATAATATGGAATTCCACTAGTGTCTATCAATTCAGGATGCACTAAGTTGTTAAAGTTGCCTTAGAAGAATCTTTTGTAAGAGTGTTTATGTTAAGTGAAGGCTTGTTTATTTCTTTTGAGGGACAATAACCAAGACCATTAGTCTTTTCTTGCATGTGGGGTTCTATAGGGATGCATATACCTTGTTCTCTAGAACCACACCCTTTCCCATTATAACCAAGTTGTTTCATCATTCCGTAACCTTTTCCATAAAGATTCTTCATCTCTTTTGGATTTGGTGGTTGGTCATGATAAAGTTCATTGAATTTTGTTGTGTAACCTATTTCTTTGTCTAACATGGTTGAGGTGGATGCTTCCAAAGGATCTTCCAAGTTTTGCGTTGACATTACCACTTTTTCTTTCCCATTTTCAGAGTCTTTGTGTATGATCTTGTATTCTCCCATTAATGTTGGCATGAAGTCCAAGGAACCCCAATCATCTTCTAATAGCTTCATGAATTACTCAATATGTTTTTTTTAATCTTTTTTTTGTCCAAGTTCCACTTGTGTGGTTGGTGTTAATGTTGCCAAAGGATTCTCCTTGTATTTCTCAATGTTTAAACAATTTTTTGGGTTAGGGTATGCTTCAAGTGGGTACACTTTGTTTTCATAGATGTACTTCATTTTTTGATGAAGAGTAGAAGGTAACCCATTAATTACATGAATCCATAGCCTGCATAAAAGAAGATTATATGAAATTTCATGAGGCATAACATAGATTAGTGTCTCTAATGTGGACTTCACAACTATAATAGGCAAAGTAATCACACCAAGCAGGTTTTTTCCTACATTGTTAAAGCCCTTAATGGAAAAGGAATTAGGTTGAATTTTCTATTTGTCTATGCAAATCCTATCCAAAAGGTATACACTACCCACATTAAGGGTAGAACCATTTTCCACAAGGGTTCAATTTATCCCTTTTCAATTGTATTGGGCTATGATCATGAAAGCATCATTTTTTTTTTTACTTCCAAAGGGGGGAGTTCACGTTGGTGGAAAAAAATGTTAGCATTTAATCCTTGAATCATGGTTGCTATGGCATTCAGTTGTGCATTAGAAGGGATAGGAACTTGTTGTAAGTCATTTTGAATCATGTTGTGGTAGTGAGGGGATGCTTTAATAAGCTCCCACAATGTTATATTAGCAGGAGTATTCTTTAGTTGTTGAACAAGATCATACTCCTTTCCACGAGGACCCGGTAAGATAGGGTTAGGAAGGATAAGATTAGGCAATGGGAGGGATGTTGAAGAGATTTTTCTTGGTTGCAAATTGTTCCTAGTGTATATGTATGAGAAATACTATTATGACTCGGCTGCTTTGACACATTATTATTTGGTGGGTAAAGGATAAATTCAGATCTATTTTTATTTTGAGTTTTATGTGAATGTGGGTCAAGGATGAGTTGCGGTTGAACAATATTAACATCCCTTAGTGAGTGAGAGTCTAGTGTGACTTCATCATCATCATCTAAGGGTGTAATATAATTATTGTCAATTTTTTCCTTTTCTTGTAGCATGATACATTCCCTAGTAGGAGAGTTTTTAGGAGAACTACAAACTAAATGTTCTTGACATTCAAAAGTTGGTTCTTCAAAAATTACTTCATCACATGTAAGGGATTTATCGATGGTTTGATTGTCATTTTTCTCTAAGGTCTCATTCTCTTGTACCATATTATCTACCCTAGTAGGAGAGCTTGTAATATGTTCATCACAATCTATGGTTAGATTTTGTAAAAGAGCTTCATCACAAATAGGGGAGACATCAAGAGAAGGAAAATTATAGTTTTCATGATTATGAATTGTTAAAGTCTTTTGTTCAAATAGGTCTTTCCAAATGTGAGGGATATTAGGAAGGAGAGAGATAAGGTTATCACTTTCAATCCACATGTCTTCTTGACAAATGTGATTTTCATGATCGTTCACGATTGGATCTTCTTTTACTAAAACCTTCTTACAATTAGGGGGGGTATTGAGAGATGGATTTGGAATAAGAAAAGTGGTGGAAATTATCTCATCCTCTTGTGTCATTCTATCTTCCCAAGGAGGATGAGGAGAGGGACAATCAAGACCCTCAATACTTGTATATTCTTTCACCAAGATAACTTTGTCACTAATAGGAGAGGTGTCAAGAGAAGAACAAGTATGATTATTATGACTATCAACACTACCATCCTTGCCAATGGGAAATGTAATATTAAGGATTATGTCAATTGTTTGATCCACTTTCTCTAAGATGCCTTCATAACTATGAAAGATAGAAGGATGACTAACATGTTGCTTAATGACCTCATTGTTGTAATCTAAATTGAGCTCATAAGAGGGGATATTATACTTATGCAAGCCATTTTGAACCATATCAAAGCCACATCTCTTGAAAGAAAACATGATATAATGGAATAGTAAAGAAAGTGCAATGCAATGATCTAAAGTGAAATTCATTTTTTAGATTTGAACCAAGGTAATTTGTTGATTGCATAATGAAAAAATTTGAAAGATGAAATGTTGTAAATGCATATTTGAAACTCATAAATTCATGAAATGGGCTAATTTAATCTAGATTTTCTAAAATGCAGGAAACAGAAAGTCAAACCACTAAAATACATAATCAATGGAAGCAAACAAAAGACTAAAAACAAGGTTTTTACTGTTGTAAAAGGTAGTTTCAAGGGTGCACAGGGATTTATTTTCCCAAGGTGTTGAATGAGTCCCAATAGGGATTTTTTCAAAATATTTAGAAATTTTTAATTGATTTTTATGCTTTTTAGTTTGTTTGATATGTAACCTAAATGAAAATATGGTTTTTAGGTGATTTTCAATTATTTTAGATGTAAAAATGCAACCTATATGCACTTTCAGTAATGAAAAATTTGAAACCCTAGAATACAAATTAACCAATGCAAATCCTAATGTAATGTTAATGCAAGACAAATCTAGGATCATGATGGAATCCAAATTAGAAAATAAGGTATTTGAAATGCAGGTTCACCAAAATGTACCAAAGAAAAATTAGTGCTTACACTAGGGTTTTAAGACCTAGGGCAACAATCTTCTACGCTTCATTCAAGAACAAATCCTTGAGATTTCAATGCAAACGAGATTGAAATCTGAAAAATGGAAGGTTCCAGTGGGGTTGAATGATAAGAAATGATGGGTTCACCACCAAGTGTAAACTTGGAAAAGGAAATGTTTGAAAACACAGTGTAATATGAAAAATGACCTAGAAATGCAAATGAAACAAAACTGAAAGCTACAAAACTGAAAGTATCCACCTAGAAACTAGAGAGAGATGGAATGGACCTCTAAAATCTTGAAATTGTTGCTTTTTAAGCCTGGTGGGACTCATTCACCATTTTGGGCAAATCAGTCCCAATTTTGGAAAATTGTACTAGAGTAAGTGTAAGCCAAATGGGTATGTAAAACTTTAAAGATCTCTAAAAAAAACCTACAGTGGGACTCATTCATCACTCTTGGAAAATGATTCCAATTTATATTTTCTAGAAATTGAAATTCTAGATCTTCTCTTCTTTGTCTTCTCTTTTTGTTCCTCCAAGTATTTGGATCTAAAACCCTTATTTCTAGGGTTGTAATTGAATTTATGTGAAGATTTTGACCTTACCTATAAGGAGACCACTCCAACAAGTTTGAAACTTAATATTCAATGATTCTTCAATCTCCAAGATACCTAGATCTACAATCAAACATGCAAAGAGGGGAAAACTTGTTGATTGTTAGGGAATGGGGATCTACCTTTGTCAAACCCAGTTTAGGTAATTAAACGAAATGATGATATAATAAAATAAAGGCATGAAGCATGCAACAAAGAACATGAATCATGGACAATAATACCTTGAATGATTTCTTCATGTAGATAATTTCTTGTAAATCTGCAGCTCAACATGAAATGGCCATGAAGGATGTAGATCTTGATATTTGACAATAAGAATAGAATAATGCTTGGTCTTGGATCTTCAATACTACATCACAACACTAGCTCACTAAAATTCTTGATGCTTGACATACTTGACATGATGATGGATCTTGAATTGCTAGAAAAAATAATTAACAATGTTTCCCTTGGATGCCTTAGAAATGTTCTTGAATTCTTAAACCTTGCTTGCTTGACTTGATGACATGAATGCTTGATATTTCTTGGATTTCCTAGGATTATTAGGATTACTTAGATATGAAATAATGATTTGGAATCTTTTTTATATAAGAAAACCACTCTCATGACCATTAATTTGATCCCCAAGGGTGACATTGAATAAATTTGAACTTAAAACCCAAATTTTCTCGCTCAAAACTCAAAAATAGCTCAAATGGGACTCATTCACCCAAATTGGGGAATGGATCCCATAGGGCCTCTTTTAGAGGCTAATGTCTTGGGGAATGCATAAATTAAGTGTATATGTTGATTTTTTCAAGTTTCTGACAAAAATAAGCCTTGGGATGCATAATTAGGGTCATAGGGGCCTATTTATGATGGTGTAAATGGCATAAATGTAATAGGGCCCAAAATCCAATGTGAAAGTGTAAATAAATACACTTTACAACACTAAATTAAGGCCAAATTGGGTCGATTTAGCAAAGGGCCCTAAATCCCATGCGAATATGTTAAACACGTTACAACACTAGATTAGGTCCACTTGATTTACAAGCATTCCAAATTTAATATGAAGATGTAAATAAATAAATTTTATAACATTAAATTAGGGCAGAGTTAGATTAATTAACTTAAAAAAGGCCCAATACCTAATGTGGATTTGTAAAGCACCTCACAACACTAGATCAAGGTGATATTAAGTCCAAAATCCACAAGAAGGGGCTATATGTAAGTGAAAAAAAGGGTAAGGACCCTTTTTTGATGTTATGTACATGTTAAACCACTTCAAAATGTCACTAGCATACTTAGTTTTGGAGATGAATATACCATTATAACTTTGATTCACCTCAATACAAAGAAAATAATTCATTACACCTAAATCAATTATTTAAAATTATTTTTTTATGCCTCATTTTAACAAATCAAATGCTAAAACACTCATGAATATCAGGTCATCAACATACAAAAAAAAATTATGATCCGAGCTTTCTAATTAATGTTGAAGTATTGTTTAGGCTCATTTCCTTGCCTATTGAAGCCGTTTGTAAAAGTTAAGAGTCAATTATGTTGTACCAAGCTCTTTGAGATTTTTTGAGTCCATAGAGTGCTTTCTTGAGGTTGTAGATTTTATCTTCTTGACCCAAAATAGCATGCCCATGTGGCTTCTCCACATAAACTTCTTCATAAATATAACCATTGAAAAAAATGATTTTACATCCATTTGGTAAACTAGCCACTTGTTTTGAGTTTTTCTTGGAAAGTATTGTTCTCACAGTGTCTAGACGTGCCATTGGAGAAAATTCCCTATTGCAAGCAACACCAAGATGTTGTGAATATCCCTTAGCCACTACTCTTAATTTATGTTTTTGAACATCACCATTTAAATTTAATTTTGTTTTGTAAACCCATTTCACTAGAATATGAAATCCTTGTCTTTTGGAAGATTTACTAACTCCCATGTTTGATTCTTGTCAATTGCATCAATTTCTTCATCCATTATATTTACCCATTTTTTTATGTTTAATTGTATCTTGAAAATGAATTAAATTTTCTAATTGTGAATAAAGTACTAAAAGAGAAATCACGCTAGCATTATTGTCCTATTCATTTTTATCATAAATGTCTCTTATGCTTCTTATTTTTGTCTCCTCAAGCTTTCCAATGTAGGATTTGACATATCACTTGAACTAGAACTTGTGGAATGTGGATTTGATGGGTTTTCACCTTGAATGCCTGTTATAGTTGGTGTTTGTTTTCTATTTGAAGGAGTAGATACTAGAATGTGTGGGGTTGTCCTTACACTTGATGATGGTGCCATTTTTTGACCACTTTGTTGAACATGAATGGGTGTTGAAAGAGTCACATTGATGGAGTACCTACCAGTATAAAAAATTATTTATCTTCTTGTGGTAAGTTGGCTATAATATTGATTATTTTCTCTAAACATCCATCACATGCTTCATCTTCTATGAATTGCACATCTCTTTTGATTATAATTTTCTTCATTATTAGATTGTATAGTTTTTATGTGTTGGATTCATCATTATATCAAAGAAATATACATTTTCTCCTTTGTTGTCAAATTTTATTATTAACTCATTCGACACATGTGCATATGCCACACATCCAAGTAATCTCATGTGAGCAACATTATTCTTTCTTCTAGTCCATAATTATTTTAGAAACATGTTTTTCTAACACTTGGTTCCATATGTTTTTTATAATATATGTTGTACAAGCTACAATTTCAGTTCAATATTCATTTGACAAATGTTTTTTTTTCAACATGGTTCTTACCATTTCCATAAATTTTTTATTTTTTCCTTCAGATACCTCATTTTTATGAGGTGTGTATCTAGTTGTTAATTTATTGTAAATTTCATGATATTCACAAAAATCTAGAAATTCATTTGAGATGTATTCAACACATCTATCCATTCTCAATGCTTTGATGTAGTGCCCACTTTTGTTTTCAACAAGAGTCTTGAACTAATGGAAGAAATAAAGAAACATCATTCTTTTTCTTTTGAAATTAGACCCACATTTTCCTTGAATAATCATCAATAAATGTCAAGAGGTACAAATATCCACCAATCGAGGGTTTTTGCATAGGTCCACAAAAATCTAAATGCACAATCTCCAAAGGCTCCTTTTCTCTATTTGACTTTCTGGTTGGAAATGATTCTCTATGTTGTTTTCCCAAGATGCATCCTTGACAAACTCTTTTTGGTTTCTCTATTAATAGAAGAACCTTTACCATAATCTTCTTATTTGATTGGTTTAGAAATCCAAAGTTAAGATGCCCAATTCTTCGATGTCATAACCATTTTTCATCATTTACTTATTTTTGCAATATTTTTTTATGTGATTGTTGCAACTTATTCTTTATCCTATTGTGATTTCATTGTGGGGTGTGCTTGAGCATCTTCCACATTCAAATACAACATAATATTTAGGGGAAATATTCTATTACTTGTCATTTCAACTTTGTCAATGAGCTAGTTACTTGGAAATTTATCTTGAAATAATGCATTCTCTATTTTTGAAGAATAATTTATACCCCTTCTGAACAATTTTTGTAGTGCATATTACATTGTGATTTAGAATAGACACAAAATACACATTTGAAATATACTTCTCCCCATGTTTAGTTATAATTTTGATGTTTCCTTTACCCACAATTGACAATTTGTTGTCATTACCCAATGTGACATTAGATTTTACATTTTCATATAAACTTGAGAACATTTCTAGGTTTTTTCTCATGTGTTTCTACAACTTAAGTCTAAGAACCATACATCCTTTTTATTTTCTTGTGCTACATTACATGCTATGAAAATATTGGCCTAATTTTTATTTTCTCTCCTGAAGTTTCCAATTGGTTTACTAAAATCATATTGTTTCTTCCTACACTCATTTGAATAGTGCCCATAGTTTTTACAATAATGACATTGAATTTTAGATTTTTCATACCTTAGACCTTGTGATTATTTTGAGATGATTTTTGGTTGTTGCCTCTTCCACGTGAGCTTTATGGGATAATTTTTCCACCTCTATAATAATTTCTTCCTCTACCTCTAAAATTTGGTCTACCTCTACCTCTACCATGGTTGATTGAAAATTTTGACTTGAATGCATGCTCCAATGATTCGTTTTCTAACCTACTTAGCCTATGTTCATATGAAATATGAGATGCATGAAGATCATCAACTAAAAACTATGAGTGTTATTTTTTCCTCTAAGGATACAACATTTAATTTAAATTTTATAGGAAAACTTATTATAATCTTTTCAACCACTCTCATATATTCAAGTGTCTCACCATGTGATCTAATTTGATTTACTAGTCCAATACTTTGGCTAAATGATGAATCTACTGATTCATTATCCTTCATGTATATTGTTTTAAAATCCCTTCTCAACATTTATAATTTAGTTGTTTTAACTTTTCCCATGCCCTGACAGGTTGTTTAATGAATATCCCATGCTTGCTTGGAACTTTTTGCTATTATAATTCTTGGTAAAATTCTCTTATATAATTCTTGAAATATGTAAAAGATTTATTTTGAGTCCTTTTTAATTATCTCTCAATAAACCTTTGTCTACTCAAGTGAATGCATTGTATGTTGTTGCATAAATTGGCTTTGGAAATCCATTCTCAACAAGATCCCAGATATCTTGAGATCAAAATAAAGCTTTCATGGTGATTTCCCAATAATCATAGTTATTCCCATTAAAACATGGAATTTGTGGATTTGTTAAGCTTGAGATTTCTACCATTTATACTAAGAGAACTTATCTCCTTGAAAATACCTTTGCTTGATAATTGTTTGAAAAAAATTGGTTGAAAAACATAGCTTTGAAAATCCTTCTTGTGATAAAATTTCTCTAATACCAAGTGAAGGGAAGAGATAAAGGAGAGAAAAAGAGCACAAAATAAATAGAAATAGAAAACAAAGATAAGTTGCACTAGTATTTATATTTCAAATATTTCAAAAATTTACAAACTTCATTCCTTTTATAGATCATAAAATAGATCTATTCCTCCTTCTTTAACTCAGAAAAATTGCATGCATATATATTCTATTGTTCTTATGCTATTTGAAATAAACTATTATAATAGAGTTATTGGCCACATTAATAGCTATTGCTACAACCAAAACTATGTACTCTCTCTTTGTCAACACATACATATAAAAAATAGTGACTTAAAGTCTATGTATAAGCCCAACAAAAAAGGAGGCAAAGCAAAAAATAATAATTAAAATTAATGTTGCAGCATGAGAAAATATTAGAAATAATATTTGAAATAAAATAAAATAGTTGAATGATATGGGGTTGTATGAGCCAATTAGGGACCTATTTATCCTTTATTTCATTAGGAAATGAGATCCACACAATGAAATTTCTTACAAACCTTAGGTGATTCAAGTCAAAGTGTGAATCTAGATATTTCCTTTTTTGCAAGGATGAGGGTCCCGATTAAACAACACTTTGGGGAGAAAAAATAAAAATATTAAATCAAACCCAAAATGCAATCTACAACTTGGATCTTGAAGATTAAACTCAAAATAAGCACAACCAAAAATTAGATCGCGGATGACAGAAGGGTAAAATGATGAGTACTAATCACCAAAAGTTAGTTTCTAAAGCTGATCTAGGACTCATTCACCTAGGGGTGAATGGGTCCAGAGTTAGGATTCATCTGCAACTTTTGGGAGCCTCTTCTACAGATCCAAATCTCTTAATTTTCCTATGTTTTAAGTTTAACAAGCCAAAAATAAATTATGCCAGTGAGATGAAAACTTTTACAACAACTTTTGTAACTTTGACAACTTGTTCAATTTTTCTCTTCGAGATATCTTCAATATTTCTTTCACCTAAACCTGCAAACACAAATTAATAAATGGAAATGTTTGGTTTTTGGTGAGTGGGGTTTTTCCTTTGTCAAACCCCATTTTATTAATCAAACCTTGAAATGAAACAAAATAGCATGAAAGGAATGACAAATGAACAACTCAATGTCACAACTCACCAAACCCTTGGATGAACATTGGAGTGTAGATTTGTAATTTGCATGAAATGGCTTCAATGGATGTGGATCTTGAACCTTGACTCTTGATTTGAACCAATACTTTGAAAACTTGAATGGATCATGAACTCAACATCACCATATTAGCTCCAATAATATGAATGATGCAATAAGACTTCAATATGATAATTGGATCTTGATTGCTACAATAAATCCTTACTAAATATGCCTTTGAATGCCTTGAAAAATCTCTTCAATTTCTTTTGATCTCATAAAAAAATTCTAGCTTGAAAATCTTAGGTTTCTTGTAAAAATCTTAGATGAAACTTAGTGAAACAACCTTATATTTATAGATATGTAACATTAATTTCCCAAAATTCAAATAACACAAGCTGACATCTAAATATATATTTTAAAATTTTAAAATACTGACAAAAACATAATTTAAATTTAGCTGGGTGAATGGGCCCTAAGTCACCCACCTAGGACACATATTGTTGAATGAGAAGTGTTATGTTAAGCCATTAATGAATGTTGGATTTTCTCTTTATAAAATGCAATTAATTAGGCTTGGATTTGAATCAAAGGGGATAATTAAGGAAAATTAATCTCAATTAATTAAAGGATCCCTAAATAAGTGTGAAAGTGTAAAGGGGTACACTCTACAACACTACATTAAGGCATAATTAAGTCCATTTTAATTAACAGGGCCCTAAAATTAATGTGAATATGTAAAATACATATTGCAACACTAAACTAAATCATTATTAAGTTCATTTTTATATTAGTTCCAAATTAAGTGTGAAAATGTAAAAGAGATGCACTTTTCTACACTACAATATTATGTAATATCTTCCTATTTCAAACTTTACTAATGTAGAGTGTTTGTGTGTGGAAGAGATAATTTTTTTTGGCACTACAAAGATAATAGAGTATAGTGAGGGATAGTGAATGATTTAATATGGAGCTAAATTAAAGATAGGTAGTTGGGATTATTTCCAACAAAGGCTCTATATTACCTATTAACTATTTGATTTTAATTAGTTTCCTTGCAATTATATTTTAGACATTCACAACTAGTTGAATAGAATGCATAATTACTTCCAATACCTACTTCATCATCATTAGAGTAAAAATCCAACGATAGGTAGGCACTTTTAGTCTTAAATCCTCACCAAACACATTATAATAACCATCATGCAATTTTAATAAGATTCCTTTGATGGATGGTTAGAGGTAAAAAAAAATTGGGTTTTTTTTTTCTTTTTAATTTTTCTAGAAACAAGAATCTTTGAATTTTAAACATTTTTTTATTGTGACAAGCTAAATGGATTTTCTCCTCATTAAATTATTTGTACTAAGAAAAACCATGTGTGTATAAAAATATGATTTCTTCATATATGCTAAAGAGAAACTACAGTAGTATTGGGTGGTGAGTGGCTTATAATTGGTCTTTAAACCTAGCAACTTGTAATTTTATAAGAGTCTCAATAAGGTCATTCTTTTTCATTTCATCCAGAAATTATGATATTTATGTTGAATTCTTGTAAAGACACTATTACAAGATTATGCCTAGTGCCTATATTAATTATTGTGTGTGTGGAATTGTGTTTTTTTAATTTTCATCTCTTTTGTACAAGTTTGCATTATGTATTATTTGTCAGTACTTTGTCATTAACACACTTTAGTTTGTGATTTTCAAGCAACCTTCTAGATTTATTATTTGTCTTCTTATGTAGATTAATTCACTTTCCTTTTATGCCTTGGTCACTTATTCTAGTGTTTAAGATACATTTTGTATTTACATGGAATTAGGAATATTTTATCATGTTTTCTTTGATAGAGACCTTAGTGGATTGAGTTGTAGACAAAACTCCTTGGAGGTGTTTTAGAATTGTTTCTTTTTTTTGGGTTTTGTTCTTCATTATACCATATTTTGAAGGAATGTTGGATTTAAAATTCAGATAAGAGAAATGGAATTTTTGAATGTTTAAATGATTCTTTTTTTCATTATGGTCAATAAGATAAAACTCATAAGAGAATTTTATGTTTTATTTTTTGTCAAATTATTTGTGAGAGTTGAGCCAAATTCAGATACATTATTATTGGTCAGCCAAGTATGTGTTGATTTAAGTCCAAGAATGTGAACTATAAAGCCTCTCATCTTGTTACACAGGCAAGGAAATCTTGGATGAGCCCTTGAGGCTTAGGTCTAGCCCCTAATATCATATATTTCTATAAATTATAATGAAATTATTATGATTATTTCATCTTAAAGGAGGAAATGATTTGTATATCTAGTTTTGTAAGTTTCTTGTAGGTACAAAAAATTCAAACCAAGTGGGTTGATAACAAAGTTGTGAAATGATGCAAGAAGGACCATCGTAATATATGGTCATTCATATTATTTGCTTAAGGTTGATGAGATTTTATTAGTAATATCTTACAAATAAGAAAAAAAAAATTACTTGTTCAAGCACTTAGTGTAATGAAAGATTGACACATTTTATTTTCTTAAATAAAATTGGCATGACGAGTTTTATATGTGATACCAGGGTATGTGCAGGATCCTGATGGGCCAAAAAATAGCGATATGTAAGTGATATGATGGCCCATGTGGCTGATGACTTTTTTTACCCAAAATTGATAAAACGAAAATGATTTTTAAAGGAGATTCTTAGCTTTCCACCAATAAAAATTATGTTTTTCTTTGAATTTAATAAATAATTATTATTCATTTTCTATTTGAATTACGACTAAATTCCTTGTTGATAGGCTGATTGAAAAACATATATAGCTTTCAAAGGGTATCACATTTTTTGAATCTGAAACATGTGTCACATTCTATGCTTCACATAATATAGGATTAAAGAAAAAGAATTGAATTTCATGAAGTATTGACCAAGTTAAGGTGGTCAAAAGTACAAGTTTTTATATTTCTAAAAATTTGTAATAAAAAAATAATAATTAATTATATACTTGGAAAAAAGTTATAAAAAAATATGCATCACATCAGGACATGACTATTCTACTTATATCTAAAATATTATAAAAATATATTATCATTTTATTGTGGTTAGGGTGGTCAGACAAACACCTACTTCTTATTTTTCCCTGAAATTTAAGTACTACTCCATTGAAATTTCAAATTTTCACCAAATAGATTTTTTAAAAATAAAAATAAACCTAGTAGTTTAGAAACTACATTCAATTTTCAACAGATTCTATTCTTACATATTTTTGAAATAATATAGTTAACTTATTCAAATTTTTACGTCAAGTTGCCTAACTCTAATTTTTCTGAATTTTATTGCCACTTAAGGGCCTATTTTTTCCATGATGATCCTGCACATGCCCACCACTACAAATTAAAATATTTTCTCAATTTATTTTAATCTCTTAAAGTAAATTTTGCATGATATGAGTCATGAATATTTTGAATTTTCCCATGTTTCAACGAATTTTAATTATTCTTTCTTGATAAGGTAATTCTCACATCATGTCTATGTTGTTATTTAGATTTCTAGCTATGTTGTATGAAATCAATTATTCTATCTAACTAAATTTTATGAGATGACTTGATGATGGTATGTTTATTATTTTTATGATCTCACAAAATAAACGTATTAAAGATTAAAAAAATTGAGTTATTTAAGTAATTAAGGATGCTATAGGTGTTTTTTGTTGTGTCCCTCATTGATTATTTTAGGGTACTACAATAAGGATTTTTAGATTGGAACTTTGTTTAAGCTATATGAATGAATATTTGAGTGCACTATTTCTTTTATTACTCCTTTGTATTCCTCCTAACCATTTGGTGCATAATGTACTAAGGGTCATACTTGTTGGGTACCTAAGGGTTCTCATTCTTTACAAATGAAACTTCTTATTTAGAAGGCAATTCTATAGCACCAAAAACTTGATCATATTAGTGAGAAGACTCTTAGAGCCCTAAAAAATAAAAGCCCTATTAAAGGGCTAAATTATTGTAATCTTGAGTTTTTTTTTATGAGCATTGCATCTATGGAAAGTAAAACCATGTTTAGTTTTATTTTAGTTCTTACAAATCTTCTAGGGTGTTCGACTTCAGACATGATGTGCCTTGCATACACACCCCAAATTTTTGTGTGGAAAATTCAAGGATCTCTTCTTCTTTCCTTCATTCTATTGTTGGGTTTTTTCATGATTTCTCTTTTGTCATTGTCATTTTCATTTTTTCCTCTACCTTTTCTTCTTTCCTTTTCTCTTCATTATAAATGGGTTTCAAAATAGAATTTGAACTTGTCTTCAAAAGAGGGTTCATATTCTGAGTGATGTCTCAAATCTGATTTCTGATTGTTTTTCCTCTCCTCGCTTTATCTGAGAATCATGCTTTGGAATGGAACCTAAACCTTGCCCCTTCAAAAGGTTCATGTTTTAGTTTATGTCCTGACTCAAATTCCCACATTCTTGTCTTTATTTGGATTTGGTTCAGAAGCATATTTTGGAACAAAACCTAAAGTTTTCTCCTGAGCAAGGTTCATGTTCTTTGTTCCAACCCGATCCGGACTCCCACATCTTTTTTTGTGTGTTTTGGAATCGGGTCCAAAACCAAACTAGATCCTTCCTGAAGGGTCCATGTCTTGGTTCTGACTAGATCATGATTTCCACTCTACCTTTAACGGTTTCTTTGGTTCACATTCAATGTTCGATTTCGATCCTGATCCCCGTCATCCTATTTCATTTTTGGTTGTCATTGTTCATCTTCAAATTTTGCATTTGTTTCTAGGTCATTGCATCATTTGCTTTTCAATTTTGATTCGATTTGTCTCATCTTCAATCGTTGCGTCTGGAAGGTAGATTTTTCTCGCTCTATGTTTGAGAGATACAACAACTAATTTGAAACATGTTTCATTCAAGGAAACCTTAGAGATATAAATTCAAGGATAGAATGAGGGGAAGAGATCTACAATAGGGTATCCTAGGTTGTGATTAAAGGTATAAAAGGGGGGTTCAACACTATGCAAGGGCTTGGAAACATAAGAAATGTAAGAACCTAAAGAAAAAACCTAATGATATGAAAAATATAAGTAAATGATCAAGATTATGAAACTGAAATGTAGAGTAAAATACTAAGAAAGTATAGAGGTGCACCTGGAAACCGAAGAGGCTTTAATGAAGATCTAAAATCTTGAAAATGTTGATTTTAAGGTACAATGGGACTCATATGCCAGTAGGGTTAATTTAGTCCCAATTTAGGGTTTCGAGTCAAAATTAGAAAATGAAATTGTTGATTCAGGATCTACAAAATAAGTCTGAAAATAGTTATACTAGGACTCATACACCACAAGTGGTGTATTAGTCCCATTTTTTTGCGAAGTATCTCATTTTGTCATAAAGTGTTGCAAGAGTAGAATTTTGACGTGAAACTTTGTGAGCCTCTAAAGACGTGAATAGGTTGGATATCTTACTTTAGATTTGAGTTTCCATGAGACTTGACAACTTTTCATGACAACTTTGACAACTTTTGCAACTTTATCATCTTGGTACTTTTGAGGGCTTCAAATCTACTTTTTCTCCAACCTATAAACTTGCAATCACACAAAGAGACAGAAAAAGTGTTGTTTATTTAGCCCATGGGGGTTTTCCTTGGAGAAACCCTATTTAGGTAATTAGACCTTATGATGAAACAATGAAATATGAATATGAAATATGAAATATGAACGATGATACCTTGAATGATGTCTTGGGTTCTAAATCAACAATATAGCGTGAAGTGGCCATGTAGACTATAGATCTTGATCTTGAATTATATGTAGAACAATTTTTAATCTTGGATCTTCAATGCTACATCGCAAAATTATCTCAACAACATGCTTGATGCACTATGCCTTTGACGCGATGATGGATCTTGAATTGCTGTATAAAATGATAAAGAAATTTTCCCTTCAATGCATTAGAAATGCTCTTGAATATTCTATGATGCTCTTGTGAAGTCTCATTATGTTTAGCTCTTGATTTCTTATTATGATATCATGAATGCTTAGGTGAAATGATGATTTGAAAACTTGTTTATATAGGCATTCCATCTAACTTACTATTTATTAGATCCCAAATGTTGACATACATGAAATTTGAATTGGAAACCTTGATTTTTAGCTTAAAACCCTACAAAGGGGCCAAATGAGACTCATACGCCCAAGGTGGCATATGGGTCCCACCAGGGCTTCTTGCACAAAGGAAATGTCAAGGGGTTAAGATATTAATTGTATTTGATAACTATATCGGGATCACAGTTGAAATAATCCTTGGGATGCTTACTAAAGGGTCATATGAGCCTATTAATGATGATATGAAGGTGATAAATACAAGAGGGCCCAAAACTAAATGTGAAGGTGTAAATCGATACACTTTACAACACTAAATTAAGGAAAAATTAGGTCCATTTAGCTTAAAAGGGCCTCATACCTAATGTGAATGTGTAAAACACATTACAACTCTAGATCAAGACAAAATTAGGTTCATTTTAACATTAATCCTTCCCAAATTAAGTGTGAAAAAAGGCTTCATTTTTCTACACTACAACACCATTTGTTTGTCTAGTTGTTTTTGGTCTACTTCGTTTTTTCGTCTCTAGTTTTTGCATCATGTCTAGTTTTCGTCACGTGTTCCTTTTCGCATTCTTCATCCTTTTTTTGAAATTTTCCTCTCGAGTCAGATTTTAAAATAAAATAAAATTAAAAATTAAAAAAACACAAAAACTCAAAAAAAAATCAATAAAATCATCATAAAATAAAAATAAATAAAGAGTTAAAAATTTAAAATAAATGAACCCCTTTAAAAACCAAAACAAATAAATTTAAAATCATTTGATTTAAAATTCAAAATTAGAAAAAAAAAATTTAAATAAATAATTTCTTTATAAAAGTTTAAAATTCAAATAAATAAATAAATAAATTTTAAAGATTTTAAAGCTTTTAAAATAAAGACTAATCCTTTAAATTTAAAATAAATAAATTATTTTTAAAAAATTGAAAAAATAAAATTAAATCATAAAATTTTAAAAATTTAAACACTGTAAAAACCAATAAAAATTAAATAAACTTAAAAAAGGAGAACAATGTTCATGTTTCGGGTGCAGACCCGAACCTGAGCCCGAAAAAAAGAGAACGTTCATGTTCCGAGTGAAGACCCGACCCAAACCGCAAAAATTTCAAGGGGAGTAAGATATAAAAATGTAATGGAGGGGGTGGCTTTCGGACTGTCGGTTCAGAATGAAACCATGAACAAAGCATTTTAAGGTTTCAAGGCAAGGTGTCAATCCAAGTTTCGACCCCGCCTCCATGTATAAAAAAAAAAGCGAAACAAATTTAAAATGGGGAACGAAAAATTTGTGTCTCGACGGACCTCTCAAAGGGTTCTCAAAGTGGTCATGTCCTGAATCTCTATCTCGCAACACAAGCAGAGAAACCGAATTTAGAATTAACACAAAATAACTATTTTGATAAAGTGCCTCGAAGGGATGTAGTCATGAAATGGCATACTTACGCAATTTACAAAGAATGGTTTCGTTGGCAAGGGTTCTGACTTGTTCTACAGAACGCCTCAATGGAATGCCCTCAAATGGGATGCAAAATGCAAAGGAGAATGGTCGGATGTTGAAGTTGCATCTTACACAAAATGCATGAGGGACAAAATATTGTTGAAAGACAAATCAGATTTAATTCAAATAGCTTTAGAAACTTCCATGCAAATGTGGGAGCACAGAGTGAAAGCGCATGTGAACTGTTTAATGCAATGCCTCCAGAGGCATTTCCATAATATGATTACAGAGTGCACAAATGGATTGTTGAGTTGGCTTTTTAAAAAACTTTGGAAAAAATGCGCCTGACAGATGTAAAGCCAAACTTCTTCCTGCCCTGGTAAAATGCATTCAAAATGTAGTCCAGTACAGGGAGGCACGAGTTTTGTTGGAGAGACTTTAGAATATTTCAAGAACGCACAATGTTAAAGAAATAACGAGGCGCATAAACTGTTTCACATCTTGTCTCAAAGAAATGATGTTGTAGAAAAATGATGCAACGATTACAGGGTTCTGGCCTTATTGGACGTCGGGTTTGAAAAGGAACCATAGACAGGTCAAAATGAAGTGTTCATGTTCAAATTTCAGCCCCGCTTCCACTTCTGATCCCGCCTATTACAAAGTGTAAACAAGTCCATCGCGACTCTGGAAGTCTGATCGCCCCTCCAATAATACATAGACAAGAAATGCCAGCAAACTGTGTGACAGAATGCCTCGAGGAGCAGAATCAAATTCCAAGGCTCTGTTGAAGAAGATTCATTGCTATGAGGTATGATTTTAAAGAATAAAGCATGCTACAAAACGCCTCAAACAAGTGTTATCTCACGGATTGAAATAACAGCACGGAAGATTTGATCAAAAGGGGAAATGGTCTGGTTTTGATGTTGAAAGCTAAAGCATACAGGGTAGCGAATTGTTTTACAAACTTTCTTAGAAGGAATGCCGCTCCCAAAGAAGTTTTATCACATGGAATACAGTGACTTCCGAATATGCACAAAGTGGATTCATTTGAAAAACTTTTTTTGAACTTTTGAGTAACGGCTCAATCAGATGTGTTAAGTGCAATCACCTTGGTAAACAAAATACAAAATGCAGAAGTATACAAGTGGAAAGTGGACCGTTTGGCAGAGTGATTTGAGGTTGGCAGAAAGCAAATTGTCGATAACATGCATGTAGTATGGGAAGCATGGTCATGGTGGCAAAATGTGGCAGCAAACTCAAACAAAGAAAGACAATTTTATTGTAGACGCATAAAAATGTTCTAAACCCACAAATCATATTTTTATACATTTTATTATGTTTCATCTTAACATAGTTAAAATATTTAATTATGTCTTATAGTCCAATGTCAACTATTAATTAAATAATTTCTAATTATTTAATTAATTAATGTATTTTATTCCTCTGACTATTTAAATAAATAAATAACCTTTATTGTTTAAATACGTTACTAATTTCCTATGTCACTTTATAATTAAATAATTAAATAAATTCTTAAATCTGTTTAATTACTCTGTCTTTTATTCCTCTTGATTATTTAAATAAATAAACTTTATTTATTTAAAAATAGCATTTCTGTCCACAAATTAAGTTATTTCTAAAACAATTTGTTTTTGTAACTCATCATTTTTCACTTACTAATTTTTATCTCACTGTCACAACTGCTCTCTTTCGTTGATTTAATTTTTTAAATTAAATCTTGTCCACTCAATTTGAATTTCACCCTAAAAGTTTTCCTACTTCTAAATAAGGGGTTGTTATTTTAAATCTTGACCACAAATTTTAGGGCACTTCTAAATCTTTAATCTCATCCATCAATCCAATTTTGTCGTCATCTTGAATCTTTTAATATCTTGGAATCTATTAATCTTTTAATCTTCTAACTTATTTTCATCTACAACTTCTTTTCTTTTTAACATTGTCATTTTGCAGATTTTATTATTGCATGTAAGCTTAGCTTTACTTGCAATTTTAGTTAAATCCTTCAACATTTGCTTAGTCAAGTCATAGTCAATAATTTCTCACAAAGAAATCTGAGGGAAAACATATATTGCAGAAAATAGAGAAGGTCTATGGAAGTTAATCTTGAAATCCTTGAGGAGCTTTTATGATATTGCTTCTTGTTTTAATTTATTTCCTTCTTTGTGCTTCATAGTATTCTAGGGCTTTGTTTCATATTTTCATCTGAATCTAACCTTGAAAATTTACCCTATGTTACACCCATATCTCACCATCATTGCACGATATGCACAAAATGGAATTCTTGAAAAGGCCTCAATAGGTGCAAGAGGATTCTACAAGCTAATGGTCTTGAAAAATGCCTCAATGAGACCTTGTTTCAAGCAGTTTTAAAATCATTGGTTTCAGGATCTTCTTAAAATAGATTTTGCAGGATATGCATGGAGTGAATTTTTTGAAGAAGCATAAAGATCTCAAAATTTTAAAGCACATGTTAACTGGCAGGATTAAAAAAGAATGCCTCAAAATAATGTCACCTCATGAAAGCAATATTTGTGAAATATCTTGTAAAATGGATTTATTGAATAATTGAGGAAGAAGCTTGAAGGAAAATGCCTATAAATTTCTTCATGGAGAGCCAAAGGTTGTGACCTTTGCAAGCAAACATCGTCCATGCAGGTGCCAAAATTGGAGCTTCAATGCGGGATCTGCATGAAATGTAATTGATGAAAAGAGCTCATGGAAACATCTGAGCCAATATAAATGGCGGAAATGCTTATAGTTTCAAGTCGCCTAGTTGATATCCATACAAAGTGGTGAAACACAAACAAGGAATGCAAACGACAAATGTTGTTTGTAAAACACTTCAAAACACCGTAGTCACTGGAAATGCACAAAATGGTGAAGTTGAAATTGCCTTACTAAATATTTATTTTCATATTTGAAATAAAGGAAGGGGCACTTAAATGGTCTGAAAGAAGTACTAATTAAAGTCAAGTGGGATGACTTTCGGCGAGAAATTGAATGCAAAACGTGGAAGCAAGACAATGTGCATGGATTATTCGGTAGCGGAACTCGAAATAGGATCTTCAAAATAGTGAGTAGGCATGCGATTCTTATGAAAAAATACCTCAAGTGAATGCAATTACAAGGGTAAACCTATGTGCAAAAGGTGGAACCCAGTATAGAGTAAGGCATCAACTGTTCATAAAATGCTTGACATAAAGTTTCAAAGAGATCTCGTCTCGTAAGTGAAGATTCTGAGCGAGATAATAACATAAATAGAAAAATAGAGAATAAATGAACAAAAGAGAAACGTATGCTACAACATACAATATATTTTCTTTATAAGCTGAAACAGGCATCGAACACCATATATTTACATATACAATGCAGTCATATTTATAACATATGAGAGCCTGCAAAGTCTATAGATAGTGGTCTTTGGCAGTGGAGTTTTGTGGCACAGAAGAAGCGGTGGAGGATAAGATATTCTGATGACTAAGATAAGATCGGATCTTATCTACTACGATAAATACAGAAGCTAGGAAGTCAAGAAATATTAATGCGAGTCGGTGACTGTAGTGACGGTGAAGATCAGATTTTGACATAATGACAGTCAGTGAAATTAGATCTTTATTCCAACACTTGCCCTTAATTTCGACCATTGATTGCTTGAACATCAATAACACCTAGACCTTGACATAGATACCCAAAATTCTCCTTTGGTAATTCCTTTGTAAAAATGTCTACTAATTGATCTTCAGTTAGACAAAATTCAAGAAAAAGTTATCCATTATTGACTAACTCTCAGATGAAGTGATAGCTTGTATTAATGTGTTTGCTCCTTTTGTGAAAAACATGATTCTTTGACAATGAAATTGCTGAAATATTATCACAAAAGATTAGTGTTGGCTCTGCTCATTATGCAACAAATCTAACAAAATTTGATGCATCCAAATTGTTTGACATGTTGTAGCAATTGCAGCTACATATTTTGCTTCGGCTGATGAGATTGTCACTATAGTTTTCTTCTTTGACACCCATGAGACAAATGCCAAACCAAAATGAAAAAAATGTCCGAAAGTACTCTTCATTTCATCTATGCTACCCGCAAAATCACTATCAGTATAGCCAATCAAATTAAATTTGTTAGTTTCGGAATATAAGATCCCATATCCTCTTGTTCCTATAACATATCTCAATATTTTGTTTCCAACCTTCCAGTGAGAATCTTGAGGTCAATCCATGAACCTTGAAATCAAACTAGCACCATACATGATATCTAGCCTTGTAGCTATAAGATACATCAGACTTCCAACAAGTCTTTTAAACATAGCTGGATCAACCTTTTGCCGTTTATCTTCTTTGCCAAGCTTTGTTCCTGTGGCAACTAGAGTTGATGCTAGATTAAATTTTAACAATTTGAATCTCTCAATACATCCTTAGCATACTTAGACTGACAAATTAAAATTCCTTTATCATATTGAACAACTTCAATGCCTAAGAAGTATCTCATCAAACCTAAATCTATCATTTCAAATTCTTTCATCATTACTAACTTGAACATGTCTACAGACAAATTTCTAGAGAAAATTAAATAATCAACATATAGGCACATGATCAAACCTTGATCTTTCTCATTGGTCTTCATATACAATGTGGGCTCACTGTTACTTCTACTAAATCCATTAGTTAGCATGTATGAATTAATCCTACTATACCATGCCCTAGTTGCCTATTTTAAACCATAAAGTGCCTTTTTCAATTTTCATACTTTATTCTCATGCCCATATACCTCATAACCATGTTGTTGGTGAACATAAACTTCTTCCTCAAGAAAACCATTTAGGAAATCTTATTTTACATCTATTTGATAAAATTTCTGATTTGTTTGTGCAACTATTGCTAAAAATGTCCTAACTGTATCTAGTCTAGCAATTGGAGCAAATGTTTTAGTATAATTAATCCCATACTATTGTGAAAAAAATTTGCAACTAATATAGCTTTATGTTTTGCAATTTCATCATCACTACTAAACTTAGTCTTATACACTCTTTACCTTCAAGTAGATCCACTAAATCCCATGTTTGATTCCTTTCAATAGAATCTATTTCTTCATCCGTTGCTTTGATCCAATTATCCTATTCCACTCCTTCTTCAAAATATACAAGATCGTGAGAGAATAAAGAAAAATTTGAATATAAATCTACGTTCTCTTTACCTTGATCATATATCTCTTTTAAAAAATTTATTTTCTTACTTCTATACCTTTGTCTTACAAAAGAAAGTGTAGGGTCAGATCCATTACTTATGTTTCAATTGGAAGTAGGATGGCCTACATGACCAGATGGTCCACAATGCACAAAATTTCTTGGTGGAGTACTTGGTGTGGCTTGATTTGATTGGCAATATTGTTCTTTTGGTTTTTCTTCACTATGAGATATTGATGCTCCACTTGTGACTATACTATCAATATTTCCATCCCATGCTTCTTCCTCCTTAAATTAAACATCCTTGCTAATAATCACTTTCTTTGAAATGGGATTATACAATTTATAAGATTTTGATTGCTCACTATAACAAATGAAAACACATTTCTCACTTTTATGATTGAATTTTCTTCTTAATTTAGATGGCACTAAAGAGTATGCAACACATCCAAAAATTTTAAGACAAGATACACAATGTTTCTTACCATTCCATACTTCTTGTGGGATTTTGTCCTTCACACTCTTTGTAGGACTTTTGTTCAAGATGTATACAACACACGCTACTGCCTCTGGCCAAAAATAATTAGTCAAGTTCTTGGCCTTCAACATGCTCCTATCCATCTCCATAAAGGTTCTCTTCTTCCTCTCTGCTACATGATTCTGTTGTGGTGTGTACCTTGTTGTAAATTGTTTCTTGATTCCATTATATTTGCAAAATTCTAGATATTCATTAGAACTAAATTCACCACCTCTATCAGATCTGGGTATCTTGATATATAGGCCACTTTATTTTTTGATCATAGCTTTGAACTCCTTGAATTTACTGAAGTCTTCAAACTTCTTCTTGAGAAAGTATATCTAGGTTTCCTATTGAAATCATAAATAAATGTTAGAAAATATATACTTCCACCTAAAAATGGATTTTGCATTGGTCCACATATATCAGTGTGAACTAACTCTAAAGGTGTCCTTGCTCTATATGAACTCATTACTTGAAAACTTTATTTGTGTTGTTTTCCCAAAATACAACTTTCACATGAACTAGATGGATGCTCTATGGTGGAAATCCTTTCACCATAATTATTTTTTGCAATAAACTCAAACCTTTAAAATGAAGGTGACCATACCTCAAATGTCAGATCCATTGTTTGTCAAAGTATATTGCCTATAAAATTACTTCTTCTATTCCTTGAATGCAATTAACTTGGAGGGGGAACATTCTATTCCTAGTCATTTCAACTCTTGCAATTAACTTGTCACTTCTATCCAAAATTGTACACACATGTTTGTTAAAAGAAAAGTCCTATACCCTTTTTGTATTAATTGACCAACACTCATCAAGTTATTTTTTAGACTAGGTACAAAGAAAACATTAGAAATATATCTATTTTATCCATTCTTAGCCAAAATGTTTCTAACTCCCTTCCCCATTACAGATACTTTACTATCAGTCCCTAATTTCACTTTAGATTTTACGGAGTCATCTAAACTAGAAACTAAATCTCTATTTCCTGTCATGTGGTTGCTACATCCACTATCTAAAAATCATATTTTTCTAGAACTTTCTTGAGAAAAATTGCATGTTAAGAATAATCCTCCTGTGTTATCTGATAAACTAGGGTAATTTGCATTTCTTTTATCCAATTTTGTTTTCTTCTTTTAGCATTCATTTGCTAAATGTAATTTTTTTTTACAACAATAACATTGAGAGTGAGATCTATCAAACATTGGTGATTGATGTTGGAATTTATTTCTTCCTCACCCTCTATTATTGAAAATCTTATTAAATTGATCGTTCCTTTTTCCTTGATCTACACTCATGCATCCACTTCTACCTCTTCCTGTACCTCTAAATTTTGACCTTCCTCTTCCTCTGCCAAATTACACTTGAGATCTAAAAGCATTCTCTAAAGAAGAATTATTATTCCTATTCATTCTAGCTTCATGAGATAATATGCACCCCAACAATTCATTGACAGTAATTGAGATAAATATTTTGATTCTTCAATGGCAACAATGATTGCATCAAACTTAATAGGTAAACTTCTAAGTATCTTTTCAACCACCTTTTGATCTACTATGTTCTCCACATGTGACTTAATTTTATTAAAAATATTCATCACTTCAGTAAAGAAATGATCTACTGAATCAAATCCATTCATATGAAGATTTTCAAAATTTCTCCTTAGTGTCTGCAAATTAGGTACTTTTACTTTGGTTGTACCATGGTAAGTAGTTCCTAATGCATCCCAAGCTTGTTTGGATGTGGTTGTTGTAGCAACTCTAGGAAACACCGATTCATCTATTGCTTCCTAAATAAATAATAAAGCTTTAACATCTTTCTTTTTCTGCTTGATTCAACACCTGATAGGTAGCCTCATCTATACGTTCTATAAAACCATTTTCTACAAAATCCCACACATCTTGAGACAATAATAACATTTTCATCTTTATTGACCAAAATTCATAATTCTTTTCAGTGAATACAAAAATCTAGGGCTAGCTAATACTGTTGGATGCCATGTCTTTCCTCCTTCCTTAACTGGATAATTTGAAAAACAACTTATTTTGACTTGTTTCAACTACTACTGGTGTCTTCTATACCAACAGATCTCCCTTTCTTTTTATCTTCTTTGATGTAGATTTAAAATGGCATGCAACATCTTCAGACAACAATTTTGATCCTCTTCTTTTTCTATGGCAGCAACATTAAACTACTTTAAGAACAAACAATTTCCTTTTGGTTGACTCCCTCTAAATAGCTTCGGTTTCCCCTTTATCAGCGATCTCTAGTTACACCAACTGGTGGTTGTTTCAAAACAATGAAACTGAGAGCTATTTCTATAGCTACAGCTTGAGCTCTTGGAATTCCTTCTTCTCTAGATTTTGTAGCTCTAATACAAATTTGAAGAGTCAGAGGGAGATAATAACATAAATAGAAAAACAAAGAATAAATAATAGAAGATAAACATATATGCTTCAACATACAACTGATTTTTTTTATAATATGAAATAGGCATCAAACACTATATATTTACATATACAATGCAACCATATTTATAACATATCAGAGCCTGTAAAGTCTATAGATAGTGGTATTTGGTGGTGGATTTTCATGTCACAGAAGAAGTGGTGGAGGATAAGATATTTTGATGACTAAGATAAGATCAAATCTTATCTGCTATAATAAATACAAAAGCTAGGAAGCCAAGAAATATTAATGAGAGTAGGTGACTGTAGTGATGATGGAGATCGGATTTCATCATGTAATGATAGTCAATGAAATTAGATCTTTATTCCAACAATGAGAATGCATGATTACAGGAGAAATGCAAATGTGGAGGCATAGAGAGGGGAAATCCTAGCAAAGTATGAAAGTGCTTCAAGGAAATATAATCATTTGAGAATGTGAAGATTGCAAAATGCAACAAAGGGATGTGAGGATTGAATGTGGTTATCATAGGTCAAAGACAACAAATGAGAACTTTGAAACAACATTTTATGTTTGTTGATGAATAATTGCAAGAATATAATTTTGTTAAATATTGTAGATGCAATTACCCTAGTAAGTGTTTATACAATGTGTGAAATAAGGACAAGGGCAATGAACCATTTGAATGAATGCCACAAAGATAATTTATCTAATGGATGCCATGACTACTGGAGAATACAGAAAGGGTAACTGATTGAATTGGTTTTAAAAATTGAAATCTTTCAAGTTAAATATACATGTGTAGGTTTGAATAGAGTGTGCAAGAATAGACAAAGCATGTAAATGATTTATCAAAATAATGCCAAGATGATAATCAAGAGACTCTAAAAAATTTCAAGTGGGTTGCAACAATTTCACTGATAAATAGAAAATTCATGCAAAATTTGAAAGTATCTGAGTTTCATGAATTATAAATAATTAATTTGTGGGAGTTAATCATGAATTGAATAATTTTATTTCATTTTCTTTGAAAGTTGTTAATTTAATGATTTTATCTTGCTGCAAGTACTTCCAGGTTTAGGAAGCCACTAACATCATTCTTATAAATCGTGAGAAATCATTTTAATGTTATTATTTAAAATAACATCAATTCAAAAAGAAAGATTTTATTATTATTTCAATTATGAAATTAGAAGAATCATTATATTTACATTTAATTGAAATATTTGAAATTAAAATTATTAATTAATTAATTTTGTCAATTAATTAAGTGCATTAATATTTTGTAGGTACTCTTTGAGAAGGAAAGACAATAAGTCAGAACAACCAATTCTTGAAGATCTCGAGATGATGAGGTGATTAAAAAAATATCATGATCATGATCTACAAAACTAGCATGCAAAAGAGGGGAATTTTCTAAAAAGACTATTAACTATAAGTAAAATGAGGATTTTTTGGTTAGACTGGAGTCAACCTAGAGCCAACTAAAGTCAACAAAAGCTGAAAATAGAAAGTTGTGTTTATGAATAATTTCATGTATACGAAAGCTATAGTTTTTGATGTAAATGTTTTGTAGAAAAAATGTAACTATTGAAATATTTATTGTCAAAATCAAGCTCACGGAAGGAGGAAAGTTAGAGACTTAGAAAAGTAAGTTAGAAAGTTAAAGTTAGCTGATTAGAGTTTTGTAGGATAGTAGATGATAGTTTTTTCTACATTTTTATGATAGGGTGAGTTGAGTTCGAGATTTGGTTACTGTACACTCCTGAAGTTTTCCAAACTTATTAAAACATTGTTTATCTATTTTACCATAGTAGAAAAAATTAGATTCAATCCTACTTAAAGTTATACTTTGGAATGGAATTTGTTTTGTTAACTGCTTGATTTAAAGTTCTTTGAGGAATGAATGAAGTTTTATCTTTTATTGAGTTTGATTTATAGTGAACTATTCACAATATGTTATTAATTTCTACATTGTGAATGAATGTGGCTTTGTATTGATTACAGGCTGATTTTCTCTACAATTTAAGTTAGGAAGTTCCTTGAAGAGTAATAGTTCTGGTTAATTAGATGAATCAAAATTATGTTCTTTCTTGCACCCTTGATCTATCTTTTTTTTTTCTTTATCTTTCAGTTATAATTGATTTAGATAGAAGTTTGATCTTGTAACAACCAAAAAGCTCAATAACTAGAAGGCCCCTTAAACATTACAACCACATTGACCACTGAGTAAAATAGAAACATTGTGACCCAACACCTAAGACCTTGGGAAATGTTTGATTTTACAAGCATTAACTTCTTTTAGGAGAGGTCAAATGGTTACATTTTTCCTGCATGTTGGTGTCTCAATTTGGCCATCGACAAAATTGGTGCTAGAAGGAGGGCACTTGAGAATTTTTGGTTGGGTACATGTTAGAGTGGGTTGGATCTTGGAAAAACCAACTTTGATGGAAAACGCTTTGTCTATTCCTTAGATTCTTAATGCAATTCCTTATCACATGCATAGTAGGCTTCCATTATTTTTCCCTAATAGTAGAAAAATTGCTAAAGATCATGTTAATATTTGCAAGGATTTGATTATTTTTATCTAGATTCAACATGAAGATACCACGTTCCTACTATTTGTCAAAACACTTTAAGAGACAACATGGAAATGGTATGTTAATCTTCCACCAAATTTTATGTTTGCATGGATCGAGTTAGAAATTTTATTTGTGTATCAACTTGATCCTTATGCGTGTAGACAAGACCCATCATTCGAATTTACAACTACAGAAAGGACACCATTGGAATAAATTTACCAGTTCAATCATAGGTTTTTATTTATGTATCAACAATTTCAAGCCTTAAATATTCTTTATTAATTATTATATTCTAAAGGAACATTATTATTGGGATTTAAATCCTTCATCTGCAACATAAATTAGACATTACAGTGACATTGGATACCTACATGATTTACTAAAAAAAGTTCTCTTACCAACACAATCTAGACATGATGTGAGAAACTGAAGTAGCCAAAATTAGGATTATAATACTTGTGTTCTTACAAGATTGCATCCTTTGCAACCTTACACTATTTTACCCGACATCCCTATCTAGATGCAATAATTTTCACCAAGTAGCTACAACCTTCCTAATCTTCTAAACATCACATTTTCTAATGCTTTAGATCAGGTCTATCCCACACAAGACCAATGGGAGAATATATCTTTGGAAAATCTAACCATAGAGGTAAGTATTCTACCTTTTAATGAATTTTTTTTTACCCTTCATCTAATTTTAGTCATAATACAATACATAATTCATTAAACGGTGATAAAGTTATAAGTGAAGGATTAGACAAAAAAATGTATCATTTTAATGGTTTATTGTAGAAAGACAATGAAACAGATTCAATTCTTTAACATAATGGAAACATCAAGTTAGATTTTTATTTATTTGGAGATGCTAATATCAATTATAGAAATAAATAAGGTGAAGTATCAACGGGTATGTGTAGGATCATGATGGGCCAAAAAGTGGTGATATGTAAGTGATATGATGGCCCATGTGGATGATGACCTTTATTTTACCCAAAATTGATGAAACGAAAATGGTTTTTAAAGGAGATTATTAGCTTTCCACCAATATAAATTATGCTTTACTTTGAATTCAATAAATAATTATTATTCATTTTCTATTTGAATTAAGACTAAAGTGTTGATTTATAGGCTGATTGAAAAACATCTATAACTTTCAAAGGGTATTACACTTTTTGAATTTGAAATATGCATCACATTTTTTGCTTCACATACTAGAGGATTAAAATAGAAAATTGAATTTCATGAAGTTTTGACCAAGTTAAGGTGGTTAGACATATGGATTTTTATATTTTCTAAAAGTTATAATAAAAAAATTATAATTAATTATTTACTTGGAAAAAAATTACAAAAAAAAATGCATCACATCAAGACGCGAGTCTTCTACTTTCATATAAAATATTATAGTTTTTTTAATCATTTTATTGTGGTTAGGGTGGTCAGACAGACACCTACTTCTTAATTTTTCCCTGAAATTTAAGTACTACTGCATTGAAATTTCAAATTTTCACCAAATAGATTTAAATAAATAAAAATAGACCTAGTAGTTTAGAAACTATATTCAATTTGCAACATATTCTATTCTTATATATTTTCTAAATAGTATAGTTAACCTATTCAAATTTTTACGTCAAGTTTCCTAAATCTGATTTTTTTAAATTTTATTGCCGCTTAAGGGCCTATTTTTTCCATGATGATCCTACACATGCCCCATCACAAAACTGTTGTCATGAAAATAAAAAATTAAAGAGTCTTCTTCCAATGCCTTAAAAAAATCTTTTGATCAAGATTCTCAACAATGTGATGAAGGGACAAAAGAGCATGGTTCATGTTGGATAGATATACCATGTACAATAACTAAATTAAATGAAAAATTGGAAGAATAAGGTGCTCCAAGGTTATCAAAACTCACTAAGTCATATGGATGCTGGATACGTAGGATAGATCAATATTTTGAGATAGATTTCCATGTTTTTGATAAAATAAGTAGCATTTATAAGGTGTTGTACCCTTTAGACAACGAGCCCAAAGGGCCAAAAAGGACCAAGGATAGTAAACATCAAAAAAATTATAGTAACAACATATGAGAGACACAAACACAAAAAGGAAGAAGAGAGACATCACAACATAGAACCAACCACTAATTGTCTATACCCTCCTATTTCTTGACCCATAGAAGACCCTATTCACTTCTCTACTGTCTCTAGTATGAGTTGAGTCGTTTGATATGTGCTTCACCAACCTGTGGTACCTTCTCACACTTGTCTATTCCATCCCCCATCTCAAAGCTAGCACCCACCACCCTATCACATTTAGAATATTTTCCCTTGGCACATTTACCTTCCTCAGAGACCGAAAGAACCCTCAGAAGTTGAGGCAAATTTTTCCCTTTTTTTTTAGTGACAAGTCTAGTGACCTTCTTGTGTTTCAGCTCACAAATCCCAGATAGAACACTCGATTGGGCTAGGAAGACCTCCTTTTCATTTTTCCTTGGGGGAGGAGTGGCTAAGGTTTTAGTACCAAGATCATCCTCAAGATTGGGTTATTTCCTCTTCGAGCCCTCTTAAACAATAGGGGAAGGGTTAGCAAGGTGTTTTTCAGGGGCTCCAATTATTGAATGCACACAACTGAGATAGTTTTGGGAGGGAATTGATTTTAATGTAATTGGTAGATCCTATGAATTAAGACTTGGTGCAGTGGTAAAGGAGGCAGAGAATCAGGGTTAAGGGTGGCAATTTCCTAGGATTCCTTGATGGACCTTTCGAAAGAACATAGAAAAAAGAAAGGGAAGCTAAGAAAAATCTTATTCCTTAGATGATTTAATAGAGGTAAGTGGTGGAAATAAAATACCTTGAATCTCCCCTCGAGAGTTACATATTTCATGATGGAAAGATAAACTTTATCCTAGAGCTTAGTCAATGCTTCATGGTCGAAACCTAGTTGCTTTTTCATCAATTTCTTGTTACCCTTTAAGAACACATTGAGGCTCACCAAGTCATACATTTTAGTGTTTTTTATACTTCATCCCTTCACAAGAAAGTCCAATAGCCTTACCTATCACCTCTTCATGAACGTCAAAATAAATTCCACCCATGGTGACCCATCGATCCTTCTAGGAGCTAGCAAACTAGGTCGACAACATCTTGTCATGGCCCACAAGGTTCTCCATAAGTGGCACTAGCCCACCTTTCAAACAAATATCCCAAGAAAAAGTGTCCCGGTGAAACTCCTCAAAATTGTCTCGCTCAGTTCTAATTATATCTTTGCCCATCGTGACCCACAACATATAGTAGCCAAAAGAACACTGCCTAAAAACAGAATGCTCACTGGAGATAATACCGTTGTGAAAAAATTTACAATGCTAGCTAGGATGAAAAAGAAAGTAATAAAGGCTAAGTGATGTTTATACACACAAATGTTCAATGTTGATGACAACCACCATGCTAGCCTATAATAATAATAAAAAAACTGAGGGTTAAAATATTAAAAAATAATAATGGGATCTAGATTTAAATCCCAAGAGAAAATCAGCTTAAATAAGTTACACATTTCCCAAGGCCAAATGACTGTAGGGGATAGATTTGAAATTTTCAAGTACATCTAATAAAATCTAAGGAGATTCAAAATGTGCCTCAATTTGAAATTATTAATCAATATGGCAGATAACATCCTTTTACATGAAGTCCCGAGGATTTGAAAGGATGTGTTGTACCATTGAAAAGGTAGCCCATAAAGGTTAGGGGCCCCACTAAAGATAATTAAAAGATAAAAAACCAGTGTGGCCACCCACTTGAGTCTAGCCAACATAACCACCAAATATTGAACCAACCAATGATCTGTCAAGGAATTCCACCTATACCTAAAAATGAAAGACAAATTAATCATGATTAATAGAGTTATACCTCTTCTCTAAGAGGATTAACCTATGAATAGACATCGGTAGAACATATATTTTTCTCAAAAAAATTTTGATCTTCTAGGTGGACCTCAAGTTGGTGAATTTTTCAGCCATCTAGTTACCTTCTTGAAAAATATGAGCCAGGTGATACCTTTCCAACTTAGACATTAATCTATTAATATCCACTAGAATATTCCTTAAGTTCCAACCAAGCAGACGACCCAAGTTGATAGAATCTATCACCATTTTAGAATCCCCTTTAGTCTCCAGATTCTTAATACCCAGAGTGACAGTAGTCTCAACACCCTTAAGTGACGTTCAAGACTCGGCCACCATAAAAGAGTGAACACCATTACCAATAGCATACCCTACAACCAAGTTGCCCTAGCTATCTCTTATAACACCACCTATATTGGCCAGACCAGGGTTCCCCTTAGCCTCCCCATCAAAATTCAGTTTAAATTTACCCTCAATTGGGGGTTTCCAAATAGTGTTTTTCCTAGCAGGAGATTTGGATTTTTCATAGGCATCAATGTCAAGCACTAAATTATAGGCATTAGCCATCTTGATCTCCCAAGTAGTTGGTGCAATATTTGGTGGTTTCTATTTGAGAAAGGAGATACTTTCAGAGATAAGTCTTGACCCACAATTAAACACATCCTTTGGAATATTCTCAATTTGATAGAACACCCTGTTGTTCCTTTCCTTATAGATGCACCAACAAATTATTGGGGGGTTTTGTCTCTAAATTTCAAGAGGAAGGGGGTGTCAGAAGGGACCATTCCACCTAGGTCTACAAATGAAACAAAATCTTTATTCAAGGTCCAGTGTGTCTCCAACTTTTGAAAAACAAGATTTCGTACACCAACAACAAACAGAGAGTGCAAAACCATATGATCCATAGTTTCTTCATTGTCTTTGCACAACAAGCACATTTTTGAGATTTAGAATCCCCTCTTTCTTATATTATCTTGGGTTAGGATCCCGTTGTGCCTGGCCATCCACTAGGAAAAAATTATTTTGGGAATCAAGTTATAGTTCGAGACCTTATTCCATAACTCGCTCTATAGGCCTCTGTTTGACAAAAATCCATAAGTCATCCTAATAGTCAATTATCCCTTACAATCCAAGGCCCAAAAGAAATCATCTTTAACTATTGGTAGAGGAACTTTGTGTTGAGAAATTAAGACCTATAAAGAAGAAGATGGACCAAGTAGGTTAGGAGAAAGAGGGCCACAAGAGCTAATATCTCTCTAGCACCTAGCACCCTATAAACCATGCATGTAGTTACACACATTCCTAACAAGGAACCGAGAAGCAAGTTCCATCATATTTTTGAATTAAGAGCCAAAAATCTTCCTAGAAGTAGAATTTCATTTACGAGGTTTCCATCTTAGACCAGACAATAGAAGCTCCTTTATTTTACATATATTATTATGGGCTAGAGACCCACAGGGATGATCATTCTTAATACACCTGATTAGGGGACGATAGGCTAGGTATTTGGCTTTCATAATTCTAGACCAGTCCTTTTTATCTCTTAACTAGTCCCATCTAGCAAGCAGAGCCTTGTTGGAAGAAAGGAATTTTTTGATGCGCAGCCCCTCGAAGTTTCGGAAGGAAAAATTCTTCCCAACTAACCAATGAAATATTCTTTTTATCTTCAGTACTAGACCATAGAAAAAATCTCTCAATCCTCTCAAACTTCTCAACAATGTTACAAGGAATTTTCAACATTGATAGAAAATAAATAGGAATTCCTTGTAGAGCAGCACTGAGAAGCTACAGCTTGCCTACATGCCTCAAAAGAGAACCTCTCCATCTAGCAAGATTTCTTTGGATTATTTCAAGGAAAAAATTCTAAAAGTTTGAAGTAACTTCCTTAATAGTAAGGGGAAGGCCAAGATAGATTGAAGTGAGAGAGATACTCATAGATTTCCATGTTTTCCTTGGAAGGACTGAGTTATATTTTAAGAAACTTATCACTGATGAAGGAATATGCATGGAAGATAATTGGGATAGTCCTCCACTCCTTAAGGGAGATTAAATAGTTAGCACATAGGAAAACAATAATGAATCCATTTAAAATGATGAGAATAACTATGAGAAGATTTCTAACCCTTCCCCATCATCTTCCGAGCTCAAGCTTTGTGTTGAAAGGGATTCTACGACTGAAAATGTTTCTCTATCTTGTGGATATTTCTTAGATATTGAAAGTTGGTTTATTTATGTGTTCATATATTATTTTATGTGCATTGATAAAGAAGAAACACCCTTTGATTTAACATAAGAGTTTGACATTGTTGATTTGAAGGATAAACACATGGAAGAAGAGAATAACATATTTTTGATGAGATTGTAAATGGATTTCATGGTGAAGGACAACAAGTTGAATGCCTAATAAGAAATTATAAAGAAGAAGTTCAAGTGGATGTGCAGATTAGTCAAGTCTTTCCCAATAGTTCATTAGAGCAAATAGATTATCAAAAGGATGACTCAAAAATTGAATCACTCTAGCATGACAAAAAGAATGAAATGTGGAAGTTTATTCTTTGTTTTGATTTTGTTTTATTCAAATGATTTGTTTGAAGAAAATCCCCACTCATCATGCATTAATGAATTTGACCTTAATTGTAGTAAACTCGATGTTGACTTGCATGTTATTATTAATGATACATAGAAACACGAACTGAGGAAGTATTTTGTGGATTTGATTTTGTACATTTGAATGAGTAGCACGAATAAAATATGTGTTCACCATGTATTAGAATCTCTGGTACTAATGGTGATGAGTTGCATTTTGATTCTCAGGCTCTTGTTGGTGAAAGGTTTGAAGAAAATGGTGAAATTAGTGTTTCATCTTTGAAGGAAAAGTGTTTACAGACCTTACAAATCCTTGAATCTATGCTCAAGGTGAATGCAATAATGTTGGCACATGGATATATTCGAGTTGCATAATGAACATTATTGTAGATGACTCATGTGGGATTCATCCCCTTGGTTCATATTATGAGGTAATTTTCATTGATTAGTTGTGAAAAGGAGAGATTGCCATGATAGGTATTGAAAATGTTGAACAAATTTATTTAAAGGTTGTTGAACCTAATCATGTAGCTAATGACATTTATATTTTAGAAATCATGATTGAAGCTAACAACTCAGGTGAAAATAAATACACTAGTTTATTGTCTAAGACTAGTGTTGAAATTGATAGGCATACACATGAAATTTTTGAAATCTATCTCCCTCTTTAATAATAATGATATTTATTTAATGAATAACATTTCTTTTGGTGTGCATGTATCGAAGAAAAAATGAATGATATTATTTCATGAGATTAGGCCTCAAGAAAATGAAATCACATGACATGACTGTGCATCAGCAACCCGAGGTCATCTAAATTAGGTGGAATTCTTTCATTATACTCCATGTTCTGGTGATTTTCAATTTGATTATGATGCTGAGAAAATAGGACATGTCTGTGGGTTAATCATTATAAAATGGAAAGTCTACTAATTTTAATGATTCACTCTTGGTGCCTTTAAAATGAATTTATCTTGTAAAGGATTTATATTTTTGAGTATAAAGATAAGCTTGCTAGGTCCAGAACCATACCTGGCAAATAAAGACTTCTACACATAATGAAAAATCAATTAGGTGGATGTACATATTTTCATAGTTTTATGTTTGTAGAGCTCAATTTTGGAGTCATTTTTGAATTAGGATGATTTAGGTGTCAGTTTTATATTAGTTTTTTTTCATTGGTCCTTTGGTCATTCTGCCACTTTTCCTATTGGTTTTGTTCTTTGTGTTTTTCAGGCTTGTTTTTTATGGTCTTTGGGTGTTTTTTGTTGGTTTTTGTTCTCATTTTATGTTTTTATTTTGGTGATTCATCATGTATTTGTGCTCTTGTTTTCTTCTCTTCTCTTCTCTTTTTTGTTTTTTTATTTTCTTTTGGGGGTTCCTCCTGTTGATAGTGGAAACTAAGTTGTTGTATACAAGTTATGTTGAAGGGTGAATGTTATCATGGATTAGGACTTGGTGTATTATAAATTTTTTGGAAGTCCTCAAAAGGCTAACATGATCTACACATCTTAAGAAATTCATCAATTAGTTTTCATCAGGTGGGGTAGCTCTATTCCAATTGAAAAATATAAAGGGTTAGATTTCTTTCACAATGTCCACTCTTTTTCTCAACCTACTACTTAGGCTTCACCACTTGAAGATTGAGAGAAATAATACAATATAATTTGAAAGAATGAACATCTGCGAAAAAGAGAAAAGGAAGAAAATTTAAAAATAAATTGAATTAAAATGGGTGATTAAAGTATCTCTACTAGGGCTATGGAAGCTTGACTAGTAGTAGAGTGACGCTTATAGACAACCAAACATATCTTTTTTATAGATATAGACACCTAGCTAGTAGTAGAGCTATCCCTAGGATATCATTGCACATTAGGAGTGTAACTCAAAACTATGTAGATTGAGTAGAGTCTACTTAATTTTGATCAGAATGATGTTTATTAAGGGGAATTAATTAGTTGCACACACCAACATATTTCAGTCTTGCCTTGGATCTGTTAGAGATCTGAAATAGATTATTTAACCCAAGGAACTTTTAAAGAGAAAAACAAAGTTACATAAATTGGAAAAATATAAGAATGTAAACTAGTACTTTGAGAGATTATGCAATGTCAATGCGGAAAAAATTCATTAAGAACTTCCAAGTTAAAAAATACAACACCAATATACATGAATAATGACTGCATGCATCAAAGTGCATGTATGTCAAAGTATGCAATAATGCAAGAGAATTAATTATATGCAAATGCAAGCTAGGTAGTGATTTTATATAGAAATTCAGAGAGGAGGTAGGTGGAAAATCAGACCAATATTGATAAACCACAAAAAGTTGATATGGACCACCAAATGTGGATATGGCCAGCAAAAGTGGAAAGTATTGACCACCAAAAGTGGGGGATGCCACCAAGAGTGGAATTCGTTCCACCCTTTAAGGAAGGTGACACGACATACTTATCTCCTAGTAGTAAAATCACTTTATTATCCTAAGTAAGCTTCCTTAAGCGTAGGAAAAACCTAGGTCTAACAGAAAATAAATTAATGCACTAAGAAAAATAAAAACCTACACCAATACCCCCCTTAAGCACAACTTAGGAGGATGCAAAAGATGATGGGTCCTAATGAATGAAGATGTGTTACATGCCCATGTACATATAAGACTCCCCCCAAAGAAGAAGAATCCACATCCCACAAAAAGGAAGTATGTACCCCATAATAGAGAGAGAAATGAAGTTGAAGGACAAAGAAGCCCCCCAAAAGAGATCTGATGGTAGATGCTCAGAACTAGACATAGAAGACGGTCCATGCTCATCAAACAACATTCCTCCCCTTAGGAAGAAAAAAAACCAAAGGTGTATGTGACCTATCTCCCCACTCCTGAAAGGAATATGTAGGAAGAAAAATCAAGATGTCTTGAGTCTCTGAACTTGACTCAAGTGTCCCCATGTTGATGCTTAAGCCTCACAATCAAATTAAGTGTTCTAGGCCACAAGTTGCTGAAAATGAAAACTCACAATCTCCTAGAGACTAATGTAGAACACCAAAAAAAGAATCAAGTATCTCATTTGAAGATGTATCATCCTAATTTGTCAAAATATGTCACTCTATGGTTTCGGACATAGAACAACAAGTTTTCTCCAAATATCATTCAAGGAAACCCTAGAGATCTCAATCCAAGGATATAAAGGGGAAAGCGATATGCAATGGGGATGTTCTAAGCTTTTATTAGAGACTACAAAGGGCTTGACCACCAAGCTAGGGTTTGTAAACACAATAGATGTAAATGACATGCAAAGAACTATGCAAAACCTAACTAAATTACTTAGGAAATAAAACTAAAATGCGGAATAAAAAATTGAGAAAGTACATAGCTACACCAATTGAATTATAACAAGCTTCAAAACATTGATTTTTTTTTTTTTAATTCCCGCAAGGAATCATCTGCCAATCTAGGTGATTTAGCCCTAGACTAGGGTTTCTATGCCAAAATTGGAATCTATCAATGTATGATCTGGATCTCTTGAAATAGTGAAAAAACCATGTATCAGGACTCATACACCACAAATGTCATATCAATTCTACTCTACATTTTGGAGGGTTAAGGCACAATTCTACTCTCCTATTATTTGTCTTCCTTCCACACTTCGTTTCTGGATCTGAAACCCTAATTTGCAACCTATAGGTGACTTCCCATGTAGATAAAAACCTTATGATAATTTGAATAATTTCTTTAACCTTACAACCTAGTGTTCAAAATATCCTTAAGCTCTAGGACACCTAGATATGTAACCACACATGTAGAAAGAGATAAAATTGTTGATTGTTAGGAAATACAAGTTCTCCTTGTTCAAACCCCATTTGGGTAATTAAACCTTGTGATGAAACAATGAAATATGAACATGAAACATAAAATATGAATAATGAACAATGATACGTTGAATGGTGTTGTGAGATGTAAATCAACAGTCTAACATGAAGTGCCAATGTGGAATTAGATCTTGATATTGAATATGGATGTGAAACAATGCTTGCAAATGGATCTTCAATGCTACATCACAATAATAGCTCAACAACATTCTTGATGTATTATTATCTTGATATGATTATGGATATTGAATTGCTACAACAATTGATAAAGAATTCTACCTTTGAATGCCATAGAAACAGTCTTGTAGACTCTCTTGACACTCTTGTGAAGTCATTGAATGGTTAACTCTTGAATGCTAGGATTGATATAATGAATTATTAGTGAAACAATAATTTGAGACCTTTCTTATATAGGAAATACATCCAACTTGCCATTTATTTGATCTCAGAGGCTGACATACATGAAATTAGAACTTACAACCCTAATTTCTTGCTCAAAACCCTAAAAAGAGGCCAAATGGGACTCATAAAGCACTTGTGGCATATATTTCCCATCTATATGGGACTCATACACCCAAGGTAGCATATGGGTCCCACCAAGTTTTTTCAAGTGGAGGAAATGTCAAGGAGTTGAGAAATTAAGTATATTTCTTGATCTCATCAAGATTTTGGTTGAAATATGCATTGAGATGTGTAAAATAGGGTCTTAGGGGCCTATTAATGATTATATGAAGGTAATAAATGCAAGAGGGCCGAAAAATCAATGTGAAAGTGTAAGCAAATACATCTTACAACATTAAATTAAAGAAAAAATTGGTCTATTTAAGTTTAAAAAGGCCCTAAATGCAGTGTGAATGTGGAAAACACTTTACAACACTAGATAAAGGTAAGATTAGGTCCATTCTAATTCTAAATATTCCCAAATTAAGTGTGAAAGTTTAAGTGATGACATTTTTCTACACTACACATCCAAATGTTGATATAAAGTATCCACACTCATGTCAAACTATGATGAATGATCATGTAGAGATTGAACAAGAGGGACAAATTGTTCCCTCACAACAATTGAAGAAGAATAAAATTCATCAAAGAGAAGATGAATATCATCAATAATGTCTCCAAAATATACAATATGTGTCTCCATAAACAAGTCTAAAATACCTATCAAGAGATCATCCCAAGTTGAATCTGAAAGATAATGTATGTCCTGCTCTAAAGAATCATTGGAAAATTTTAAATAAGAAACACTCGAATCTAAAGTAGCAATTGTAGATGGTGATGGGGTGTCAATGAATTGATCATCCACATAATATGGGGAAACACAAGTCTCAATATCATCCAAAATAGCTTGGTTCTCTAAGGAAACATCAATTTCAGATGAAGATCCAATGTCTCCATACAACTACTAAATGATGGTCCAAGTAGTGAATGAGGACTTAGTGTGATCTACATGATGTAGAATATCATCAAAATTTGTAAGACATATTAGTCCATAGACCACGTAATTATTGTTAAACCATGCATTCTTTTGATTATAGACACTTGGCTTGGGAACGATTCCAAAGAGATAGGGTAGTAGATCCCACTCAAGGCAATGATTCTTTATCACTTATTTACAAGAAAAATAACTCTTTGAAGTTAGCTTGACAATATAAGTATGGAAATAATTCTTAAGAGACATGCTTAATGCCCTTATAAATTGAACATTATCTTACTTCATGACTACAATTTTTTTTTTAATCCCCCAAGATTGATACAAAAAAGTATCTTTAAGTGAATGAAAAAAGAGACATCATGAAACACCCCCCCCCCTTTCCACTAGTCTCAAAAATCACCCTCCCAAGATATTACAATGTTGGCACTTTATGATTAGTGCATTTGCAGAGCCTTTTCCAAGATACAATGCTCAATAGGCCCACAATGACTAAAATTATAAATTATAATAAATTATTAATTTGAGATAAAATATGGAAAATTTAGCTTTGTAGCCATGTAGATCTCTTCAATAAATTTCCAATTCTTATTTTATTTTAAAATAAATGGAGCTTTGGGGTGAAATTTATTGCTCATTGAAGAAAAATGCAACAATAGCTTCAACTTGCAATATCTAGTAGAAAATGACAAAATTTCTTTTCAAAACCTTTGTAGATGGAAAGTGCTCATCTCCAAATTTCCAATGATATCTTGTTTGTATAAAATAGACACCATGGAGAAAACTTATGAATTTTTTAAAGAATATGTTGAATTTTTCCTATAGTGACGACCCCCTAGCAAAATAATTTTTTTCCAAAAACAAAATTCATCTAAAATAGGAAAAATTTATATGAGAAGAGGTTTTTTGGGCCTTCTAAATGCAATGGAAAGGTGTATTTTCCCAAAAAATTCTCTAGTAAAAAAGTGTTCGCAAATCTAAGCTTCAGACCCATGTTTCCAACTTTGTCAAATGATCTCCAATTTGGATGAAGCAAAAGCCAAATATAACTTTCTTGAGCCTTCTGGATGCATCAGAACATTTAAAAATATTGCCAATATAGAAAAAAATGATGTAGTCACACAGATATCATAAAAAGTAGATGTAATATGAAGAGGTTATTAGATCATTAGAAATCTTGTCTAGATCATTTAAAGCACAAGAGAAAAACATACGAGAATTTAGAAGATATTTACAAGAAACTCAATCTCTCAATTAGGATTTTATGAACTTATATTTCTAAAAACAAAATCTTTGATACCATGTTAGAAATCTGAAATATATTATTTAACCCAAGGAAATTTTTAAGAGAAAATCAAAGTTACATAAACTAGAAAAACATAATAATTAAATCTAGGACTATGAGAGATTATCCAATGTTGTTGTGACATAATTACATTAAGAGCTTCCAAGAAGAAAAGATACAATGCAAAGATACATGACTAATGACTGCATGCATCAAGTTTTATGTATGTCAAAGTATGCAACAATACAAGAGAATGAATTAGATGTAAATACAATATAGGTAGTGAGTTTATATAGAACTTAGGAGCTTGGGGGTAGGTGGAAAATATAGCAAATAGGAATAAACAACCAAAAGTAGATATGGACCACCAAAAGTGGAGGATGCCACCAAGAGTGAAATGTGTTCCACTCTTTAAGGAAGGTGAAAAAACATACTTATCTCCTAGTAATAAACTCACTTTATTATCCTAAGAAAGCTTGATTAAATATAGGAAAACCTAGGACTAAGGGAAAATAAATTAACCCACTAGAAAAATAAAAACCTAAACCAACAAGATCTCTATGTTGTTCTAGGTTTTATTATGTTTTCTCTTCTTAGGTTTCCTTGAATGAGAGTAAACCAAAGATTTTTGGTACTTGGAGAGTCGTGTGTCTCAAAATTCTTAGATCATTTTCCCAACCGATTCGCCATATATTATGCTCTGCATACACACCCCAACTTTTTACTTGGAAAACTCAGGGACCCTCTTTTCTTTCCTTCGTTCCATTGTTAGGTGTTGTTGTGGTCTCTCTTTTTTCATTCACATTTTCATATTTTCCTATGCCTTTTTTTCTTTCCCTTTCTCTTAATTGGAATCAAATTTCAGAATGGAATGTAAACTTCCCCTTGAAAGAGGGTTCATGTTCTTGGTTATATCTCGAATTTGATTTTTGATTGTTTTTTCTCTCATATTTTTTGGAATCACATTTTATAATGTAACCTAAACCTTGCCCCTTCAGAAGGTTCATGTTCTAGCTTCTATCCCAAATCTGATTCCTGCATTCTTGTCTTCTTTTTGTTTTGTTTTAGAGTCGGGTTTCAGAATGAAACCTGAACCTCACTCTTGAGAAAGGTTCATGCTCTTAGTTCGAACCCAATCCTAAATCCCACATCCTTTTGTGTGTGTTTTGAAATAGGGTCTCAAACCAAAGTGGATCCTTCCTCAAGGGTCCATGTTCTTGTTTTGAACCAATCCCAATTTTTTCTCTGTATTTGGGGGTTGCTTTGGTTCACATTCCATTTCTGGTCTCGGTCCTGATCCCCATCATTTTTTAATCATCCTTTCACCTCATCATCCCATTTTATTTTTGGTCAGCATCATTCATCTCCAATTTTTTTTTTGTTTCTAGGTTGGGGTAATTGCAGGATCATGAATGGCCAAAAAGTGGCAATATAAAAAAAATAGCGATTTGCACTCACCAATGAACGTGAAAATCTTGAGTTGACTTTTTTTCGGTTGGGTGTAAGTACATTGCTCCATAGAAATTTCCAAGCCTAAGTTTTTACAAATTGGATATTTGATTTGAATTGGTTATTCAATTTGCGGTTAGCAAATATTTGAAAAACATTTAAAAATGTATTGTAACGGTAATATTTTGGTGCCACAAATCGGATATTTGATTTTTGGCACACATAGACCCAAGAGTAATTAGGAGGTGGAGGGTGGACAAGAGATAGAAAGAGGGATGGAAAGGGGGAGACAAAGGGAGAGACAAAGAGAGAGAGGGAAAGGGAGAGAGAGAGAGAGATGTAGTTAGGAGGGGGAAGCGAGAGGGGATAGAAGTGGAGAGAGTGGGAGAGATAATTAGGAGGGGGAAGGGAGAGTGGAAGAGGGGAGGAAGAGAGAGAATGAGAGGAATAGGGAAGAAGAGAGAGAGAGAGAGGAGGGGGAAGGAGAGGGGAAGGGTAGTGAGAGAGAGATAAAGGGGGGGAAAGGGAGAGAGAGACAGGGAAAGGTAGAGGGAAAGGGAGAGAGAGAGAGAGAATTAGGAGGGGGATGGAGAGGGAAAGAGGGTAAGATGGGGAGAAAGATAGAGATAGAGATAGAGAGATAGAGAGAGATAATTGGGAGGGGTAAGGGAGAGGGGAAGGAGGAGAGAGAGAGAGAGAGAGAGAGAGAGAGAGAGAGAGAGAGAGAGAGAGAGAGAGAGAGATTATGAGGGGGAAGGAAGAGGAGGAGGGGAAGAAGGGAAGATAAAGAGGGAGGGAATCAAGAGGGTGGAGGGAGAGGGAAGAAGGGGAAATAGAGAGAGACAAAATTAAGAGGGGAAGGGAGAGTAGAAGAGGGAAGAAGGGGAGAGCCGAGAGAGAGGGAAAGGAGAGAGAGAATTAGAAGGGGAAGGAGAGGGGAAGAAGGAGAGAGAGAGAGAGAGAGAATTTTGAGGGGGAAGGGAGAGGGGGATAAGGAGAGAGAGAATATTAAGGGATAAGGGAGAGGGGAGGAGGGAAGAAGGGGAGATAGAGAGGGAGAGAGGAAGCAGGGGAGATAGAGAGAGAGAGAATTGAGAGGGGGAAGGGAGAGGGGAAGAGGGGAAGAAGGGGAGAGATATGAAGATAGAGGTAGAGAGAGAGATAGAGAGAGAGAATTAGGAGGGGAAGGGAGAGAGATAGAGATAGAGATAGAGAGATAATTAGGAGGGTGAAGAGAGAGGGGAGGTGGGGAAGAAGGGGAGAGAGAGGGAGAGAGAATTAGGATGGAGAAGGGAGAGGAGAAGAAGGTGTGTGTGAGAGAGAGAGAGGGAGAGAGAAAGAGAGATAAGGAGACAAGGGTCAGGGTTGCATACCTATTCGTAGATGTGATAGATGATGACTACAAGAAAGTTGTAGACCTTGATTATGATGAGTAGGAGGAGGAGGATTTTTTGATGAGTGAGGATGAGGATACAATGCATGAGGATCCAATTGGCTAGAAGTGGAGAGAGATAGCTCCCACTCATGTGACTATATTATAGTCAGTAGCTGCAGCACACCCCAACAACTACAATCATGGAGAGGCTATCACATCTTTCATGCCTCCTACATAGGATGAGGTTGTCTTTACACAACTATTCAGAGAGATAGGTGATAATATTTTTATGTTGTAGGGGTTGTGAGAGACCTACATGATCTCTCTCACCAGGTTGTTGCAAAGATAGTGCCTCTATCAGTCTATGAGGATGCTACTAATATAGACTATGTTCCCCCACCCATCATGGAGAGGGATCCATAGTTGTTTGAGTTGTATGTCATATTGACAGAAACATATGAGGGTTTTAGGAGGCATGCCCACTCAGCTATAATATTTTTATCTTGTAGTGGTTGTGAGAGACCTACATGATCTATATTGCCAGGTTGTTGCAGAGATAGATCCTCTATCAGTCTATGAGGATGCTACTAATATAGACTATGTTCCCCCACCCATCATGGAGACGGATCCATAGTTGTTCGAGTTGTATGTCATATTGAGGGAAAAATATGAGGGTTTTAGGATACATTCCCACTAACCTAAGGTTGTGTATGAGGATGTTTTGTCATCTTGATCCCCAAAAAAGGCTGAGAGACTCCATGTAGAGGTAGCCAGGCTAGAACTAGAGAGAGACCACCTAGCAGATGATTGTCAAGAGGCTATTGGATGAGCACAAAGTCTTCAATATGCCCTAGATTCACTTTTCAGCTCATGATCATGATCGTATATCACCGTATATCAATGGACTACCTCTAGACAAATTTGATCACCAAATCTCAAGAGATCGCATAGTCATAAACCATAACAACACTGTATATATTGATGATATGTACTTGAAACTTTGTGATATATGTATATATAATCATTTGATATTTTATTATTTCGAATTATGTATTTAATGTTAATTGGCAATTTGATTTAACAAATAGTCTTTGTAAGACTATTTAATCAATGTCTCCATGATTTAACATGTTTGATGTGATCTAATTAAAACCTATTCTAGTTTCTCTTAGATGCGACATGGTCATTAAGTATTTAATGCTAAATTAAATTCAACTATGATCTAATTAAAGAACATTATATACATGTAAGGATCTAATCTAACATAACACACGAGATGAACTTGAATAATGTGAAACCTAAAGTAACTATCTAAATCTAATTTAAATAATTACTATAGTATTAAAAGACAAACAAATAATTGTTTGTCAAGAACAAAGCAATGTGAGAGCACATAGATAGTTATCTACTAACTCTAACTTTGCTTTATTATTCACACTCTTCAAGAATATTAGACATAGTACCAGTGTAAATGCATGAAATTTATAGGTTCCTCAAGAGGTGTACCATCCATGTTTGTTAATGTGTATTCTTTGGACCCATAACTTTCATTAATTATATAAGGTCCTAACCAATTAGGATTTAATTTTCCTTTCTTAATTGTGTTGATATTGATGTTATATTTATTTTTGAATAATCTCGAATCATCTTTATTGAATAAGCGAGAAATGAAATGGTCATTGTAGCTATGCTACAATTTTCTAGAATAAGCTTGAAGATGTTTAATAGAATTAATTAACTATTCATCAAGAATCTCAAGTTGATGCAATCATTGTTCTTTATAGGTATTTTCATCAATAAGTCTTTGAAGAGAAATCCTTAAGGTAGGGATGTCTAACTCCGAGGGAATTATTGCCTTTGTACCATAAACAAGGTTATCAGGAGTACTCTTGGTGGTTTGTTTGATACTAGTACGTTAAGCCCATAATGCATATGTTAGTTGTGTTTGCCAATCCTTATTGTGTTTTTTTACTTTCTTCCTTAAGATTTTTTCAATAGTTTTATTTGTTGATTCAGCTTGTCCATTAGATTGTGGGTAGTAAGGTGTTGAGAAATGATGTTGGATGTTAAATTTTTCTAGGAATTTATTCACATCATTATTCTTAAATAGTATCCCATTGTTTGAAACAAATGTGGAAGGGAGTCCAAAGTGAGCAGTAATGTGTTCCAATATGAAATGACATATCACATTAGTAATTGTGGAACGAAGGGGAATAACTTCTACCCATTTTGTGAAATAATCTATTGTAGTTATTATAAAAGTGTTGCTAGCTAAAGAAGTAGGTGATATTTTTCCAATCAGATCTAGTTCCCATACTGAGAATGACCAAATAGGAATTTGTGCCTGAAGCTCAGAAGTAGGAGCATGAATCAAATTTATATGTTCATGACATTTGTAACATTTATTAATGTATATTCAAAGAAATCCTTTTTCCATATGTTTGCAATAATATCCTATATAGATGAGTTTTTAAACTAATGATCTTCCTCCAAAATGAATTCCACAAGCACCTACATGAGCTTCTTAGAGTGCTATGGGGATTTCATATTGTTTAAGGCATCTAAATAAAAGGCCATTAATGGATCTTCAGTATAACACTTTAAGGAGAATTATATTCCTAGATGTGAGTTTTTGAAGATGATCTTGAGCATTCTTATTTTTTGGCTCAAGAAATGTACCTTCTTTTAAATAATTAAATATTAGTGTGTACCATTCAATAGATATTTCCATAGTTGTTGATAATAATTCTTTGGATTTGGAATTGATTGATGGGTTCATAATTGTATGGACAATAAATGTGAAATCCTTTGAAGGATCTTGAGGGGATATAAGAGAAGGTACACTTGCCATTCCATTTTCATGCCAATTATCCTTTCATGGAATGTTATCAATGGTAAATGATTCAAAATTCTCTAAAAAATTCATTGTGAGATCCTTGTATTTTGATAATTTATAATGATTTTCTTGGTATGTCCCGTTTATTTGGTTAATGACTAATTCTGAATCACTAAATATCTTAATATTTCAAACTCCCAAAGCTAAAATAGCATGTAAACTAATGATTAATGCTATATAATTCACTGTGTTGTTGGTGCATAGAAATTTGAAGCAAGAGGATAAGGGAATAGGATTTTCTACGGGTGAGAATATTATGACCCCAACACTAGATCCTTTTCTACACTTAGATACATCAAAGTATAATTCCCATGTCTCTCCAACATTTTGAATAGTCAACACATTCTCATAAGGGAATGCTTATGTATTATGTAATGCCAGAGGTGAGGGAGCATCTTCTATGTGGTTGGTTAAGGCTTGTCCTTTAATTTATTTTAGTGAAATAAACTTAAGGTCAAACTCTATTAACTACACAACCCATTTAACTAAGAATCCTAATAAATCTTATTTAGTGAAAAGATGTTTTAAAGGATCAAATTATGTCATTACATGTATTAGAAAATTCAGTAAGTAATGTCCCAACTTACTAGTAGCAAAGACAAGATCCAAAAATTGCTTCTATATAGTTTTATATAATTTCTTCTAATCAATCAATGTTTGGCTAATGCCATAGATAGGGTGTTCCTTACAATACTCATCTTGTTGAGCTACCAAAGTTGTGAGAGCATGGGATGATGTTGTTGTATAAAGGGTGAAGGGTTTGTTTTGCATAGTAGGTTGTAAAATAGGTGGAGTAGTGAGAAAATATTTCCAACTCTCAACATCCTATTTAGAATCCTCATTCTAATTAAAGTGCACATATTTCTTAAGGAGATGTATAAATGGTAATGTTCAATCCGTTAAGGATGCTAAAAAATGATGGATTTCTTGAATTCTTCCTTGTAAGGTACACAACTCAAAGATGTTTCTAGGAGGTGGCATGTTAACTATAACATCAATTTTCTTAATGTCCATCTCGATGCCTCTATGAGATACGAGAAAAACTAAAAATTTTCCACTATCTACACCAAAGAAACACTTTTTTGGATTTTATATAATGTTGTATTTTCCCATTCTCTCAAAGATATTTTGAAGGATATTTATATTGTCTTGTCTAGTTATAGATTTAGCTAGGATATCATAAAAATAGTCATCCAAAATCTTATGTATGTAATCATGAAATATTAATGTCATAGGTTGTTAATATTTTTCTCCCTCATTTTTAATCCAAAGGGCATCATCACCCAACAAAATTTTCAACAAATTTTCATAAATGTTGTTTTGTATTGATCTTGAGGGTTGATAAAGATTTGATTATACCTAGAAAATCCATCCATGAATGAAAACAAAGCATGTCCCACATTAGAATCTACTATAATGTCAATATTAGGAAGGGGAAAGTCATATTTTAAAGATGATTTATTCAAATCGTGAAAATTTGTACACATCCTAATAGGATTACCAGGTTTTGTGACTACGATAATGTTTAAGATCCAAGGACAATAATCTATAGGTTTATGAAACCAACTTCAAGGAGTTTTTCATTTTTTTTCCTTAACTAGCAAGGCTATCTTAGGATTCATCTTTTGTATCTTTTGTCTAACTGGTTTAGCATGTTTAGCAGGACTATGTTGTTTGTCACTATCTTAGCATCGATTCTTGGCATATCTAAATAATTCCAAGAAAATAGCTCAAGAAATTCATAGAGTAAAGTTTTGTGATCTTCTTGTTCTTCATCATCAAGTCACTTTCTTATCTTAATTACTTTCTCCTTATCATTAATATCTACCAGTATATTGATTGTATCTCCTAGAGGAAGTGCACCTAGTTTTGGAAATTCAAGGTTGTATTCTTCTTTTCTCATCTCAATCTCATGACTTTCCTTTTCTCCATCTTTTTGTTTGGTGCTAATCATAGCACATGTAACCCGTTTTGTTTGAGGAGAAGTAGATGGTTTGTCATAAACTCCTAGAATTTTTTTCAAGGATTCATCATCTTCAAATTATTCCCATGATGGTTCACAAGTCATATCAATTAATTCAGGATGCTTCAAGGTTAGATTGATTTTAGGTTTACACATAATGGTGTTGATGTTTAATGAGGGTCTTTTGTTTGCTTGCGTTATTTTAGAAGGAAAATATACCAAGCTATTTTTTGATTCTGGCATGTTAGGTTCTATAGGAGAATAGATTCCTTTTTCTTTCTTTCCACATCCTTTTCCATTATAACCTAATTGTTTCATAAGCTCATAACCTCTTCGATAAAGTTTATCCATTTCTTTCTAATTTGGTACCTTTTTGGTAATCTATCTCATTGAAGTTTGTTGTGTAGATTGTATCTTCTTCAAGGGTAGATGAGGTAGATTCTTGTGAGTTTTATTTTGAGTTTTTTGTTGGCATAAATGAAGGTGTGAACTCCAAGGAACCCTAATCATCTTCCAATAATTTTGACACTTTTTTCATTTATTTTTTCCCTTCTTACATAGGTTCTATGTTAGACGTTGGAATTAATGTGTTTAGAGGACTCATTGTTTCTTTTCCAACTTGTAAACAACTTTCAGTCTCAAATTCTATTTCAATTTGGTATACCTTACTGTTGTAGACATACTTCATTTTACAATGAAGAGTTTAAGGAACTTCATGCATCTCGTGAATCCAAGGTCACCCTAAATGAAGGTTATATGAGAAATTATTGGGCATTACACGAATAGGAGTTTGTAAGGTAGCCTTTTGGAATGTAATAGGTAAAGTAATCACACCTAACAAAATTTTTTTCCTATATTATTAAATCCATGAATCAATAAGGAATTAGGTTGAATTTTTGACTTATCCACATTGAGTTTATCCAAGAGGTTCATACTACACACATTAAAATTAGATCCATTTTCAACAAGGGTTATTTTTATTCCTAGCCTATTATGGAAATAAATTATCATGAAGGCATCATTTTGATGAAAGGTAATATCTACATTAACTATATTTATTCCTTTCATGTGAGCTGCCACATCATTTTCATCTGTACCAGAGGGAATTATTACTTATTGCAAGGTATTTGAAGCATAGTGTTATAATTAGGTGAATTCTAAATTAGGTACCATAGTGATATCTTTGTAGGAGTATTCATAAGTTGTTCAAGAAGATCATATGCCTTCCCACTATGTGAAGATGAATGAGGAACACTAGGAAAAATGGGATTAGGTAAAGGTAAGGTTGTCAGAGTTCATCGTTTTGGTTGCAGATTGTTATGGTATTATAACTTGATTGTTGCAAAATATTGTTCTTAGGTGGGTATAGAGTAAACTTAGGTTTTTTTTTAGTTTGAGGTTTTTGTGAAGGTGTGTAAAGGATAAGTTAAGGTTGAATCACGTTAACTTCTCTTTTTTTTGGTTTATCATAACAAGCCTTAGTGGATGAATGTTGGGATATGAATTCCTAAAGGGATTCATCTAACATGTCAAAGTAATCACTACTAAAAGGATTGAGGGTTATGTTAGCTTGGAAAAAGAGATTTGACATACTCAAATAACTATAATTTCTCCAAGAGTTTCATCAGTTTGTAAGTGATTTTGTTTTTTTGTTTTCTAACGAATCCCAAATGTAATCTAATTCTACTTGAACTATGAACTAATGCTGAAAATGAAAAGTACAAGAATCTAAATCTACCCACAATTGAGATGAATGTAAACTAAACTTAATCTAATGATTTCAATGTAACAAAAACTATGAAAAATAAAATAGAAAGTTATCAACAACAAAAAAAGATAAAAACTAGTGATTCTAATTCTGTAAAATGTAGTTTTAAAATTTGCACTAGGACTAAATCACCAAGAGGGGCATATGAGTCACAGTGAGGGTTTTTTTCACAATTTTTAGAAAATTTCAAGTTATTTATATGCCTTTTAGTTTGTGTGAGCTGTAACCTAAGTGCAAATGCATATTTTATATGATTTTAAATGATTTGAGATACAAAAAATAAGCTATATTCCATTTCACTAATGTAATATTTATAAAGCCTAGAATGCCAATTAACTAATGCAAACGCTAATGCAATGTTAATGCAAGAAAGGTCTAGGATGATGATGTACTCAAAATCAAAATTATGATGTTCTAAATGTGAGTTCCGAGTATGTGCAGGATCATTGTGGAAAAAATAGGCCCTCGAGTGGCGATGAAAATTCAAAAAATCAAAGTTAGGAAACTTCACATTAAAATTTAAATAAGTTATCTATATTATTTCAAAAATATGTAAGAATAGAATCTATAGAAAATTTAATGTAGTTTCTAAACTACTAGGTTTTTTTTTTTTTTTAATCTATTTGGTGAAAATTTGAAATTTCAATGCAGTAGTATACAAATTTTATAGAAAAAATAAGAAGTAGGTGTCTATTTGACCACCTTAACCATAATAAAATGATAATATTTTTTTATAATATTCTAGATATAAGTAGAGGACTCATGTCCCAATGTGATGCATAATTTTTGTAATCTTTTTCCAAGTAAATAATTAATTATGAATTTTTATTACAACTTTTAAAAAATATAAAAATCGTATGTCTGACAAACTGAACTTTGTCAAAACTCCATGAATTTTTTCTTTTTTTAATCCTATAGAATGTGACACATGTTTCAGATTCAAAAAAATTGATACCATTTGAAAGCTATAGATATTTTTCAATCAACCTATCAATCAAGACTTTAGTCATAATTCAAATAGAAAATGAATAATAGTTATTTATTAAATTCAAACTAAAGCATAATTTATATTGGTGGAAAGCTGAGAATCTCGTTTAAAAACCCTTTTCATTTCATCGATTTTGGCCCATCATGATCCTGTACATACCCTTCACAAAAAGTGAAAGGTTGATTTTTTTTGTGTCTATGCTGGGGAGATAGAATAACAATCTTCACACACTCTCATTCAAGGAAAACCCTAGAGATCTCAATCTAAAGTATGCAAAGGAGAGAGATATCTTCAAATATGGCTATCTTAGGGTATGATTATAATATAAAAGGGCTTCACATCCAAGATTGGGCTTGGAAAGACATATGAAATACAAGACCTAATGCTCAAACCTAATGCAATGCAAAATTTCACCAAATGACCTAAAAATGCATGCAAAACATAATAGAGAATAGAAAGATCAGAGGCGTGTACTTGGAAACCTAAAGAAGGCTGACATGATTTTTGAAGTACTAAAAATCCTAAAATTTTGGAACATTGGGACTCATACACCAGTCTGGGCATATCAGTCCCAAACTAGGGTTTCTAGTTTGAAGTAGGTTTCTAGCAGTGTAGAGTCAGGATTTGGAAAAATCTAGAGAAAATACCTATAGTGGGACTCATACACCACTTCTAGCATATTAGGCCCATTCCAATTTGTCTAGAATTCAAATTTCATATTTGTGCTCCAATCCTTATTCTTCCCTTCCAAACTCATTTTCAGATCCGAATCTATAAAGAGACCTACAAAATAGAATATTGACTTGATTTTATTATGATGGGTTTTCCTTGGTCAAACCCCTAGTTTGGTAATTAATCCTTGATATAAATAATGAATAATGGATGTAAATAGGAATGTAAACCCTAACCTTAAGGGTGTCTAAGATTAAGAAATCTAAAATGCAATGTACCCCTATTCTAATGTGCTAGAATGAGATGAATGAATGAGTCATGAAGATGAATGAATGACTTTGAGAGATTTATATTCACCCCAAATGAGACATAATAATCCTTGTACCTTCCTTAGGCTGAATATAAAATGATAATAAAGAATGGAATCACATAGGAAACACGTCATTAGGATTTTCTTGATGGCTAGTTGCATCTCCCCAACCTAGAATCCATCATGATTCACAATAAGAAACCATGATCAACCCTTAAAAATACTATATCTTGAATGGAAATGATCTTGAAGACCTAAGAAAACCCTTTAATGCTACTCCAAGACTTCAACTTTTCTTTCTCTTAAAACATGAATTCTCTTCTAAAATAATTCTTAAAGATTTTTGAATACTTGGATCTGAAAATTGATTTTAAGAAAGCTTTCTTAGATAAAATAATGACTTAGAAGCTTTCTTATATAGTAATTTACACCTAATTTACTATTTTTTAGATCTCAAAAGCTGACATCAACCAAAAATTTGAATTAAAAAGTTGAATTTCTTGCTCAAACCCTAAAAAAACCCAAAATGGGACTCATATGCCACCTCTAGCCTATGGTTCCCAGCTAGGGGTACTCATATGCCCAAGGTGGTGTTTGAGTCCCACCTTATATTTTTCAGGTGTATTGTTATAAACTTAAGTGATTTTGATTATTTTTTTGGGTTTTTAGTTGAAATAAGCGTCGAGATCCAAAATAATGAATCTAAGGGGCCTATTAATGATGACTTAAAGAGGTATTTATTGTAAGGATGATAAAATAGGTCCAAATTAAGTGTGAAATTGCACCATTTTCAAGAGCATACAATTTTATACACTACACATACACACCAGTATTTCCCAAAAACATAGACTAAGAAGCCATTTTTAGTGGCCAAAAACCTATTCACTTGCTAGTGTAGGAATGATCATTCTAAAGCCGCCCTACATTTCACCATTCATTGTAGAGATGGTGAATCCATCAAGGTTTCTGGATCTTAGGGGGTAAGATACCTTAGTGAGCTCATGTCTTGTAAGGGGGAGCCAATGCCACCAATGTCTCTAACTATCTGCTCTATTTAGGTGTTTAAAGCAATCCAGGTAGGGAATTAGTAGGTGCTATCTTTTATAGCCTAGGTTGTGTGTTGTCTATGAGTGTCTTTTTTTCACTAGAATCAAACATTTTCACACTCAAACTTAGACCAAAACAAGTGTTTTTTGACTATTTTCTATGTTTTCCAAACTTCATCTCACAAAATTTCATCAAAACTAGTCTAAAACATCAAAATTGAAAAATAAACATTCTATGAACCACAACTAATTAGAAAAGGCCCAGAACTACAATTTTGAGTTGCCTCTATTACAATAAAACCACAGCTAAAATCTCGAACCACAACTTCTTAACGCAGTGGCACAACTATTAAATTGAACCACAACTACTCATCCGAAAATAGTGTCACAATTGCCTGATTACCAAAACATCATAAAATCCTTTCCAAAATAGAATTAGCTCATCATAATAGTGATCTTCACTTCTAAACCAGATAGTTGCAAATCTTTACTATTCCATTCCAACACTTCTATTTAGGATTACATTGCGTTCTAGGTTACTTTCCTCATCCTTTTGCCTTGCATAAATTAATCCTAGACCTTAGGTTGTACCTACTTTTTAGATTTTAGACATAGGAAGATTTCTAATACTTTAAAAATTCCATGGTTACTTATCCAACATGTCATCAAACTTCATCTTTTATTCTACCAATCTTTTTCATTGTCATCTTGGTCACTACTTGAGTCTCAAACTTGTGTCCTAGTTTAGACTCACCTTCTCAAAACCATTACCTTTGTCATTACAAAGTTCAATGAAATTTGAGTTACCTATCTTGGACCTATAATATCTTGGTTTTCATCCTTTTTCTTAAATATTAAGGTTCATATCCTTAGTATCATCTTGTTAGTCTCATTTAGCTTCACGCTATACCCTTTGACCATAGTATAATTATCATCCTATCACTCCCGAATCTTAGATTTTGCACTTTGCATCCTTATATTCCAAAAAAACAAAAACATAGCTTGATTTAGTCTTAGCCTTAGTTTCACCACTACTTTTCATCATTAACTTGGCATAATTTAGTCTCCATATCACTTTCCTTGATCATGAAATAATCTAGCTTTGGTATCCTTTGCATCCATTAGTTTCATTTAGTTGAACATTTAGCTTCATCCTTTGGTCATCATTATCCTTACATGAACACCTTGCATCCTTATACCCAAAAAAACCCAAAAAATAGTCTAGCTTCATATGACCTTGCATTAATTTCCAAATTACAAGTCTTACATGGTTGAAACAAGGTCATGAACTAAAATAAAGGACATGGATTCCTTAAATGGCCCCTTTTCTAGTCCACATCATCACACCATCTTTGTATAAAACTCAAATCAATCTACTCGACAAAGAGAAACACCACAAAAAGAACTAACCAATACATTGGACAATCTATGCTTAGATAAATTCAACAAGAAAATTACCCCCAAAGAGATTGAAAGGGCTTACCAACATCTGAGGATTTTATGAATGGTTTATGATCTCATTAGTGCCAATCCTAATAGATTCTTCTATGCACTAGTCAAATAGGGTACTAAATTCCCTCAAGGTTTTGATGTCTCCACAATTGTGGAAGGAGATACTCAAAATCCATTTGCATTAGAGATGCCATCTTCACAGAAAAATTTCTACTACATTACCACTTGGGATGACAACACACATGGCCACAACTACCACACATATCCCTAATATCTCCACACTGGAAAACAAGATGACCCATGTAACAACACACATATATAATTTTATATTTAGTAGCACTTAAAATTCAATGGGTAAGAACTTCACAAATACTCTTTTTCAAAATACAAACCAAGGTCCCACACCTTTACTTGGGTATGTGCAGGATCATGATGGACCAAAAAGTGGCAATATGTAAGTGATATGATGGCCCATGTGGCTGACGACGTTGCTTTACCCAAAATTGATGAAACAAAAAGGGTTTTTAAATGATATCCTCATGTTTCCACCAATATAAATTATGTTTTACTTTGAATTTAATAAATAATAATTATTCATTTTCTATTTTAATTATGACTAAAGTGCTAATTGATAGGTTGATTGAAAAACATCTATAGCTTTCAAATGATATCACAATTTTTGAATCTAAAACATGTGTCAAATTCTATCTTTCACATACTATAGGATTAAAAAACAAAAAAATGAATTTCATGAATTTTTGACCAAGTTAAGGTGGTCAGACATACAAGTTTTTATATTTTTTAAAAGTTGTAAGAAAAAAATCATAATTAGTTATTTACTTCGAAAAAAATTACAAACAAATATGCATCGAATCAGGACATGAGTCCTCTACTTATATATAAAATCTTATAAAAAAATATTACCATTTTATTGTGGTTAGGGTGGTCAGACAGACACCTACTTCTTAGTTTTTCCTTGAAATTTAAGTACTACTGCATTGGAATTTCAAATTTTCACCAAATGGATTTTTATTTTTTTTACATAAACCTAGTAGTTTAGAAACTACATTCAATTTTATACAGATTCTATTGTTACATATTTTTGAAATATTATAGATAACTTATTCAAACTTTTACGTCAGGTTTCCTAACTCCAATTTTCTAAATTTGTATTGCCACTTAAGGGCTTGTTTTTTCCATGATGATCCTGCACATACCCACTTCAAAATACAAACAAAGGTCCCATTACTACACTTCAAAACATGAATCATGGTCCCTCATTCCAATTCCAAAATATAACCTCATCAAATCAAAATCAACCAAACAAATCTAGGAGAATTCACATTATCTCATGAAAAATACCAAATTGAAACACCAATGAAGGGCCAACTCCTACATTGCAAGGACCTAGCCCTCCATTTTCAAATACCAATCAAGGACCCACACCATCTTTCCAAAACTTGAATCAATGACCAACCTTTCAAACTTAAGGAACAAATCAAGGTCCCACACCAGAATTTAAAAATACCATACCAAATAAAAACATGACATTTGGGACCAATCTAAATTCCAATTTCATACAAATCAAACCAACACAACTTCCGTATTTACACATCAATACAAATAAAGTAACCAAGGTCCCATACCACTAAATAACAATCCCAATCCAAATCCAACATATGACCTCAACACCAAATCAAACCAACACAGCACCATCTCTTGTGGATACCTTGATGCAAAAATACAAGCCATCCAAAAAAAAATGAAAAAAATGCAATTGGGAACAAACAAGATAAATTATTCCATGGAGAAATTTTTTCCTTATTCATTTGACAGAAATCTCTACATGTTGCCCATTCCCTCTCACTTCACAACACCAATTTTACCCAAAGACAAAGGGAAAGGGGATCTAGTGGAACATATACAAGAATTTAATATGACATGTATGGAAATCAGATACAATCTTGCTTACTTGATGAGACTATTTCCACAAATTCTTATGAGACTAGCCCTAAATTGGTTTGCACATTTTCCTCTAGGGATTAGAACATGGGGGGAATCGCCTAATAAATTTATTAATAATTTTTTTTTAACATTGAAAGTTATGTGACCTTCACAACATTATGTACAAATAAACAAGAAGAAGCAGAGTCACCTACCTCATTTTACCAAAGATGGAAAAGTATAGCTAGTAAGTTCCCTTGTCACATCCCTAAGAAACAACTAGTCACCATGTTTGTGGAAAAATTTAATTGAGAAATGATGAGTGGTCTTCAAATCTAATGTTGCATAAATTTTGATGAAATCCTTGAGAAAGGTGTCCTTATTGAGAAAGGTCTTATCACAAAAGGAATAGTGAAAGTACACAAAGAGACTTCAAAGCCTAATAATGACAAAAAAATACTGGTCTCAAAACAAGAATGTCAATAATGATGGATTTGTCAATGCTAAAGTGATTAAAAAGGTTCTACCATTCACCTCAAAGGTCCTTCCACACCAAACACATCAAACATGTCAAATACCCAAAC